>JAEQBH010002905.1:0-488277 GCA_016808115.1 Tetrastigma voinierianum
GCATCCATCAAGATACTGATTGCTTGGTTGAATATGTAGAGGGAAAGAGAGATGATATGAATAATTGAATTACCTTACTATCCTTCCACAGACTGTATGTGGCAACATCAATAACGCCTTTGCAGCACATGATCAAGGCAAGGCATAAAGAGTCTCCTGTCAATTCAGAGAAGATTGCTGGAACAAGGGTGCCTGCGAACTTCCCCACATAGCCCAAAATGATAATGAACTCAGCCGAGAAAGGAAACATTCCTCTTCCTAGGAGGGACAATATCATTTTCGATCCACTGAGGGCGAAAAACATAGGCAGTAGTAAGCTAGTAAACTGTGGTTTCAAACTTCGCAATAAAATTGTTCCACTGGTGGGCCAACAGGAAGAGCCAGTGCCTAACACTAAAGGCCTAATAGAGCATGCTGGCCAAGGACCTCGGAAACAGAGTGCACAAACATTCATCAATATCACAACAACAAAGAAGAGAATCATCCATGCTCTCCTTCTGGAGTTTGTTTCCTGATATCCAGACAATACTGCGGATTGAGAACAAACACACAAGAAGAAATAGAGGAAACAAACCCTAACACAGACCAAAGTGACATCCGACCCGAGTCTCTGTGTAGCAATGCTCATTGTGTTCATTGTTGTAGCCACAAACCAGCTACAAAAAAGTCAGCAACCAGGGAAGCTCCTGTGTAGCCAACCGGCCCAGCTCCGGAATTCAGGATTTTAAGATCACAGAAGGCTGTAACAACCACAAAAGGAAGTCATGGAATTTAACGCTAACATGAAAGGAATGGAATTGTACTTATCGTCAAGAATCTGCAGATTATCTATGATGATAACGCCACGCGCCAAGTCCATAAGGCAATAAATATGAAGCCAAGAGCACTGATTAGAAATGCATTTTCGGCCTCTAATATCATTGGATCCATCTGCAAACCTTGTAGAAACAGGTGAAACATGACGCCAGAATTCGCAAGTGTTTCGATTACGAGTGTCGCTCCTGGTGGAAACATCTTTTTTACATAAGCTCTGTCTTTTCCTAGAACGGAAGGGCCCATGATAATACCCGCCTGCTTCGAATAAATCATCAGCATAGATTAGAACCAGAAAGAAACCACAGAAAAAGAGAAGGAAAATCGTGAGGGAGGGGGGGAAGAAGAAAGCTGATTATATTGGCGCTGAGAGCAAACCTGTCGAAGAGGTTTAAAGTAGTAGATGGTTCTGCCTAAAAGAGCCAGAACGCCCTGTAAGCAAGACCAAAGGCAAGCCAACTCAAAAGGGTCATCTCCAAGGAAACTCCGTTTCTGACTGATCAGACAGGTGTATTGCAAACAAGATTCTCTTGGGAAAGGGTCCTGTGACTGCAACCCATAGACCTTCAAAGCTGCCGCTTCTGAGAAGTACAAAATTGGAGAAAGCTTCAGAAATGTTGGGGAAAAAACCAAAAAGGAAAAAAAAGAAAAAAGGAAAATGAGGAAACAGTGAAAGATGAAGAGACATAACCAGAGGAGAAGAAAGAGAGGTGTGTGGACATGAATCACTTAATTAATACTACTATAAGAGCATAAACTGCTCGAAGTTGACCTTCCAAAGAGGGAATGAAAAAGAGAGCTCCCATAATACTGGCTGTCTTAAATATCCATGATCTAATCCACATTTGACCATCAAGCAAAGGTTAGTAGATTCATGAGAATTCAAAAAAAGAAAACTATATACCAGCAACCATGGAGCTTATTGGTCTCAATGATGATCTGATATTCAGCTTCCGCCAGTACGAGACAAAATATGGGTTATTTTCTGGTTGAGATTATTGATGCCTTCAATCACTGGGTGATCCAAACTCTTGTGGTTGGACTTTTTCATGAAGGTAGAGAAATTCATGATAATTTTATTGGTTTCAGATGTAATAAGATGTCACACTCCTGGAGGATGAATTTGTAGGTAAGTTTTATGTAAAATTGAATGAAGCAATTCAAGATCATCTTTTTTTTATTAAGTATGATCAGAAAAAATTTCTGAAACTACAAACCCTTCGTTGCCAGATTTTGATATAATGGTGTATGGTCAAGTTTTTCTGTTGGTGGGAAGAAAAACACTTCATCAGAAATCCAAAAGAGTGTAAAATCAAGAAATCTAATTATATGAAGATACCAAACAACATAATCGTGATCATATGGAAGAATGCCAGTGATGTACATACCTCCAACTACTGGCTGAGAACAGTAGAACCTAATACACTTTGCTCTTCTAAACCTTCAAGAAAATAACTCACGGTGAATTTTCCTATATATTCGAAAGAGGCTTGCGACCAAAACGCAATGCCTCTTCTTTATGAGGACTCGGGCCATCACTGGTCTCCTAAAAAGGTGCAAGGGTTGAGGAAGAGGTGTTTTTGAAAATGTGGGAGATTCAAATTTTAAATTTAAACTTTAAACATATGGACCATTCTAACATTCTTCAACTTGGTCCATATAGTTCAACACCCACAACAAGTGGGAAATTAATATATAAATCATGGCGTATAGGTCCTCTTATAGCGAAGATCTCTACGTATTACAATATATCAAGTTCCTTAACACAAACCCTGTTTAATGAATAAAACCATAGTGTTTATTCAAGGTCCAAGATTAATGATATTTCTCGGCACACACAATCCGAAACGTACAAAACCATACGAGAAAATATCATATCAATAGCAGCTTTCATTAAAATAATGAATGTACGACAATTAAATTACATCATGGGAACTAAGTCCCATTTGTACTATGATCCTTAAAATACTTGAAAGCAGATGCCTTGGCTAAAGGATCACAAGCATTGAAAAAGAGAAAATATCATATTGAATAGGAGTTTCATTAAAATAATGAATGTACGTACAATTAATCCTACATCATGGAACCAAGTCTCATTTCAGACACTATGGGACAACAAGCATGTTTCATTAAATTAGTTAAAGGATCAGCAAGCATTGACTTAGTGCAAATGTGTTCAATGACCAATTTCTTTTCTTTAACATGTTCTCTTATGGCTAAGTATTTAATGTCGATATGCTTACTTCGACTTCCACTCTTGTTGTTTTTAGCCATAAATACCACAGCTGAGTTATTATAGTACAACTTCAATGGCCTAGATATAGAATCCACAATTCTAAGCCCATATATGAAACTCTTTAACCATACACCATGCAAGCTAACCTTAAACTCAAATTGATAAATGAAGTGGCAAGCCAAGGTCCGCTTCGCGCACTTCTCTAAGATACAACCCATCCGCTGCCGTTCTTTGAAAATATAAACTCGCATGCTGATTTACGAGAATCAACACAGCCAACAAAGTCTGAATCAAAGTAGCCAATCACCACCAAACTATCTGTTCGTCTATACATAAGCATGTAATTCTTTGTTCCTTGAAGGTATCTCATCACCTTCTTGCAAATTTCCTAAGTGGTCAAGACTTGATTACTCCGATATCTCCTAATACTCCAACAACAATGCAAATGTCGTCCGTATGCACTGAAGCATACATTAGTTTCCAACCACTAAGCATATGGAATGTTCTTCATGTGTTCCTGCTCAAATCATTTTTAGGCAATGCATTCAAATCCAATTTGTCACCCTTCAAATGGGTGCTACACTCTGAGCAATTTTTCATGTTAAATCTCTAAAACTTTATTGACATAAGTCTCGAGACAAACCCAAAATGCCTCGGCATCCTTCTATGGATCTTAATGCCAATGACATAAGATGTCTCACCCATATCTTTCAGCATCAAAGTTCTGAGAGAGAAATTGTTTCACTCATAACAAACCCTTATCATTGGCCGTGCTGCATTATCATCCACATATAACACAAGAAAAAAATTCTTACTCCCATCGACCTTCCGGGTATATACATTGATCCATGATATTTCTTCAAAATCAATGAAGTAATGACTTAAGCAATTTCAAATACCATTGGCAGACGCTTGCTTTAATCCATGTATGGATTTTCTTAAGCTTGCAAACTAAAATGATCACCTTCACTAGAGGAAAATCCTTTAGGTTGTTTCATGTAAACCTCTTCTATAGATTACCATTAAGGAATACCGTTTTCACATCCATTTGATGTAAATCAAAGTCAAAATGAGCAACCAATGCCATGATTATTCGAAGAGAATCTTTCTTAGATATAGGAGAAAAGGTCTCCGTGTAGTCGATTCCTTCCCTTTGAGTGAATCCTTTGGCAACGAGTCTTGTCTTATGTTTCTCAATGTTGCCCAATGAGTCCTTTTTTGTTTTAAAGACCCATTTACATCCAACGACTTTTACAACATTAGGCAACTCAATGAGATCCCAAACTCTGCTAGATGTCACAGAACCTATTTCCTTCTTTTCATCTAGTGACCGTACTCATGAGTTGCATCTCTTAGGAATGCTACGGCTTGTGAAAACGTTTGGATCATTTTCTACTCCAATGTTATAGTCCAATTTCAGAATACACTATATAATCATTAGGTATCGCACTTCCTAACTCTTATAGATCTTCTTAATTTTGCTTCATCATCTCTCGAGAGGAATTGTCAGATCAACCTCAAGGCTCAATCAAGTTGTTCAACAATTTTGAATTTCTTCATCGCAACTTGATCTACAAGATCAATATCGCACATGTGGAACTTAGAATTGGTCATTCCCACATTCGATTGTATTTGGGGGTGAATGACAACGCCCATCACTAAATCCGAGGGTCGACCTTCATAATGATCCTTCTCATAAACAATGTTCGAACATCACTCCCACATCGTCATTCTAAGAAATTTTTAGCTCTTGATTCCACAATCTGTCGTGAGATTTAGCAATAATATATCTTCACCTCAAGATATCCAATGAAACACGCAATGGTCCCTGGGCTAGCTTCTTTCTCGCTGGTTATAAAATTCTCACATCAGACAGCATCCCCAAACGGTATATGTTTAGAAATCCCTGCTTTCCAACCTTGGAATGACTCAAAAGGCGCTTTAGGAACAGCTTTAGTCGAATCTCGATTTAATATATACACCGGCCGCCTTTTGGGGAGTTTCATACCACAAGTATTTTAAGAGGTAGTTTTGTATTACCTCATACCCTTATCATGTCCATTAAAGTTCGATTTCTTCTTCTCGTCATTACCATTATAATCCGAGAACCAAGTATAGCGCATCGGGCAACAATCTCATTTTCTTTAAAGAAACTTCGCAAATGTGCACTAGAGTCATTCATCTCTCTCATTTACCCATAAGACTTCCACTTATCCGATCTCACGATCTTAATATGTTTTTCACATTGATTCTACTTTACCTTAAAACTTTAATACGCATAAAACTTCATCTTTGGAATGAAGTATAGAGATAATTTATCGTGAATAATCATCTACGCAGGATAGAGTATTTTAGACCATCTCAGATCCATGCTGACAATAAATCGCTGCATTATAATTCTAATAGTGCTTAAGGCCTTCATCCCTTTAGGTTTGTTAGTTTGTTGCCCATAATTTCACATAAGTCTCAAAATTAGTAAACCCAAAAGTACTGGGTACCCTAGCATCATTAAATCACACTTTTCATTCTTCAATGGAGATGTGTCCCAATCTCCTGTCAGGCTGTGTATTCTCATTCACAACACATCTTTTAATCCAAATGGTGAACATGCATGTAATTATAAGTACATCATTGTGTAATTGAATATGGAAAATAATCATCGTATTAAATGCACCATAACCAATAACTTTTGACGATTAGATATACCAAACCCAAATCTAGTGTTAAAGGAAAATCCTAAAGGTACAAGTCTTGGAAATTGAAATTAAATTCTGTAGAGAAACTTGGAACATAGAATGTCTTTTTCAATTCTAAAATGAAACTCCGCTTAATACAAGGTCGCGAAGTGCCACAGCCTTCCACATATGAACTCATCTTATCGTCTCACGATGCATTGCTCACTTCCCACCTGTTTCCTGAGTTTCATGTACCTATAAGGTATTTCAAACATGGATTGTGAACTGTAATCAATCCAATTATGTGCAGATCAACGATAACCATATTAGATTCAAAAACAGATAAAAAATTGAGTACCTATCTTATCAAGCCAAATCTTAAATTTGAGCGCCCTTCATGTCCCTTCTTCTGGCTGCACAAACACTCAATTTCTTTTATGCCTGTCGAACATGAATCTTTCCCCTTTATTTTGGCTCGATCCTTATTTTCTTCAAAAGTACTAAGTTAACCTTATTCGGGCCTTCTTCCATCATTAATACTCTCTTCTACACACACATGGTTAACAATTCATTAATTAATCATTTATCCTTTATGTGTGTTGTAAGAGATTTGAAGTGATCATATTGACAGCAAAAGTGTTCATTATATAAATTAACAAGGAAAGTGTCTAACACAGAATCCTAATGACTTAAGTCGGTACCAATATATCCTCATGCGACTGACACAGATCACACCCTATTATCCCAGAGCTGAAGTGATGAAACTGTATACTTCACATTAAGAAGAGTTTTCGGTCAAGTTACAAAACCGGCCATCGATACTGTAAGTGGCTCGACTTATCACCTGCCGACGTAACCACGGTCATCAAAGAGAGTCTCGTCTATGAACGCCAAAGATAAGAATCGACCTCTCCCACTTATCATAAAGACACACTTAACGCCTTGCCAAAGAATGTGGCCTACCGCTCTTTCCTTATAGAGCGCCAATATCTGACCACCCCAAAATGCAAAAGAATTCTCTCCTTCCATACCTGCGTTATTTCACCCCTTAAATGTAGAATATAACACTTAAAATCATAAATACCTGCATGTTGAATAACCTAGTTATTTTAAATATATATGTTATTAATCAAGGATTGAGGCAAAAATACAATATCATGTTTTACCAATGTAAATCATGTTTTTAAATCATAAATCTAGTGACACTAAACTTGCATATGGGCTAAAGTCTTATTCATTTAGACTTAAAGAATCTTATGATAAAACTATCAAATCACGTTCTTTCCCTAAACTCTCGAAAATTAGGAAAATATAATTTGATATCTCATCCTAATTAACGATATAATATAATAAAATTCATGTGGGATGAGATTTATCACATTCCATATGATTAATTACAATTAATGTAATTCAAATGTTATTTTAAACTTAATATAATTTTAACTAATTAAGGATGTTGTATTATTCCTAATTAATTAAAATTATATCGATCACTAAACATTGCAAAAACTTTAAGCAATTTAAACAATAAGATTACTATTCAATTAATTTTGTAAGGCAAAATTATACACATACAAATAATCAATAAATTTAATATAGGAAATTTAATTATATTTTAACATAAAAATCACCGGGCACACATCTAATATCAATCAAACATGCGCCCATTAGTAGAGTGTGTGCCGACAACTTCGAATACTTTGTGTTTAATTTGAAAGCTAAGAATACTTTTCATAAATTTTACACACCATCAATCTTTATATAGAAAACCAATGTAAAACTAATAACAACTTCACACCTAGCTTGGTGGTAAATGACTTATATTAAGACTAAGAGGTCTTAGGTTAAGACACAAATTTTATGAATTTAGAATTCAATGGCTATCTCTACAGCCAAACTTTTTTTTTTTTTTTTGATCGCATCTCTGGCAATTTAAACATACGTAGCTTATCCAATCCCAAAGAGTTATCCCAATACAATATTATATTTTAACTAAACAGCTCGGATGGTCCTTTCAACCTAATAGCACTAGGCTGCCCCCGCAGCCCAACAACCCTTATAACTAAATAATACTCATATTAAGAACAAAAATCCAATAAATTTCAATAGCTCATAGCACGATCCAATTCGCAGTAGGGCCTAAGAGCCTACTGCAAGAAGCCCATGAGATCAGTTCACTAATCTCTGTGGTAACGGAATCATTCATTGTGCCTTTACAAGAATATGGCCCAAGATGGGCTTAAAAACAGCCTATCAACCAAAAATAGTTTGGCCTAAACTATGACTTATTTAAATGAACTAACAACCCATAATTAAGTCATCTTCAACTTCTGGACATCTTCAACCTCTGGGTTTCTACCTAGAAAAGTTTTTTTTTCAACCTCGTGACTTCTTCAGCACCAAATACTTACCAGATTCATAAAGCAATATGATTGCACGCTTGGTCCCTAAGCCTACTAATATATACAGAGAAAATTCCTCACTATCAAGTTATTTCTTAAGAAGGGCTTATAGAAAGAACCAAAAGAGTATTCAGCTTATTTCTCAATAAATGCTGGTGGTATGTACATCCTGATTTTAAGCTCCGCATACGATCTAATTATGTTGCCGTGGGTACTTCATATGATTGGACATTTCGATTTTACATCTTATTGTTAGCAGATGACCTTCAGGCCTTGTTTAAAAATTTTCCTTAGGTTTAAGAAAATTTTTGTCCCAGAACCGTTGTTAATGAAATGTTTAAACGCGTACGAAGTTTGGTATGCTAAATTGGCATCACTAAATTCAGTTTTTGGTGCCTTCAAAATTAGAATTCTGAATATATTTATTCAATATGGTTTTTACATTTTTCAATGTAAATCAAAGGGCAAGAAATTTTTAGAAAACATGTTTATGGGAAAACATTTTCCCTTTAACATACTTCGACCAACAAAATAAAAAAAGAGGAAGAGGTGTTTTTGAAATGGAGATTCAATTTAACGAAACTTTTAAACATATGGACCATTATAACAAAGAGGGCATGTACATTCTATAGGATTAGCTTCTGATCATCTTTTTTATTTTCAATTCTGATAAAATGAATCAGCAATGTCAAGAAGAACATGGAGGAAGAATTTCACAAAATCTGAAGGAAAATGTTGAGCTATAATTAAACTAATGTCTTTACATATTGCTCTGAAATTGTCAAAATCCAGAAGTGCCCTATGTTACTCCTTCTCAGGTTTTACTGACTTTCAATGCTAAAGCCCATATTCTGGTCTGTTGCTGCACTGCCAAAACTGAAGCCTTGCTGTTTTTGGAATGAGAGGTAATTACTACTTCTCCAATGCTCCCAACCATGTAATTTCCAGAGCTCGACATGAATTGTGACTCGCGATGGCTTCTTCCAACCATGATAAGGTCGCAAGTATTCTCCATTGGTCTAGTCACAGCAAGCACGCTTGCTACGTCGTTCACCATTTCTTCTTGGTAGGAAACTTGCTCATTGTGCAGTGTGTTGAGCCTGAATTCACCCAAGGTTTCAGTGTCAAGCATCCTGTCTTCACTGTACCTCCAACTATTTTTGTCCAAGGACGAGAACCGGATGAGAGCGGTATTTGACATTAGGTGCTCAGACATTCGTCCTGCCAATGCTACTGTTTCTCTGTCGTCTGCACCCCCAAAGAGCACAGCCATTTGATAAGACAAAGGTTCAAGCATTGCGAATGGAACTCTTTTCTGGTTCCCTGATCAACAAGGATGGCAACAGAGCAAGAGCTTTCTCAAGGACGTTCTTGTTCAGGTGCTTAAGAGCAGCAAGTTTCACGGTTTCCGTTGATCCGTTGCTTGTGGAAAGGATGATCACAAGGTATGTTCTCTTTTCAAAGTGGTGAAGCACATCATTATGCATGGTTGAAAAGGGAGAAACCCCTTTAAAGCAATGTACCATGACGGCACCATTACTTCTTTCTTCAAACTTCCTGAAGGAGTTGAAGATCTGTTCAGACTGTGTAGGGTTTAAAGAGGGCTTTTCGCGGGGAAGGTGGGCAACGAGTAAAGAGGTGGAACGGCCCATCAGCTTAACAAGATGGAGAACAAATAGATTCATGGGGCTATCTCTGGTGGGGTTGGTAGCATTAAGGAGGTTGATGATGGTTTTGACATTGTCTTGGCTGTGGATACAAGCAAGTATGCAGAGTTCTTCGCCACATTTGCTGTGTTGGACAGTCCTCCTTGTGCAATATACTCTTGAAGGGTCATACAGGATTTTTACCAGGGTGAGACAACTCCTGTTACAACCAATTACAGAGATAATCATAATGGCAAAGCATTCTTCGTTCATGACCTGCACATGCATTTATGTAATTACCCTAATGATTAAATTTAAAAAAAAAAAAAAAACCATCTTAGTAGCTAGAAATGTTTCTAGATTTCTAGTAAATTAGTGCAGTGATTTCCCTTCTATGAAGATACTTGATAGTTCTCCTATTTATGTAGTACAGAAAAAGCTTTTAGATGTTGAATTTTAGGAAAGAAATATAATGGATTTAAAAACCATGGAAAATAAAGATCACCATACCTTTTCTTTCTTCAAATTAGTCAGCATAGCAACTTCAAGAATGCCTTTGGAGTTCATGAGGAGGGCAAGAGAAAGGGCATCTCGGAATGGCATCCTACAGAAGAGCGGGGGTATTGACTGTCTTAAGGATCTTCCCAACAAAAGAAGCAAAACAACCAAAGAATAGCACCAGCATTCCTCAGATTCTGTATGGCAAAAACATCTGTACTCAATCCACAGTTGGTGAAAAAGATCGGCATAAGCAGCACAGAAACAAAGCAATCGAGCCTCTCTACCAGTGCTGCTCCTAAGGGTGGTCCATCTGGAATGACCAAGCCCAAAATGAAAGACGCAAAGAGGGCACTGAGACCGATAACTTCACCTATGAGGCCACACCCCATTAATGCAACAAGGAAGAAGAAAATATATATCTCTTTCACAGGCTCTCTTGGAGAAGTGTCTTTGATTGCCCATAATGCTGCAGGACGGATCCCAAACACAATGACAGTAACAAGGAGGGTGCCAGACATAAAGGACCCTAATGATGTTGTTATGGATCTATCTGTGGCTACCTTTGAAACGAACCTCATTGAAAAAATGGACCAGTGAAACACATCACATATTATTGAAGAAGATGAGGCAAGCCGTCCGATTTCTGAGTTCAGGATCTTGAGCTCTGAAAGGAAGCATGCAATAATCAAAAGGACGTCAGTGGGATTGTATGCCACTACAAGGGAAGAATACTCTTAACCTCATTATCCAAAGGGAGGACATGTCTAATGATGAGAGCCACTAATCCTGCCAATGCATAAGGCACAAAGAAGCCTAAAATTCCTATAGCTAAAGCTCTTTCCTGATTTAGACCATGGTTAAATCCATCTACTCCCTATCAGGAAGATAAAGAGCATGAAACCGAAAACTGATAAGGTGTCAAGCACAGTTCTGCCTCTGGCTGGAAACATTTTTGATGCAAATAACGTGTTGTGCCCAAGGATTGAAGGACCTAGAATCACACCACCCTGGTGAGTAAAATCATCAAACACAGAGAATCAGCAACCTGTTTATCAAAATATTGCCTTCCTGAATCAGACAGGCTTAAAGAACAAAAAGAGATATATATTTTTCCAATGAGTTTTCACTTAGTGTTGCTTTCAGAGTTTGTAGGTTTGCTATTGGGAGCTTTGGAACCCAGCAACTAAAGGTAGTATATAACATTTGTGTATAATAAAATGCCCCCGAATAACTACTAGAGTTAAAAATGACACCTTATTAAACCCAAGTCCCATTTTTGTTCTTGAGCCTTGCAGGGTGTTTCTGTCAGAGCCCCATTTCAACCCTCCCCTACAAATTGGCATTTAAACTTCATCTCATTTAAAAGCTCATGTTCCTGACTCCCACTCTCCACACGCTGCGCATGGGCCACATACAAGCGAGGAGGGACGTTAGCTTTCGCCTCACAGGTTGTTTTCAAGTTTCCTAGTGAGACCTAATTGAACTTTTAGTTATATGTTTCAGAAAGGAAACCAAAAGCCACTCCTTTCAAGTAGCTTCTAACCACGAGCTATAGGCTGGTGTTTTTCAAATCATCTAGAGATGAAAGGGCTGGATTGGACTTCTTATTTGAAGATTTTTCTTGAGGGGCACATATTATTAGTTCATGTAATTTGATCTGAGAATGAATTAAAACAATAAATATGAGGAGAAAATGATAGGACAAAAAAAGAAAGAAAAAGAACTTACCAGAATCTGCGAAACGATGGAGGGTTGGCCGAAGGGCTTGAGAAGGAAATGAATGGAGCGAGTAATAATGGTGATGAAGGAGAGCTGTATCATCAGAAGAGGGAGTGAGAAGTGGAGAGGGTTGTCTCCAAACCATATCCCCCGTGAGTTGATATGGTTTACAAAGTGGCAGGTATATGGGAAACCCAATTTCACCTGCATATCATCATCTTCAGTCTCCTGTAGAGCTCGCCCCCCATGAAGCAAAACCTCCATTATTATTCCTTCTTTCTTTCGATCAGACAGAGGAATCCAGAAGAATTTTACTGAAAGCAAGATATGAAACTCATTTGGAGGATTGAGGAATGGATGGTGGAGCATTAGAATTGAGCCACTATGAGAAAAGAAAGAGAGAGAAGCTGGGTGGGTTAATTTTAAACGTTGACCAAAAGGAAGATATGACATAAAGCCTAAATATATGGCCCTTCAATTACCTAGAAACATTAAATGTTTTTATTTTTGGCAGAATAAAATAAATAGACCATTTTGCAAAGTCAAAGCCCTTTCTTTTTCCGTATTCTTCTGGGCTTCAGTTGATCCTTCTCAACTGAATCACAGATTCTTCAGGACCACCCCCTGGATTGAAAAACTGAAAAAAAAAAGCTCCAGAAAAACTGCACAAGATCTTACCACGATGAGGAATAAAACAATAACAAGTAATCTTTGTGGGTTCTAGAAACGAAGAACAATAATGTCTGAGGAAACTTTGCGGTCAATCATGATTGCTCAAGCAGGATGATATAAGGAATACAAAAATGACTGATGTTTTAGTTTGAATCCAATTTGAAAAACTGTGATTGATCTTTCTTCAGTGTAACAAATGAAAAGAATAGAGAAACAGAAAACAAAATCGACACCAAAAAATGAACCAAATGAGGAACAAAATAAAAGAATTTTACATGAAGATTGAATATTGACCTTTAACCAACAGTTCATCACCACCATTGATGTACAAGAACTCCACTATTTCTGAGAGAAGAAAACAGGTTCAAGCATTGGGCATAAGTCTTCGAAACTTGAACCTCTGACCAGGGCAGCATCTTTTGCCATCTGTTGTAGTGACATTCATGAAAAGTCATCAATTAAAACAAATCGCCCCTGTTTCTATCAACCTCGGAATCAAATGGAATTCAGTGCCTTCCACATCCATCTTCATCACAACAAAATCTCTTTCCGAAACAGTTCTTTTCAACCAATTAGCAAAATCAATTCCTTCAACTTTATCAAAATCAGCAGCATAACTGGCTGATGATTGCACAGGTTGAATCCTTCCCATTCCCCTGCCTCTTTCCTGAAACTTTCACCTCGCCCTGCAATCTCAAAGAACAAAGTCTCATTCCTCAACCAAGCTGCGTATGGCAAAAGCGTTACCCCTTTCTTCAATCTATACTCTCCATGGAAAGCCTTGTCGGCTTCTATTGCATAAATTTCAAAAGTCTTATTCTTTTTTGGGTATTGCTTCTTGAACCAACTACCAATGCTTGAACCATAGTTCCGAGCTCCAACATCCACATACAGATATCTCTGCTTGAAACTCACATCAACCATGGAAGTTAGGTATTTAATGTTTTTGATGTTCCTCTTCAATGTAATCCAAGGCTTCAATGGCTCTTCTTCGATCAATGGCTCTGCATTCCTAATTATTTCCTGTTTATGCCCAGGAACAGAGCATTTCTTACCAGGCGAAGTCTCTCCATGTTCAAGAATCTCAATGTCTTTCTTTAGAACAATCTCGCGAATCGAAGGCAGTGATGTATCAAGAACATCTATGTCTCGCGACCTGATGAATCTACAGCAATTGAACAACTCAAGAAACGAATTGAAGCTATATGTATCTTTTGCAGCTACCGTGTGAACAACGACGAAACCACCAGGTTTGAGAGTCCTACCGATCTCTGCTGCAAAATTCGCAGGCCGAACTGAGCGGTCCAGACCGCCATTGCTGGAGAACTCAAAATCAAAGGTGTTATCATCGAAAGGCTGGCGATAGGCTTGACCTGAGACAACCAATGGTGGAAACACCTTCTTCGAAATCCCTATCGCATCGACAACGCCGATCTCTCTCAACGCGAAGACATCTTCTCCGGTTGACGTTTCGATGCACAGAGACTTCGAATCCGGCGAGATAGCCCTCGGAGATCAAATCTTGAAACAAAGAAGAAAAGTAATCGACGCTCTTTCGCCATTGTTTGCTAGTCCATAGACCTGAAGATGATTCCCCGATGGTAGCGGCCTGATGAGATCCAACCATTACGCTGGGGATTTTAAGATTCTCCGGAGAGAAACAAAATCCGTCGGAAACACATTCTCGGCCTTTGATCCTGGCGATGTAAAAAAATTCACCAACGACGATGAGAGCAACAAAGAAGAAGATCGTTCGTATCAGAATGTTCCTCAGAAGGCTGCGCCTCCCTGCAGCAGCGTCCATGAAACTTATTGCGTTCAAGCAGGGAAAAGAATTCAAAGAATTCAATTGAAATGAAAGAAAAAAGGACTTCGGGAAGAAACGGGAGAGCTCCGCTTATGCGCTAATTAGGGTTGCAGGCAAACAAGAGCGAAGGGTAGGCATTTGAAAATAGGAAAATTTTTGGAGGGTAAAATGGGAATAAATGGCAGCTTTGATCTCGTCAGGTCCACGTATCGCACACGTTTTGCCGGTTTTGAAACAACCACAGCAAACGTACAATTTGGTGATATTTATTTGAAATGTCGAACACCTTCATAGTTGACAGTTGCGCGTTGGCAGAGAGAGTCCTGATATATAGCCGTTGGAAGCTCCTGGACCATTTGGCTTTTATCATTTGGATCTTTCTTTTGCCACGTCGGATATAAACATGTGTTAATATTTTGGAAATATTTGTGCTAATATAATTATATAATTCACCTATGAATCAGGTTCCAATAAAAATAGTGAATCCATTAACAGTATCCTGTCTCCTGAAGATAATTGTTAAATTCTTCAGATAACAAGCAAAAACAGTCTATTTATCCATATCATTAATTTGATAATTAAATTATCTTTTAATGGAATAAAATAAAATAAAATCCTTATCATAAAAAACACGGATATTCCTACCTTTTGAAAATATTGATCATGAGTCAAAAGATTACTACATATCTTTAATACCATTTTTAAGAAATTAATTTTGTTAATTTTTTTGTGTGATTGTATATCATCTTTAATGATATATTTGGATGAGCTGTATGATTTTCATATGTGAGAAGAAAAGACTTCAAAATATTTATATATTATGAGTAGTAGTGCAGTGAGAGGGGACACTTATATCATTAAGTGTCCTTGTAATACAAATTCAATTCACAAGGAAATCTGAAAATAAATTTAACAATATATTAATAACAACATCCTTCAAACTCGGGAATGGTTTACAAGAAAGCAGTTCATGAGTTTGGAAGATTAAAGCTTCGAAAAGTTGCGGAGGGAAGTAGTTTGGTAGAATATGGAGTTAAGCGATTCTAAGAAATATTTGAGAAGTGTGAGTGTCTTTCTAAAAAGAAATGATGGCTGAATGGAGAGTGGCTCAGTATGCCGATATGTTTTATTCGTTCTTGGAAGACACCATCAATACGACAATTGAATATGACGATGCGGTGAAGTTTTAGTTGCGGTGGAGCAGGTCAACACCAGATCCGATAGTGCTCGCGTAACCAAATAAGTTGGTGGCCCAGTATTTGTCACAGGTGCTCATCCTGTGCAATAGGTGTGGAGCAGCAGCGGTGTTGTTCCTTTGGCACTTTCAAAAATAAGAAATGCGAGGAAAGAAAACGATATCACTTGTAGTAGATCGACGATCGGTGGGATCATCTGCCCAATCTGCATCTGAATATGCCTTAAGAGTTAATGAAGAATGGAAAGAAAAATGAAGACCATTAAATATGGTGCCTTTTAGATATCGAAGAATCCTGATAACAGCGGCATAATGAGGAGATCTAGGGACAGTCATAAAGCCCGGTGACCATGAGGCGCATAAGGAAATATCGGGCGAGGTAGCGATGGAATCAGATTAGACTCTAACAAAGTGTCTATAGAGAGTAGCATCGGATAGTGATTCGCCGTCATGAAAATTAGGCGAAGCGATTATCTGTAGGTGTGTTGACTATCTTGCTATCGGTAATCTTGACTCGAAATCATATCGAGTATACTTGGCTTTGAGAAGTAAGATAATAACCATACGTAAGAAAAACTCTAAACAAAAAGTAGTTAAGAGATTTAGGATCTTTCTGTTTCAAATTAATACCAAAGTGCTTTAGATCCTGAATGCACTGCATATCATCACTGTAATAATCCATATCAATAGACATACAATAGGAGAATAGTAATCATGACAGAATAGTGTACAAGAATTTATGTCAAAAGAACTGCACGAAAAACCATGCGAGAGATAGTGAGGGGCGAGCTTTGCAAGAGCCATACTCGAGGGAGCTTGTTTAAGACCATAAAGGAGTGCCGCCGTGAGTCGAAATACTTTGTGAGTGAACCGGGTGAGAGTAACCATTGGGCTTCATATGGACTGCTGCAGGAAGTTCTATTAAGAAAAACATTTTTGACATCCGTGCAAGAAAGTGGATCATTTTCAAGCCCCGAAAGCGACAATTAGAGTCTAACGAGAAGAAAGAAAGTCGAGGCCACGTAGGCAAAAGTCTCCTCATAATCAATCCCATACTCCTGAGTAAAACCCCTGGCAACAAGGCGAACCTTGTAGCGATCAATAATGCCATCCAATCAAGTCTTGATCTTATAAACCCATTGACAACCGATAGCAGATTTTCCAGAGGGGAGATTAACCAGATCCCATGTTCCAGTCTTATGCAGTGCATCCAACTCTTCTTTCATAGCTTTCTGCCATAAAGGGTTAGAGGAAGCCTCATGAAAAGTCACGAGGTTCTTTGGAGAGAGGCAAAGCGAAAAAGGCAATGAAAGTCACGAAGGTGAGAAGGAAGAATAGTTACGGGATCTGGGAACGGCCCGAAGTGCATAAGAGTCGAAGGACCCGGCGGGATCCACGGTGGGGCGGCGGGATCGGTGGGCTATCGATGATCAGTGCGGGAAGCTCATCAGATGCATGAGAAGGAACATCAATGATAGAAGGGGGAGACTCAGACATAAAAGGAACAGGAGACTCCTCGAAAATGGTCGGGGAGGATCGATGGGGGCCAAGGAAACTTAGGTATCTGCAGGGTGAGTTGGTAAGCTTGTTTTGTGTTTCCCCGGGCCACATCTTTCAGCTCCTAGACGTTTGCTAATCGATCATAACACCTACAGCCTTTTTGTCAATTCTGCCAAAAGAAAACAACGCAAAGCGAACCTTGAGACTGAAGTTTGTTTCTTTCATGATCATGAAGAAGAACAAAACAGACACATCCAAAGACTTTAAGTAAGTCATGGGAGGGAGAAGAACCAAACAACAGATCATAAGGAGTTTGATTCTGAACAATGAGAAAAGGACACCAATTGATGGTGTAGCGGCAGTAAGGCTTGATTTCCCTAAGGCGAGGAAGGGTAGAAGCGGCTGTCGTAGTAGCCTGAGCAAATCGAGAATATGATCGGAGTTTGCGCTCGATACACCATTTTGCTAGGAAGTGCCTGCACAAGAGGAATGAGGAACAATACTAAATTGATGTAGAATAGAGGTAAATTCATAGACTTTATATTCTAGGGCATTATCAGATATGAAAACTTTAATAGGTTTTAAGCGTGTTTAAATCATTTGGTAAGAATCCGCGATATGTTGATAAAGTTCAAGAAATGATTTTGAAGAGATAAATCAAAGTATATCAAAGAAAAATCATCCACAAAATAACAAAATAACACATGACCCACCCGGGTACCAAATGGGAGGGGCCCCATACATCCAAGAATGAATAAGATCAAAGAAAGAGCATGAGAAACACTGTTATTAAATGTAGCGGTTTGTTTGTCAAATTGACAAGGCATACAATCAAACTCTTTTTGAAACCCGAACCCTAACAAACCCCTAGAAACTAGTTGTTTAACCCTAGAGATAGATCTTGCTTATTGAGATGAAAATGCGTAAAAGCAAGAGAGTGCATAAATATGAAGAAAAACTTAATCTTTGTATATTATAATTGTAAATTAGTATAAGAGGAAGCCTTATATAGAAATTTAGGCTATACAACCCTAGGAAAAATACAAATTACAATCCTAGGAAAATACAAAATAAATCTAACAATATAATAATATAACAATATGCATTTTCATTATAATATTAAAAACCTAGTTAGAATATATTTAAATTGGAAAAATATAGTTCATCATTTCTAGCCCATATAGTAAAACATTAAAAGTTTTAAACAGGCAGGACATAAGGAGAGGGGAGAGGTCTGTCACAATGTAAACAGTTTATTATAACTAAAGTATTTAGCTATAAAAAAAATTAAAATATAAAAAATTTATTTGGCGAATAGATCATACATTAATGTATATTATATGAGCATTTTATAAACTTAGAAATGGAAATTATGTATTTGTTTGATACGTATAAAGTAAGGAGATATGTACGAGAATCAAAACAATGCTTTTGTTTTCTATTTTTAAATATAAAATTTTGTTTTCTATTTGTTACAATTAAATGTCCTAAATTTTGTTTGACTTAATCTATAAAACTTTACGATATCACGTTTTAAACTTCTTAAAGATCGGCGAGGTGATAATGGAAGGGATGGATTCTAATATATATAAATATATGATGTTTTTTTTTTTTTAAGATTTAAATCTGACATCTTTCTTTTATAATATCACGATATTCCATTAGCATATATATATACATATATATATATATATATATATATATATATATATATATATATATATATATATATATATATATATAGTAGATTTCTCATCATTTATCGTGATCTTTTACCTTGTAAAATTATCACAAGAATCTATGTGTGGATATGTCATTTTTCTTTTAATTGGTGGCATTTGTTTTTTTTTTTACAACAGGAAATAGAAATTTTGTTATGAATTATGCTTAATGGGATTAAGTATTTGTCCATCTTGCCTATCTCAACGTTTCAAAAGATAAGGAAAAGAACCACATGCCCAGGGTTGATGAGTCCAAAACTCATATATTTTTAGTCAATTTTTCTTATATTTTTTTTACAGTTTATGATTTATTTTAATGCAAAACTATGGAATAATCATCAACTTTGTGTTTTACAGGTTTTGAATAAAAAAGAAACAAATCCAACAAGAAAAGTAGAAAAAATGGCTAAGACATAAATGTCGCGACATAATATCATAATGTCGCAACAAAAGCTTAAGGTAACCAACAAAGCTATGTCGCAACAAGGAATGATAATAATACTTAACAAGACAAAAGCTAAGCTCAAATTGAAAGTAAGATTATCGCGACATTTTACTGACTTTTTGTCGACATAATATAAAAATAATAGAGTAAATCGATGTTGCAACAAAGAAAATTATGTCGCAATATAATGAAGATCAGAAGACAGACTTATGTCGCAACAATGGATTGTTATGTCGCAACATTGTCTAAGAAGTTCCTAAAGAAGAATGTCGCGACATAAATTTGCTCTATCGCAACATTGATCAAAGCAAATGTCAGTATTGTTATATCGCGACACAACAAAACTATGTTATGACATAAAATTTTAGACTAAAGAGACAAGTTAAGACCAGTTGGTCGCGACAAAGGTATTTATGTTGCGACAAATATTCAAAAATGAAAGATCCCAGCGAAATATGTGCCTTTGACGTTTTCGAAATTGTATGTCGTACGACATGAGTTGAGAAGTCGGCCTGTAGGCGGAAGTGAGCTGTAAGCGGCAGCCCCGCGACCCATGTTCAAGGAACTGCGTCGCGACATAGAGAATTTTTGTGTCAGCGACAAAGGTGAAGAAATACAAAAATTTATGTCGCGACATAATAAAGAGCTGAAGACGGAGATATTAGTCGCAACAATCGGAAGTTGTGTCATAATTTTCTATGTCGCGACAAAGGCATGCTGGCCGATTTTGAGGATCCTGTTTCGACCTCAAAGTGCGGTCATGCATTTGAAAATATGAAACTAAGCACATAGGGCATTATGCACAACTTCCGTCGAACCATGAACATTTGGGTAGTTGGAGTCTCCTTTGTATATTATTTTTCTTTTATTTCTTTTTCGTAGGATTTAGTTTCAGTTTACATTTTAGCTAGTATTTTCTTCGGTTTGAAGCGGTGAAAGATGGGTTGAAAGTTTCGAGGTTTGGTTCATTAAACATTTAGATTCATTCTTGTGAGATTCAATGGAATCTGAGAGATTTTGCGGAGTTCATTTATTTCGTTTTACCTTTTATTTCGATAAATTTTCTATTAGCTAGTCATTGTTAATTGTAATCCAATTTTGAAATAATGATTTAAAGAGCAGTTGACGTCGGTTATCTCATTTTACTGCAACTTGAAAGAATGTCATCTCACATTAGAACTTTAATTTATTTAATTGGTGTTATTAAGAGCTGAAGCATTACGAATATTGGCGTAACTTATTTGCCACGAGAAAATGATTATATCTTACTCTGATTTCCAAGAGGCCCTCTGAGTGACATAGAGATGTAGATTTCTGAGAGTACGGAGCAATTACTTGAGGGTATGCTATACTAACATTATGGAACTAATGAACTCTGAAAGATTACTCTGATAGATCGCTAATTTACTTAGAAATTGAGAATTAGTTGGTTGATGTATCAGTTTAATTGATCAGATGTTTCTCCTTTATTTGATTAAATGATCTTGATCCCATGTTAGCATAGATCTAATCAAGGAGATAGATAGTTTGCTCAAATAAGTAGGATGAGATACCAATTAGATTGGAGAAGGCTTGTATTATCTTATCTATGGAGGCAAGAATTTTTTAGTCTTAGGAACAAGGTATGAAGTACTGGAAGTGAAAAATACTCAGTTCTTAGAAAGATGATTAAATCCTGCAGTGGTGTGGATTGGAGCTTATGTACTGGAAGGAATTTGGTTTTCTAATTAGGTGTAAGAAATCATATATTAAGCGTAGAGAGTCAAACTATACTACCTTGCATCTTTGACAAGTTCAGATTTCAAACTGATGGCTGAACTACGTTGTGGAATGATGCAGAAATTGATAATTATACATTGATCTATTTCCCAGTGTTAACTTTACTCAATGAACTCTCAATTCCAATTTATTTTGAGTTTTTGTTATAGTTAAAAAATTTAATCAATCATTTGTTCTTTAGTTAAGCAACTCAAATTTGTAATTTTGAGTTCAAATGGTAAAGATCTTAAGTAGTAGGGGTAATTAATCTTAGATCGCTCATCAGATCCTCGTGGGAATGATATTTGGACTTCAAAATCCACTTTATTACTTGTATGACTTGTACACTTTGCGAGAGTAGACCTAATATAGATTTTACAAAGTACTACGAGATCAGGAAAGAGCATTTATTTTATAATTCTCAATTAATAAGTTTTTGGCGTTGTTGCTGAGGACTGAATAGTCTTAAGTAGTAGTGACAGAAATTTGGCACACACACTCTAAACAAGTTTTTGGTGTCATTCTTAGGAAATTTTTTGAATGGTCTCAGAGGTAGTGCTGAGAAAGAATGGTCATATAGAAAAGTATGGACAAGTTTTTATTGATCGTTGTCGGGGACTGAATAGTCTCAGGAGGCAATGCAAAAAAATTGCTATATAGAGAAAGGTTTGATAAGTTTTTGGAGCCGTTGTCGAGGATCTGAAAGAGAATTTAAATATAAATATTCCAACCAAAGAGAGAATTGCTAATTTTGACTCTTTTTTCTACATTTTTATCCAAAAATTTTGAGAAAATATACAAAAAATAGTTTTTAAATTATTAATTAGTTGAGTATGACATAAGTGTTTATGAGCTTAAATTGATATATTTGTTTTCCACTTATTAAATTTGATCTTAGTGTGTTTCCATTTCAAGAAAGATCTCTTACATGCATAGAAGAACTGAAACAATTAACGCATTCATGAACCTATAAATTGGAAGAACATTGAGAACTGAGGCGTAAAAAGTGTTGAATTAGAAACTATAGAAGCGAGGCAAGAAATACAACGGAATCTTCAGTAGAGGAAATAGGAGCGGAAAGGCGCCGGAGGTAAAGAACTATGAAGGATTTTTTGAGGCTAATCATTAGAGATGATTACTCTACTATGAGACAACCTGCTATAGAGGTCAACAACTTTATGGATTAAGCCCGAAACTGAGTCACGATCTGAGTGCAACTGACATCAATATGCGGCCATCAGTGAAGACCCAAATGAGCACATGGGAAGATTTACGAGGGATGGAAAATACGGTAAAAATTTGAGATAGGGGTGCTTGAGACTTGAGGTGATCAAGCTATAACTCTTCCTTTTTTCACTGAGAGATGTGGCAGCCACTTGGTTTGAATCATTGCCATGTGGATCAATGGACAATTGGGAAGATTTGGTGGAGGCTTACATGAACAGATTCTTCCCTCCTGCCCTCACTTCAAAAAGGAGAGTGGAAATCATAGTGTTCAAATAAAGAGAAAATGAAAATCTCTATAATGCATGGGAGAGATATAAGAGACTGCTGAAAAGTTGCCTAATGCATGGAATATATTTGACCACCCAGATGGACATCTTACCCTCTATAGACTGCACCTCCCGAAGGCCACTAAGTGATGCGGCTTCAAACGTGGAGCATTTAAGAGGAAGAGTACTAAAGAGGCAAGACAGTTGATTGAAGATCTAGCAAAAAGAAATTACAGAGCTCCATCTGAGACTTCAGGGAGTAGCAGCAGATTGAAAGGAAGTGGGGTGATAGAACTGAACAGAATGATTACCATAAAAGCCAAACTTGATGCATTGATGAACAAGCTGGGAAACCAAGAAAGAAGAATGCATCCAGCACATAAAGTAAGAATAGTAGAAGAAAGTGAGCAAAAGAGTAGTACTGAAGAGGAACTAGTCGATGAGGGTCCCTATTAGGTTGAGGAGGCTCAGTTTGTCAATGGCAACATAAGCTACAACTTTAACCCAAGAGCCACACACGGCCTGCCCCGACTCATTACACACCCGACACTCAGAACCATGAGAATTTCTCATATGGAGGTGGATGCAATGAGTCCAAGACCCGATGCATAATTTTCAGCAACAATATGCTTCGCATGTGTTCCAAGGATGAAGTGGCGACAAAGTGGAAGCAAAAATCAAGGACAAAGGGAGAGGATCTAATCCTTTGAAGATCAAATGCTGACATTCATGGGAGAGAATAAGAGGCTGTTGAACATTCATGAGCAGAAATTTGTTGAGCTAGCAGCATTTCAGGCAAACACAAATGTGTTTCAGGCCAACACTAATGCCTCTTTAAAATGCGGAGACATAAGTAGGAGGCGGCGCTAGCAATGTAGAATCAGTCGGATGCCTTCTAAGGGATACAAAGAAGAATCCTGGGATTGTATGATGGTGACTCGGAGTGGCAAAAAGTTACCAGCAGCGGAAGAAAGGAATAAAAGGCTGAAAGTGAGGAAAGAAACTCGAAAAGAGAACAAGTTAAGCAATTTAGAATTGGCTGAAGAGACTGAGAAAGAAGAGATGTAGACTTAGCAACATAAGGAGATAAGAAGACTGAAAAAGAATAAGGAAATGCAAGCCTACATGTTTGATGTTCCATTCCCTCGAGACTTCAAAAGGAAAAAATGGAGGAGTAGTTCTCTAAATTCTTGGATATGTTCAAGAAAATAGAGATTAATACACCTTTTGTTGAGGCATTGGCTCAGATACCTAATTATGCTAAGTTTTTGAAGGACATTCTGAGTAAGAAGAGAGAATGTTCTTGAAGAAAAGTGGTAGAATTTGTGACTCTGTGGTGTAGTAATCCGAGGAGAAAGAGGCTACTTGGTAAGAGATCTGGATCTGCAGCTTCACTGTTCCCTCTAGTGGGAAGGTTGAATTTAAAGGCTTTTTGTGTGGTCGAGGCCCGACATCGACTTGATGCCACTTGTCCCGATAGTGAAAAGTGGCCGAGTTTAAGGGAGCTTAATCCTGAAATAGGACCCTATAAATGGCCAGATAATGGGATATAACAGCCGGAGAGAGTCCTTGAAGATGTACTCATCAAGGTGGGAAAGTTTATTTTCCCTGTGGACTTAGTAGTTATGGATATGGAGAAGATATAGTTCACTGCTACTTTGGAAGACTCTCTCACAGCTCAGAGGGTTGTGATGAATGTGGAAGGAAATGAGGAACTCCACTCTCGGGTTGAGGAAAGACCGATACATAAAGCCTGAAGCAAAGCCTAAAACGTGAGATGTGAGAAGTACAGGAAGTGAGGCTAAAGGCAATGGTTCCCTTCGTTCCTCATTGGAGTTTTAAAATTTATAATAATTTTCATAATTCAATCAATGAAAATGAGATGAATTTCCAGTATCTTGAGGATCTTGATTATGAATTTCTGATATCTAGTTTTGATTTAAAAGAAACAGTCTTTAGTTTGAATGAAACGATGCAATCAAGCGATAATGAAAAGAAAATACAAAAAGAAATGGAAACAGTTTAGGAAAGTTAAATGTAAGGAAGAGACTGTATCAGGAGCATAAGTATACTTTTGAGAACACACAAAAACTAAACTATGATTATATGGCATTTGTGAATTGAAGAGCAAAACATAGAGATTCTCGAAGTCTAGAGCAATTGCAGTAAATCAGAGATTTGAAGTAGATGGAATCTTCCTTTTGCTGCATAAAATCCTCTTGGAGGAAAATGTAAAGACCCCCATTGAACATCAAAGAAGACCGAATCTAGTAATGAAAGAAGTTATCAGAAAAAGAAGTACTGAAATGATTGAATGCAAACTTTATTTATGCAATCTCAAACAGCCCTTGGGTGAGCCGAGTTCATGTGGTTCCCAAGAAAGGTGGATTCATAGTGATCAGAAATGAGAAGAATGAATTGATTCCTACAAGAACTGTGACAGGGATGGAGGGTGTGCATTGACTATAGAAAATTAAACACTGCAACTAGAATGGATAACTATCATTTACCCTTATCGATCAAATGTTGGACAAAGTTAGCGTAACACCCCCATTTCTATTTTCGATGGATATTCGATATAACCAGATTGTCATAGCCCTCAAGACCAGGAGAAAACTATACTACATGTCCTTATGGTACTTTTAAGCTTTGGTAAGGCGCCATTTGATATATCGTCTCGCCACCTTCAAAGGTGTATGATGTCTATGTTCTCGATTCAGCAAGAGACAGATGAAATCTTCGCTGACGACTTCTAACATAAAGGGATCCGCTTGAGTAAATGTTTAGAAAATCTGAAACAAGATTTCAGGTGCCAAGACAAGAATCTAGTTATGAATCGGGAAAATGTCATTTTATGGTAACATGCGATTGTCTCGGGGCATAAGATTACAATGGCTGGGTCGTGACTCGCAAGGTTTATGTCATAAAACTCTTTTCACACCTACAACTGCTAAAGGATAAGAAGTTTCAGACATGATGATTTTATAGAGATTTATAAGGACTTCTCAAAAATCTGCACCATTATTGTTGGAAAAGATGCAAATTTTGATTGATGAATCATGCATCCATTTGAAAAAATTAAGTTCAGATTGGTTACAATGCTCATCATGGTAACACCTGACTAGAACAAAGAGTTTGAAATCATATGTAATGTTAGAGACTATGTGATGGTAGCAGTATTGGGACAAAGAACTGAAAAGATATTTAGAGGTCATATACTATGTCAAGAAAAACCTTCAATGAGGCATAAGAGAACTACTCTACCACAAAAAATGAGATGCTGGCAATGGTGTTTGCTTGTGAAAAATTCAGGCCTTACATATTGGGGTCCCATGTTATCATACACACTAATCATACTGCAATTAAATATTTGATGGCAAAGAAAGATGTCAAACCAAGATTGATCAGATAGGTATTACTGCTGTAAGAGTTTGATTTATAAACCAAAGACAAAGTTAAGTAGAGCTTATTAATGCGATAGATGATCACTTTTCTAGATTAGAAAGACCTACTGAAGATAAGAAGGGAAATGAAATAGCAAAAACAATTCCTGATGAGCAGCTTTTCGCCATCAATCCAAGTACTCGCATGCCGGATATACCGTATCATGTATACCAAGAGTGGCTGTGACGATTATCGAATATGTATACCAAAAACAAAAACAAAATTCTTAATGAATGTCATGCATGACCATATGGAGGACACTTTGCAGAGATATAACAACCCATAAAATTCTCCAATCAGGTTTTTATTGTCCTACTATATTCAAAGACTGTTTTGAATTGGTGAAACATTGTGATAAATGTCAAAGAATGGGCAACATAAGCAGAATAAATGAGATGTCTCTACAAGGAATCCTGGTGGTGCAGATTTTTTTTGTATGAGGGATAGACTTCATGGGACTTTTCCCAGCCTCATTTGGAAATTTATACATTCTCCTAGTTGTGGATTATGTATCCAAACTGGTGGAAGCAATAGCTTGTCCTATGTAAATGATGCCAAAAGATGCTGGGTGGGGTTCATACAAAGAAATATTTTTGAGCAAACTTCTAGAGCAACTGTGAATCATTAGTGATTTAGGAAGCCATTTTGCAAACAAAGTAGCTCAGAAACTCACGAGCAAGATATGCAATCGACATGTAATGGGATTTCATGTATTACCTCAATTATCACCTCAATCAAATGATGCCGAGATCAATAAGAGATAAAGAAGATTCTAAAAAAAAAACAGTGAACCCTAGCAAAAATACCGGGTCTATCAAGCCAAGCGATTTATCGCGCGATGAATCAAGCATAAAACCCTATCGAATGTCCCCATACAGATTGTATTTGGGAAGTCTTGTCATCTTCCCTTGAACTAGAATATAAAGCTATGTGGGCCATCAAGAAACTGAATTGTGATTTCCAAGCTACCAAAGAAAAGATACTACTCCAAATGAATGAACTGGAAGAGTTGAGGAATGAAGCTTATAATAATGTTAGAATCTACAAAGATAAAACAAAGAAATGACATGATCAGAAAAATCTAAGGAGGAAGTTTAAAGCAGGAGAGCTAGTCCTGCTGTACAATTCAAAGCTCAAGATGTTTCCAAGAAAACTGAAGTCAAGATGGAGTGGTCCTTACTCAGTAGTTGCAAGTACACCCTTTGGAGTAGTAACACTGAAAACTAATTCTGGAAATGAGTTTAAAGTGAATTGTTAGAGATTAAAGCATTATCTTGAAGGGAAAATAAATGAAGATTAACACCAGATTTAGAAAAAATGGAAGAATTTTGCTGGAAAGAAAGCATTTGCAAGAATGTCTAGTTAAAGACATAAAACATGAGTAACTACTTGGGAGGCAACCCAAGAAAATTTTGAATTGATTGATACTTGATTTTGCTTAATTCAAAGGTGTTTTAATTAGTCATAGATAATTCAAGAGGAATAGCTTGAATTTCCATTTTGAATTCTAAAAAATTAGTTAAGTTTATTTGCTCACTTTTCTGGATAATGAAGTTGAAATTGAGATGGATTTCAAATTTGGAAGCATTCTATCTCAAACTCATTATGCGTAAAGTGGAACAAGGTATATTCATTCCTACTTGTTCTTAAGGATAATGCATAATTAAAGTTTGGGAGTATTTTTGCGAGTAGAAATGAAAGTAGCTTTGCTTGCGTCTTATCTCTTTGAATATCTTCGATATCATCATAGATTGATTGAAGTTGAATAATGAAATGAGATAAGTCGGCCCATACTTGAATTGAGATCTTTATTGCTCGACATGTCTTCACGGGGGCATGATTCGAGTGGTTTTAATGCATTGCATACTACTTTGTGTGTGTTAATTGATCGGGTTGTACAAATTTTGCAATTTGGAGGAAAATTCAACAGATGTCACGACATCATTCCTCTTTGTCACGATAAAGCTTATTCTAGCCTCGATTTTGTGAAGAAAGTATGTCGTGAACATTATTCCTCTCATCGACGTTATTTCACTCGAATGCACATATAACTATGTCGTGACAATATTTTTGCTCTATCGCAACATTATTTTTCTTTGTCGCGACAAGGATTGCCCTAGCCTATTATTAATTGTAGAAAATTATGTCGCGATATAATTCTTTATGTTGCAACATTAGTTTACTTCACCGGGGTATAATTATGTCGCAACATTATTTCTCTATGTCGCGACATAGGTTTGAAAAGAAAATAAACTCTAAGCTAGTGTTTGTCGCGACAATTAAAAAGACACAACAAATCAGTTGGCCTATAAATAGAAGATTTGAAACTTGAAGGGCCACCTTCCTCATAAACCATCAAACCTTTCAGCCACCTTCACCAAATTTCTCTCTCATAGTAATTCGAAAACCCTAAATCCCCAAAACCAACCTCCAGTCATGTATGAGTCGTCGCATCTTATTCCGAACCTGAACGAGATAATGGAAGAATACGCAGAGAATGCTGAAGAAGCCATTCAAGAGGTTTTGGCCAAAGTGCAGCAAAACTCGAAGAGACTAGGAAAAGAAAGAGGAGAGTTGAGGAAGCTGAAACAGAGTAAGGGAAAAAAGAAGTTAGTGAGTTCATTTAAACAATGCTTTGGTCTCATGGGAGAAGGATCTGAATGAAAAGGATTTCATTGGCGAAAGAGGGTTCAAATGTTTATCTCGCCTTTATTGGGTGCGATTGAGAAAGAGAAGATGGCAATTACTTTGTGAGCACAAAGCACCTGGTTTATCGCGGTAGTAAAATAATTTTATGTGAGCATGGTGGGAGTAAGAGAGAGAACTGTTTATGTCAGAGGACAATGGATCTCTTTCAATAGAGAAAAGATAACTGAAACGTTCAATCTGATAGAGAGAAAAAGTGGGTTGGAGTTTAAAAGACTGGTAAAATAGCTAGATTTCCAGAAGATAGTTGATCTCGCCGACAAGGAAGCGGGAAATCTAACTCTACAAGGAAGAATCCCCATAAGTCATTGCACAGCTCATTAACTAAAGAGGCTAAGGTTTGGTTCTATTTTATTTGGCTAGTCCTTTTACCATCCAAACACCTCAGTACAGTAAGAGAGAAGGAAGCTCTACTCTTATATACTATCTTAAAGGGATACAAATTTAGTGTGGGGAAGATAATATAGAATTCTATTTTGAGCTACTTTTGAAGTAGCTTTAGAGGATTAGTAACCCATCCAACAACAATCACTCGACTTTGTATCCTCGGAAGTGTGGAAAGAGATCAAAGTTAAGATGAAACATACCTGTTTCTCCCCTAACATTAACTAGAGTGGCCAAAGGTCCAAAGAACAGAGGAAAAGATAAAGAAGTGGAAACATAAGAAGAAGAAGAAAGGGATGATAGAGAAGAGCAAGTATAGTTAGGAAGCCCAACTTAAGAGCAGTAAGAAAGGCAGAGAATTTGAGCCCCATCCTGAATATATCTCTAGATGTAAGACAAACCCATCAAGAGCCAGCTGAGAGCTTAGGGCAATAGAGTAGCAATGCATAATTGATAGAGATGCTAAGAGTGATGAGGCAAGAAATGCATGAGAGGGACAAATAGCTAAAGATCTAACTTCAATTGGGAGATGAGTACATGGATGCTGAGTTGAGAAGAAGAGATCAAAATTTGGAGAATGCACTCAAGCGAAGAGATGAAGAGTGGAGGGATAAGATAGACATAAGAGAAAAATAATTGAAGGAAGAACTCAGGACAAGGGAAAAGGCATTCATTTCAGACCAGCTGAAGAGAGATAAAGATCTACTGGATATAATGAAGGAGACAGATGATGCAATGGAGCATAATATGTTGCAAAAGGCAGATGCCTTCAAATACTTATATAAGGAACATCATAAGGAAATCATGCTCCTTATAGAAAAGAGGGGCCTAAGTTGAATTTGAGGGAGCCTTAAATTCCATTGGGTAGAGACAAGATGATCTTATTAAGCAATTGGTTCTCTCAATGGAATGGTCTGCCTTCAATAAGGAGGAAGGTAGTAAGGTTAGACGACCACCGGTCCAATTCCCTGAGTTCTATCCCTCCTCTGCTGGTTATAGGCTTGAACTAGGGAATAAGAACCTTCAACTTAAGCATGATAGAAAAAGGAAATGACTTGCCCTGTTTTCTTTCAATTTTTCTATCTTTGTAATTGAATTCTTTGTACAAGCAAACATAAATGAAAAATCAGTTGCAAACATTTGTGTCCATTTTTCTCTTGCATTTTTCTTGTGTGTATTTTCTTTTTCATGTCTTGATATTCAATTAATAAAAAATGATGATATAAATTTTTGTTGAATAATGGAGAAACCAGTTTTCCTGGATTTATTTACTGAGTAGCTGTGAATTGTTTGGTGAAATCTGGAATGATTAGTGAATCAAGTTACTTGTGCTATGATAATTTTTATTTTTCTGAATTGAATGACTTGATTAATTAAAGCTTTTGAGTTGTGAAGTAGCATAGCAACATATCCAGAAACCAAACAAGAAATTGATCGATGAAAATGGGGTAAGATGAGATGTAGACAAAGAGAAGTTGTAATGTTATTACGAATAAGCTCAACTTCAAGACTAAGGAAGATTCGTACTGATAGAACAAATAGAACTTGTAATTCTATTTTGTAAATGCTTAGTTATCAGGAATCTGAAAATAATGCACATGGTCAAAGTATCTCTCCGAAACAAATCATAAGCAGATTAGGGGACATTTTCTCCGAGATCCATCACGCTTAATCTCCCAAGTCCTAGAACTTGTTAGGATTATTGGGTCAACTGAATCCTAGGCAATACAACTAACAGGAAATGATATAGGTCATTCTTGGAAGTTTGAGCCTTTCAAAGCTTACCCTTATAATATGCATATGCATATACCTTAGTTCCTTATATGAGACAAAAGACAATTTCATCATCAACTAGCAAATGAAAAGCCTAAATCCTTCCTTAAATCTAATCCTATAGTAAAAAAAACCCTTATTTGCTCAGATTGCATGACAAGTACACAAATAGTAGAAAATGACAAGTTTGGGGGAGCATTATTTTCAATTGTAAAGGAGGACAAGAATAAAGGATGGGAAAGGACCAACTGAGATGAGAAAAAAGAAAAAAAATGAAGAAAAGAAGATTTGAAAATACACAGTATCAAGGTGGAATAAGTTTTATCTTGTAACCTTCCTCCCTTGAACAATTAAGTTCTTAGGGGTGTTTCAATACCTAGTACCCTAATGCCAATTGGTATGAGAGTTGCTAACGCAAAGTTCTCTAAGGGTGGTAGAAAGCTTAAAAAGACAAAACATTGCAATATTCCATAAGCCTTTATAAAAAATGAAAAGTAACTTCTAATCCAAGGAACTAAATTTACAGTCTTAAGGTGGTCAAGAAAAACATAGCAATAGGAAGTATGCAAAAAGATGCACCAAATCAAGTTTGGGACATCGCGGAAAATCGGGATGCAAGATGAAAGCAAATAAAGTTAAGTGATTATGGAAACTAGGTAAACTTGAGCCTAAATTATCCATTTATCTACCCACCACCCAAGCACATTACAAGTCTAAAAGATCTAATTGATCTTGAAAGTTGTATCTCGCCACATTAGTGGAGATTAATATGACAAACAAGCAATATGGAACTTAGAAGAAATAAGGAGAAGTTTATTATCTCGAGTAAAGATCTCGAAGATTAATCTAATCTACCAAGATGAAAGAGAAAGCACCAACAATACACCACAAATCAAGGTCAATAATTGAATTATTTATAGTATATAAATTATTTCTCCCTGCTTAGTGAACTTACTTGAAAACTTAATACTTGTTATGGATGGGAAACTTGTTTTAAACATAATTTTAACTAACGATTTTGCTAGCTAGATTATGGATTCAAGAGATGTAAAGTGCGTAACATAAAAATGTCTCAAAATGTGTCACTTGCTTTAAATATAAATAAAATTTTCTTTTATTTGCTGGGGACACAAATCTTAAGTTTGGGGAATTGATGAGGTCCTAAATCTGTCTATTTTTAGTCCATTTTTCTTGCATTTTTTTTTTTACAAATGAGTGATTCATTTTAATGCAATTATGGAATAATCACCAACTTTGTGTTTTACGGGTTTTGAATGAAAAGAAACAAATCTAACAAGAAAAGCAGAAAATTTGGCTAAGGTAGGAAATGTCTAAATAATTTTAATGTCTAAGATAATATCAAATGTTGTAACAAAATTAAAAGGTAAACTACCGTATTATGTCGCAACAAGACAAAGCTATCGCTGGAGTAAAGATTTTCGCGACATTTCACAACTTTGCTGTTATTACTTAAGAAGGAATATGTCACACCTCAGCCCCGCCTCGGGAGTAGTGCGAGAGGCGCAGACCGAGACTCCTTAACCCGCTTCTGATATCAAGGCCCATTTCATATAATTTCTGTAATTAAATAAAACTAGTAAAACTACCACCATAATGGTGTTTAAACTATATCAGATAAGATTCCCGAGTCTCATTTACTTGTATACATGTTAAATTCCACTATTATAAAAATATTATGATTTGGTCAAAACAAAGTTAAAATCTACATATGGTGGACTCCTATCCCCGTGTTGGCCCTGACGAATGTGGAATGCCTCGGATGTCATCTTCACATCTACACTGAGCAATAATCACAAGCTATAATTAGTAGGAAATGTGATAATGTGATATGACCACTTAAGGGTGGTCCACATATAGATAACAAAATGGACTTATCAAAGTTTACGTAGAACAGAAATCTATATCAAAGTTTTCATATAACATAATTCTTATAACGGAGTTTCAATATCTTTCGTAGGATTTCAAACAGAGATCTTGTACAGAAAGTACTTGTAGGTACATTACAAAACAAAACTAATTCCCTTATGCTGCTTTCTTATTGTTCATGATCATATTCACTATAAATGTTTCGTCAGATAAACCAAAAGTAAGTAACAATGAACGAGAGGAACACAAGACAACAGGTACTCGAATGTATTGTTGTAAGATCCGACAATTTTCTCGAAAAATGGCAAAATCGTAATACCAAACCCACCTCAGATCTCTACGACGAAACAGATTCAATTTGAATCACCCTCGAAATCTTAGCTACCATCGTGGACTCTAATCCGGGTCCGCTGACCACCCGTCAACCCGCGAAAAACTATACTGCACCTCAGACCTGACATCTAGAGTAAACAAATTTTCAGCCCCCCGTATCAATACCATCAAACACATACCCAACTATGTTCCAATAGTCCAAGAGTTATTTCATTGTTTTAATACAAATACATATTAAAATCTATAATTTTAATATATTATCCAAAAACATCAAAGCCACAACCCTAGCTTCAAAATCGGTCACTAAAATGAAAGCCGCCTTCGAACGCTCCTCGTACCAAAAATATTCCCTCGACAAGGTGAGCTATCGCCCAGTAGTGGAATCACCCTAAATGGGTTACTCTCCACCTAAGTGCATATGCAATGCCCCAATTTAAACACACACTCAAGTAAATATGTGATCCTACTTGAACGTCTACATGCCCATTCTGCAATCTCAGTCCTCACCGACTCTACACTCGCTTCTTAAGCCATGTATGAGAAAATATCTCTTCAAAACAAACTTGTTGTTCTGAAAACCACCGAATGCTCCAGAAATATTCGACCACCCTCCGAGGCGCGAATCGTGTCGAGAACTTCCCGAAATGGGCCATGGTTCTCATCCAAATAATCATTGACTGCCTCCCAACCCCATTCTCCAAAATCATCTTGTGAATTCTTTCGCAACTATATCGCTTTTCGTAAAATTCATGTCATGCACTCACACCTAATTTCTAGGTTGTTCGGCATATGAAATGCATTATGCCATTTCAACTATTTCATGTCACATCAAATATGCATATATTCTCAAATTTACAATCACACCACATGTAATTCAATATTAATCAACCAACACCCAAATTAGCTCACTTGAGCAAACATAATTTCATTCAATGGTTTATACACAATAAAATTATATATTCCATAATTTAGCAAATCACAATTTCATCTCCACGGTTTATACACAATTATATTCCATATAATTGTAACATCATGTTACCACATCAAGCTTATGCACAACTATCTATTTCCACTAACCTGCCATTCATTTCAACCAATCTCATACACACACCAATGATGAATCTTTTTGTCCAATTAAGCAACTGACCTGCTTTAACAACCAAAACATAACAATGGGATGCGTCCGCATGCTCACCACCAAACGTTGTTCCTTCAGAACCCCAATTCCATATCCATTCTGGCCTCCTACTCACCAAACACAATTTATTATATAAATTATGACAAATGACCCAAAACTGTCACCACCGTCTAATTGGTCCAAAATACACTTGGTCTCAAGATTCGGGATTGATCCAAACGCCCTCACACTAAACCAAATACAAGCATCACAAAACACTTAAATCAAAAGTAAAACACAGATGAAACCCACCTCACGAAATGGTCAAAATCCCAAACCCGCGGCCTACGGTAGTCCTCATAGAACCACTCGCTTGCTCAAGAGATCCGACTGGTCCGAACACCCTAATCCTAGAAAGAAGCACATTCTCTCCTAAAATCCACCACTTCAAATCCTGATTTTCCTCTCCAATGCACGTTAAGGCCAAATTGGAGAAGAAACTCCTCTTTTTGGTCTCTCACATTGCCACATGTCCACACCTCATTGGTTTAGAGGATTTCTTTATCCACTCATCCAACCACTTTGACTTTTCTACCTAATGGCATCATGCCGTCAAATGGGCCTCACTCTTTGAGCTCAAGTTGATCAACCGGAGCTTGACGCAGCACTGTGTGTCACCTAAATGTGCTATGTCCGCCTCTCGACACCTATTTCGAAAACGCATAAATTCGATCGGCTCTTTAATTCGACGGAAATCGACGTGATAAATTTAGATTTCGCGTAGACAATTCCAACGGCGAAGTCCGCTTCACTCATCCCAAGATCAGAAAATGGATTTTTACCCAACATTTTGGCTTTTTCATAAAATTGGAATTTTCTGAAATCTTACAACCACGTCGAATTTCATCGAATTTTGAGACAATAATTGCACGCTTTTCGAGGTAGTATAAAATCGCACGCTGCAGTGGAGCTGGAGTTTCGTGATTTTAAGTGAGAGAGTATGGTCTCTCTCTCAGATTTCGCTAATCCGACCGGCTCTGATTTCTGTAGAGCAAGAAGGAGACTGCTCTACGCTGAGGGCAACACGTAGGTACTCTGGCTGAGTTTCACAAACCCGTGAGGTAGGGGTTTTATCCTACTTGTTTTACTCTTGATTTAAGTCGTGGGACTTCTTAACCCGACCACCCAGCTGGCTGATCCGAACCGAGTCCGGATGCCACTAAAATCACTCAATCACTCAAAATCATATTTATAAGTTATTACAAAATTGGGCAAGCCCATAAATATTTAACAAAATACATTTAACTTTTAACAAATATATTTACAATGAAGGCATTCAAGCCTTTTCAAAATGATTTACAAAAAAATAGATGTTCGTAGTTCAAGTTACAAACAATATCCAAAAGAAAACATGGAATGAATGTACATGTCTGTTATTCAAATCTCCTTCTTTATGACTGACGCTCCGATTCAATGTCCGCTTCGATCACTATCTATCACTTTGCACTACAGATTGCAAAACAATACGCTAAGCATTTTCATGTTTATGGCCTATACAATCCATTCCTCATTTTCCTTTTAAATCCAATCATGCAATTTAACAATTCAAAATCTTATTCTTATGGATGATCAATGCAAATACACATATATACTTGTTTTATATACAATCCGTTATGGTTCATTACCATCTCAAAAACACTTTCATTCAATATTTCACAATCTCAAATCAATCTCAATATGCCTCAAAATTCAGTTCGCTATGCAATTCAATCTACCAAAATCACCCATTATGCCAATCAATCTGGGCTATGCCCTTAACGAATTTAACCTATGTCTTCGATATACAGATATCGCAGTCACCCAGACGATCCCGCCGGGCCGTTAGGCTGTGATTAAATGGTTTTATAACACAAGACGGTCCCTACTGGCCGTCGACTGGCTATAAACAATCAGTGAACACTACCGATACCGGCTCACGGGCTGACGGAGCGACACATCAATACAGCTCGCAAGATCGCCATTCGACCTCTATCGTATACCAATCTATCCTTAATACGAACTAAACGATTAACATTTTATTAAGGCATTCAAACTTGTAGAAAAATATAAAAATGATATGTAAGCTTGTATAAATGCTTATTTTCAATAATCAAAATTTTTATATGCAAACATTTCATAATCACTTTCTCGACCAATTAAATCAATTCATTATGCTTTGTTCAAACATAAAAATCGAATCGAGAATAGAGCTCAGAGAACAAAACCGCATCTGTGACTTTGATTCCAATCCTCGAATCTCACCTGGCTTTTCCTCCTCGTCACCTCCCTATTCCAAACCATTAAAGGAAACAATATTGTTCATGCAACAGTAGCTTTGGTTTAGGATTGATTTTTGGAGTTTAATACGAGTTCCAATTTCAACAAGATATATAGATGGATTCTTGACTCAATGGGATTTGATAGAGTCCAAGAACACCTGACCGCCCTGACGGCACTCAAGCTGAGTCATACTGCATTTCTCACACCCAATAGAAATTCGACCGATCACGACCCGACCCCAGAACCCGGTCCATCCTCATTCCATAACGGTCTGACATATTATATCCTCCTCAGGTATATTAATGAATTCCTCTTGACTCATCAATGAGTTTCCATATGTCCAAGAACAACTGAATCGGTTCTGACTAAGAAGCATGACCTTCAAGTCGAGGTCATATTTAGTCACACCCAAACGAAAGACCGGATCGAGCTGACCTGACCTCGGTAAACCTCGGGTCTGACATTCATCCTCCTCAGCATATGAATGAATCTTGACCCAATGAGCTTTCCATAGAGTCCAAGAACTGGGACCTGAGTTCAGATGGCTGAAAGCATGACCTTCCGGGCTTCGAGTCATATATCACCGACGAAATGACCGGGCCGGTCTCACGACCTCTACAAAAACGAGGTATGTCGGACTTCCGCCGTGACGGCGCCGCCCGCTTAACCTCCACAGGATGAGGTCTCTGCCACCCCGCCGCATGAGGTCCGCTGACCAGCCGCATGACCTCTGGGTCAGTGCGACTACAACTTTAGTCTACAATATCCGACCGGTAAATTCAAAAGCCTAACATTTCATTGATGAGGCTACAATTTACTAGAAGGACTGACTTCCAAAATCCCTTTATTTCTTACCCAAAAATCATCTCTAAGGTCCGGCTAGTGCAAGACTACCAATAATGTATTTCTTCCCATGGTTTAAAATACAACCAAACATTCCATACAAGATAAATCACCACATAAATTCTTAGTAGAAAATAATCAGCAAGAGAAGACCTACCTCTTAGAGTCATTTAAACTCCCCGATTCTCATCCCCTTACTGCTCGTCACTGGAGGCGATCTTCCCTCCTCAAGTCGCCTGAGACCTATGGTCCGATCGTCAGAATCTGTAGAGAAGTGAGAGCTTCTCAATTTCAAAATATCTCCTCTTTTCTCTGTTTTCCTTTTCTATGGATCACCCTTAATCGTACCCTTAAAAAGTTATAAACTCTCCTTTCCCACATGCCACATGCCCATTCCTCGATTTTTCTTATTTATTTTTTTTGTATTGTGTCCCTCTATTTCTTATTATTCTTCATTTAAGTCTCCTATTATTTTCCCTTTACTCATTTATTTCTCCTACTTACCTTAGACAATAAACTTACTTACAATTGACCCTTAGGTCCCCATTTTACACTTCATATTTTCTTTTCACTTGAGCCATTTTTGATTCAATAATCATTTAAATCACTATTCATTCCAACACTCCTGCAAAACATCTGTTTGCTCAATTATACCCGGAATATAATAAATTTTATTATGTACCTAGGGTATTTTTTGGGGCGTTACAACTCTCCCCACTTACTAATAAATTTCGTCCGAAATTACCTTAGTCAACAAGTGATATTGTCGCCGCATCGCTTCCTCACTTTCCCAAGTGGCTTCTTCGGCCATGGTTTCTCCACAAAGACTTTGACTAGCGGAATCTTCTTGTCTGCACTTCACTCACGAGCCAAAACTCACCGGCTCTTCTTCATACGCCAACCGGGCCTTAGTCAATTGTTCGAAGAGACTATTACATGCACGGTCCATCTATAATTCCAGTATGGACATGAAATACATTATGGATCTTTCCAAGTCCCGAGGTAATGCTAATCTATATGCCATTGGATCCACTTTTTCAATCACTTAGGGCCAATAAACCTAGGGGCTCACGGCCCTTTTCCAAATCTCATCACCTTCAAGGCGAGTACTTTCAAAAACACTTTTTCACGATCTCATACTTCCAATATCTTTTCTTTTCATGTCACACCCCGCTTTTTCGGACGCAAACCAACATCAAACTCCTTTAATTCGATTTTTAAAAAAGTCAACTGCACCTCAGGGGTTATGGCTCCACATCTTATAAATGTAATCAAAAGAACTACCACTGTGAGTGGTGTCCATCAAAATCTATACACATATACTCGAGTCCCATTTACAAATACAAAACTTTACTTTTAAGTACACGCTGATCAACCAAAACAGCATGGAATTATGACACTATTATCAAAAGGACTATTGACTAATCCCGATAATGATGCCAATAAGCTTGTTACTAGACCAAGAATATTTATGATAAACCAAATATCTCCTGTATAAATCATTTTCAAAGTTTGGTTTGGGTCCTATGATCAAGTGCACAGTCGACAAGTAATAAAATGGATTTAAGCCGTGGAGCACGATCCCACGTAGATCTCAAGAATTTTAAATCCAACTAATTCCACTACTCAATTTCCATAATTATTCGACTAATTAAATATAGTGGCATCCAAGATTAAGGTAGTTGAAAAGTAAACTGACCTATGGGAAATAACCGGAATCGAACAATAAACTTTAATATAAAGAATAAAGAATAATTAGTAGTTAAGAAAATGAATAGAAATTGAATAATTATCGTTGGAGAACACATTAAGATCAATGATATTGTGAAGTATCAATTCCTGTTGTCAACTTGTAAATTTTTCGTGAATCTAAATTTCAAAAAATCATCTTAAGGAGTTAATAGTCACCGGATCTCTCCACACACTCACATTTCATTATCTAATTCACCCCATCTCTCTCGAATACAGGAATTAGGGGATAACTACTTTTAACAAAGGACTCTCGATTCCGGGTATTTTTCTTTGGCAATACTTCATACCCATTTTACTGACCACAATCTTTAGCTCCCAAGTTATCTACTGCCAAGGATATACAACTTCCTGTGTTACCTTCCAACTTTAGAATAGATCACCCTCTCTCTGACAGATCTCTAAAAATTTAATGGGATTCGTCAATGAGTTCAATTGAGGTGAACTCTCTCAGTTACTTAACTGATAACTGATCAACCTCGCTCTTGATTTCGAGAAGAGGATTTATCAAGTAAACTCACAAATAGATCTCTAATAAAGAGTTATACCTTTCAAGAAGTATTCATAACTCCCAGATTGTCTTCTCTCGTGTCACTCAGAGGGATCTCCTTGAAATCGAAAGCAATGAAATTTTCTTAATACGTATAAGAAACTGATATTCATATCAAATGTCCTAAACCCATAACCGAAAGTAAATTCAGAACCGAAATTCGCAATTTGGTCGGAAATAACGATAGGAAAGATAATTTTTGATAATACATTCTCTTAATGAGCCGGGTTCCTCACTACCGACTACACGCCACAAAGATTCTTCCCTGATCATAAGAATAACTGCATTTCGAAACTGGATGAGCCGAATTCCATAAATTTGTCTGAACTTCAACATTCCAGGTAGTAATTTGAAAAGAATTGAATTCTGCATTCAGATTTAGCTCAAACGATAACATCCGATTCCAGGAAATAAAGAGAAAAAAAACTAGAACGATAAATCTAATCTAATCTATCCACATTAAAGAAAATAAAAGAAAAGAAAAGAAAAGAAAACTAAAAAAAGAAAATGAGCCTTTCACTATCCGTGACCTTCTCGTCAGGGTCAAGTTACTTTTCCGCCTGATAGCCGCGATTTATAGGTTTTCGCCCTAATCCCAATGTAGCCCGTCGTGGATTTTAGATAACCGCTCAAGTCAACGCCTAAGTCGCGACCGCCTTCTTGTCTATGCAAATTGATCATTAGTGATGTCGCTGACATCATTCTCTCAGGATCACACGCCTTTACTCGCGGTGCTTCAATGAAGCCCCGGCGTCACGACGCTATTCTGTCGTGACATCAACTAAATGAAATGACTTCAAACTATGCCTCCATGTCACTTCACCTCCCGCCGCTAATATCACTTCCCGCAGTCGAACCAATCAGCAGGCCCTGCGGTCACACTTCGACGGCGGTCATCCTCATGGGTCAGCCACTTGTCAAGGTTTTCGTGTCGCGGACTTCAAATTTCTTTACGTCGTGACATCGCCTGCAATAAACTCAGTCGTCATTGAATCTTTTTGATGTCATGGTTGTCAATCGATCTCTCAATAATAGTGTGGGCTGCCTTTCGCCATCTAGGTTCCCCAATGTCGCACTCCTGACTCGTTTTACATCACTTAGCCTTTCGGCCTTCAACTGGTCGCTCTCGACGCCACAATAATTCTCTATCAGACATCTAGTCACGCCTTTGTATATTCCAACCGGTCGTTTGATGTCGACTCATCCTCAACGCCACGACGCCCCAGTCGCAGATTCAATCATGCTCTCTTCGACATGCTCACATCAACTTTCATTTCGCACATCAATCGGGGCGATCCAGTGTTTCGGGGCCGGTTTTTATGATGCCACATCAATATTTACGTGACATCAACTCCGATTCCGCTTGCTTCAATCTGCCGCCACTCAGATTCTTCAGTTTTTACCGCTGCGACATCAACCCTCGTCGCGACATCACTTCATGGCTCCACAAGTTTCAATCGTTTATTCGATGTCGCTGACATCGTGATCTTGTCGCTGACTTCCGATTCACGCCTCTGGCATTGAACCGTGGTTCTGATGCTACCATCACCACGTCGCGACTCAAATTACTTTGCAGCTTCTACGAAAGCGTACTTCATGTCGCGACTTCTATATCTTGATATCCATGTCGCTGACCGCATCGATTCCTTCAATTTCCCGATGCCGCGACCCCATGACTGACTGTGTAACCTCGTGAATCGCATCAATGATCACCGCTTCTTTCATTTTCTCCGCCAATCGATCGCACTTTTAGACGCACTTATTTCTCTGCATTTTCGACGTTTTTCTTCCATTATACCCGCTTAATAAATGTAGATAAGTGAGTTTCTTCTTCATATTTCTGTTAATCTGTCTTTTTGATATAAAATTGCGTAAAACGGACTAAAAATACATGACTTTGGCTCATCAATTACAAATCGTGAGCACTAACTACATGTAGTGAACCTGCTGTGTGTGTCACCCAAATTCGTATGATGCTCACCGACGTCTCTCCCGTACCTACACGGATTAAACCTGCGCTGCTTTACGCTTGGAAGTAAACATATCTTATAACTTATACAGACGCATGCATATACACAATTATAATACTAATCACAATGTGATATCAAATTTTTACATGCATCTGCAACATGACTTATACAAGCACTTAAGCTCATAACAGGCTTATGTTTATTCCAGGACTCCCGCAGGGAGCATGTGGCTTATTCTTATAAGGACTTATACTTATAATAGACTTTATTTTCAAATAATCATAGGAGCTACAGAACTTATCTCATTTAATTTAATTATACCAATTTATTCATTCTTATCCCTATAGGAGTTACAAGAACTTTTGATCTTATGCCTTACTATAAATGTATTTACCTTTCATTCCAGACTGTAGAGTTAAGCAAGAACTTATCTCCCACGCAGGACTTCACTTATACTAATAAGTTTTACACTTGTTCTGAGGTACCCAGGTATCATGTGATTACTAACTATGTAATTCATATTAAGTGAATTTATTTGATAATGGAAGTAATTTGTAAGTACTACAAAATCCTATACACAGTACTTTTTTTTATCTTACTCATATCAATGAAGATATCCCGGGTCTTACTAACTTATACCGTATTTTCAAGCATTATACCGTATTTTGATCTTATACGTGGCTGACAGTGTCGAAAACGCGGGTATAAAATGAATGCCTAAGCGCCGCAAGTGCCGTAGCCTAAGTAATATATAGTGTACTTAACGCATGTATATCGATCCAATGTGGAAAGGCAAATTGACTACAGATTATGCTTTTATTAATATCCTCAAGAATGACTTTAAAAGGGAGAATTTAAGTACTAACTGTGAATCTGTTTACAGTTTGTGTATTGATAATGTGGGAGTCTGGTTAAATCGTCACATTCGATGGATTATTCTCCTAAAGATGTTGTTATCCTATCGTTTATAACATATCAATGGCGAGGTGATCTTGCCTACGATATCCTCCTCGAGGTATATTCGCTCTATTTCGTGAATAGAACTGAGATATTCTGCATCCCACCCTAGATTCGTAAATGCTTAATGTTCAACCCCAAACCACCTTCAGTTCAATATCTCAATTACCCGACCTACTTAAAGGCTACTCTACCCGCATCCCCTAATACCCTCATCTCTCAAATCCTGATCTTCAAAGGTAAGTATGTTAATATCAGCGACATATCATACAACTAACATGCATAGAGCAACTGATAAATTAAAACAATTGACATAAAAGCGTTAAATTTAATCCATCACTGTGATTGTGGTTTGATGTAACCCTCTAGAAAGATCTGTAAATATAATGGAAGAAAAGATGAAACTGCTTAATAATGAAAACACACCCTAAGATCCAAAATATACGTAAAAATGAAAAGCTGCTATACTCCCAGCACTTCAAATCGTCACTCGCTTCTCGAAACCCGCTTCTATTCGCGCGCCTCCGATCTCCCCCCTTGATTTCGAGCCCTAATTTGCTTTTAATGAGGAGAGCGCATTGAAGGGACAAGCCGCGACAGGCGCGACGTCGCGCTAACGCCGCGACGTGGTGACCGGGTCGACCGCACTATTAATCCCATCGCCGACGTCGTCGTGAGACGCTCGACGCAAGGCTGATCACTTCCTTGTATACCTCATTTCTCCAAATGGCTTCCGTGTTGTCTTTTTCGCCCCTCATCATGCCTGTATTCCAAAACAAAACCAAATAAGGAATCTGAACACTGGGTATAAATAATGCCAAATCAACATGAAAATGCAAGACCATCGCTATATAATCCGAGTGTTTTAAGCACTCATCACGTGTAATATGTAACTTATACATGTATTTCAGATTCATACATGTATTATAATTGGTAATTGTCTTGGCTGTATCCTATATACTTGCGCGGCTGCGCCCGTAGGTACACAAGTCGAACTAGCAATCGTGATCACATACAAAATAGATCGCATCGATGCGTATACATAATGTGTACGGACATTAAACCAGAGCAGTACAGACGTACGTATACATATACTTATTTTACGGATACGAGAGTACCCTTAGGTACTACTGGACTTATACTTGTTTTACCGATACGGGAGTAGGGTAATACAAAGCTTATACTTTTGTTACTGAGACAAGAGTACCCTTGGGTACTACAATCTATACTTGGTGGTTCGATACGAGTACCCGGTACTACAGAACTTATCAAATACGTGAGTACCAGAAATTGGCCGAACTTAATCTGCTACAAGAGTAATTGTAGGTACCACGCACTTAATCGACACAGAGCAACCCCTAGGTACTACAGAACGTGATGAAATACAAGAGTACCCATAGTACTACGTGACTTAATCGAATACGTGATCAACTTATCTTATACTGATTTAACTTATCTGGGGATACGTGAGTTAATCGAACTAACTTATTCGTGATAACGCCCGTGAGGTACTACATAACTTATTATGACAGAGTACCCATAGGTACTACAAGACTTATTCAGATATACGTGAACTTACCTATATATTAGAGTACTCCGCAGTAATACTACTTTGAATCCATTCATCTTAACTTATTCAGATACATAAGCAAATCTATACAAAATTTATTCAAATACAGAGTACCTAAACACTTCTGAATCCTATCGTGATCAGGACTTAATCAGAGACAAGAGTTAATCAGAGATGTGAGCACCTATAGGTACTACAGAATCCAAATCGTGAGACGTAACGTAACTTAATTAAATATGTGAGTACCCGTAGGTACTACTGCAGAATACTTCAGACACAGAGTACCAAGAGGGTACTACAGCTTAATCGGGAGACAAGAGTTACTCAGAGACAAGGAGTAACCTATAGAACACAGAATCAACCGAGACAACATAACTTAATTAAATACAAGAGTACCCAGGTACTCATGCATTTTCGTATACATGTGAGCACCCGTAGGTACCACAGAGCTTAATCGTGAGACAGAGTACCGAGGGGTACTGGCGTAACTTATTCTGTAGACAGACTTTGTTGTGACACAGGAGTACCCGTAGGTACTACGTAACTTATCGGGGATAATGTAGAGTACCAAAGAGGTACTACAGACAAACGATGCGCTCTATCTTACCTATTTTATTCATGTCTTATATATGTCTGTCCCGCCACCTGTAATTCAATTATAAGAAATGAGCAGACGCAAAGACGATAAGCACCCCATGGCACATCACATCGGCATACAACACCAGAGTACCGGGCATCGAACAGAGGCCGTAGTAACTAATCAGACAGAGGTCGAGCACTCAATCAGAGCACTGAGGTACTAATCAGAGGCCGGATCACCAAATCAACGTCCACTCATTCATTCTTGGTCCAGGTAGTCATATGACCATATATCTTCACACATTTTGCCTTCATAATCATCTTTACCGTAAATTTAATCATCCCAATCGGATCGTCCAAACTCAAGTTATATGACTTTCATGCCAAACCTTACTGTTTACCCATTTTTACACTCGGGACTGTTTGTGCACTATTTTCCGGGTCTGAACTCATGTTTTTACACTCATGTCCTTATACTCCTTTAAAGCATAAGCATGGGTTCTATCTCCAACTGAATCACCCAATTCTTGAGCATCTTATCCCAGTGACGTCCGCCGGATCTCTCTATGTTCAAAGCTGAACCAGAATTTAGCTTCTGTACATGGTCCCACTTTGATGAATCTTGGGCTATCTAGAGTCACAGAATTTGAGATAATATTAAATATAGTTTTTATCCTGAAGTCTATTTTAAGTGGCCAATTTTTTAACCACCAAATCTGATAAGAAATGAGGAAGTTGCAACAAAATAATGGCAAACCGGGTCAGAATAGAAAACCAATGTGTCAGACTGGTATTAAAGCTTCAAGTTATACCTAAGATACTTTGGCCAAAAATGACCAGAACCGAAATTGTACCGGTACAAGTTCAACTCCCGGTACAAGTCTCTCCGAAAAGTGCCCGTGTTTTTCCCATTTTTCTATAATCTTCATCCATGGATCACTCCTACACTTCCTACCCACATCCAACCATTCCAAATTCAATTGAATCTCTTTCTACTCAATTCTCTTTCACTTATTGTCTTCTTTCAAAACCTTTCCATTAATCTCTCCTAATATTTAATATGGGTTACCACCCACATACAAACTAATAAGATTTGTTACGCTTTGTTCTAAACCCTAACTCAATTTTCATTTAATCCATGAATCCAACAACAAAATGAAGGATTCCCTAATTATCTTGTTCCTCAGGGGTTATACCAACTCTTAATTTCCCCAAGAAATCTAAGGTTATGATGAAATTCTATCCAAAACCCTAGATTTAGAGAGACAAGATATTAACCATATCAAGCCTTAAATTCCATGTGATCCATACAAAAATCCATACCAAGTAGTTTTATACCTTGGCTTGCTTCAGTTTCTCTTTCTCTTTCTCTTCCTTTCTTCTCTTCCTCTTCCTCATTTCTCCTCCCATCCTAGGTTTCCCCAAATGAGACCAATTTGGTCTTTTTTAAAAATCCGCATTTTGTTAAGGCCTTGCTCACATCATCAAACCCATTTTTGGGTTAGTTTCATTAATCGCTTTTACCCCGATTCTTCCTTTTTGAACTTCAACTTCTTTATTGGACTTCTCAGCCTCTAATCTTGTCAATTTAATTTTTAAGCCCTCTTGGAAAATTTACAATTTTGTCCTTAAGTTTTGTAATCTCCTGTCTCAAGTTTCCATGTTTCAGAGATTTAACTCACTAAATACCAAATTATGCTTACAAAATACCTAAACATGTTTAAAACGATCAGGTATATTTCGTGGTGTTAAGCATGATATGATTTCTAATCTACCGGTGGCCACCTTCAATCTTTCTAATCATTTTCACTTTTCTTCACTCCATCGTTTCAGGCCACTACTTTTCGCTTTCACCCATTCCAACACAACGTGTGTTCTACATTTTCTCCCATATAAAGCCTCATAAGGTGCCATTCCAATACTTGATCGAAACTGCTTGTTATACACAAATTCAACTAAAGCAATGTGTCATCCCAAACTACCTCCTCAAGGCCGCGATCACACAACTCAACATATCTTCCGTATCCGATCACCTCTCGATTGTCCATCCGCTTGTGGTGAACGTTGTAATCAAATCTCACCAAGTGCCCAAGGCCTCTTGAAATTTTCCCCAAAATCTCGAAGTAAACCTCGGATCTCGATCTGAAATAATGGATACATGAATCTCATGTAACCGAACTATTTCCTTGATATACAACTCTGCTAGCTTGTCAAGTGAATATTTGGTTTCAATCGGTAGAAGCGAGTCGACTTTGGTCAATCTAGTCACTACGACCCAAATCGAGTCACGCCTTCTCCTCAATGGTAACCCAACCACAAATCCATGGTGATTCTATCCCATTTCCGCTATTCTAATAGGTCAGTAATAACCCCAAGTGAACTTTGACGATTCACTCCTTACTTTGACACCAAACACTTGGTTACAAATTCTCGATACATCTCTTTTCATCCCGACCACCAAATGTAATGACATTTTTAAATCTGATACATCTGAGCTACCGGATTGATAGCAAAAGATCCACTATGCCTTCCAAGATGGATTTCAATCATTACAACTCCGTACACAAACCTCGATCCTTATAATACAAAACTCCATTTTCGCTCAATGAACCCGCTTTTACCATTTCCAATCAATTTTATCAGCAGCACTTTTTCATCTTCTTTATGCCTCTAGCACCTCGATCAACAAACCTCGGTCTTGCTATCAACTCAGCTTAATTACGCACTATCGCATATAATGACAAATGGGCATTCAACGTCAAGCGTCAGACACTTTCTATTTCAAAGCCGCCACTACATCACCTTTCCGAGTGATAATCAATCATTTAATTACAATCTTTACCGTCCATCCATCTTCGTTGTCTCCAAGTTAGCTCTCGTGAGGGCAAATACTTAAGACTCTATATCAAGTGAAGTGAAACACTTCTCTCTCCATACAAATAATGTTCCAAATTTTCAACAAGAAATACAATCAAGGCTTAATTCCAAATCACGTGGTAGTCCCTTCATGCTACTCAACCACTTTCAAGCATAGGCTACCACTTTGCACTCCTCTCGCATTAGACATATCTAGTCCATTTAGCGACGCATCACTAAAAACATATATTCTTCACCGCAGCCTGGCTGAAGAACCTGAGCTCCCTGCTAAGAATGCTTCAACTTATCAAACTTCTTTCGACATTTTCACTCCATTCATACTGCATATTTTTCGAGCAATCTCAGCCATCTGGGTCAGAATGCAGAAACTCTTAACGAATCTTCAGAGTAACTCTACTAAATTCCAGTGAACTACGCACTCGTAACATTTCTAGTGGCTTCCATTCAACAACCAATTTCATTTTCTCTTTTTGATCTTACCTCTGATTCCTTCTTTCGATACCATGCGCCCAAGAAAGAAACTTCATTCTTCCAAAACTCACACTTGCTCAATTTTGCATACAACCCTTTCAAAGTCTCTAACACTACTCTGGTTGTGTGCGGCCATGACTTTCCCGACTAATACACCCGTAATGTCGTCTTATGAACACTACGACAACCGATCCACATACAAATAAACACGATTCATTAGGGTCCATGAAAGCCGCCGGAGCATTTGTCAACCTAAAATGGCATTACAAGGAACTCATAATGTCCATTCGGCCCACCGCCTTATGCACATCGGCATCTTTAATTCTCAACCGATGAGATTCCGATCGTGTCAATCTTCAAAAGATATCAGACCTTTAATCGTCAAATCATCAATTCTGTGTAATATACTTTATTTTTGACCGTTAACTGTTCAATGGTCTGTGAATCAATACATAGTCGAAGTGTAAACATCTTTCTTTTAACAAAAGCACAGCCCCACGGTGATACACTTGGCCGAATAAACCCTTTTTCTAAGAGAGTTCCCAATGGTACTTCAATTCCTTTAGCCTTAGTGGAGCCATTCTGCATTCGTGGATGCTTCGTGGCACCCGGGTACAACGCCAATAGCAAACTCAATCTCCTATGGCAATCCCGGTAACTCTCCAAAAACGTCCTGCAAAGTCGCTAATGCAGGGATATCTGATACACTCAGCCTTTGCCTTTACTGTATCAATCACATAAGCCAAGTAGGTTTCACATCCTTTTCTCACCATTGTTCTTAACAAGTGGCAAATGGATATCACATTAGATAGTGATTTGACTTCTCCCCATGTTATCATCTTCATTCTGTTCTGAAGGATACTTTTCATTCTACAATCACTGGTTACTTGATATCGGGACAACCACCCATCCTCTTAATATCACATCAAACTCCCTAATGGATAACCTTCAATCAAATCTCCTAAAAATTCATACTCAGATTGATGGGGACAACTTATTAATTATGTTCATAATAACACTACGTCGAGCTGCTCGCCACCAAGATGTTATATTCTAGCTTCACTTCTGTGAATTTACCCAAGTCAATGCCACAAATATATGATGGGTTGACCCGGTCAATCAATGGCCGTACGTGAGTATCAAAGATTTGAACATCGCTATAACATCCGGAGCGCTTCAGATCTTCCACCGCTTATCAGATATGTCTACCGGAGCACAACCATCTTCGCTACTTGCACCCCAAAGCTTGTGTCCTCACTTTAACACTCCTGGATGCAACACTCTTGTTACATTTTTTTAAACACCAAGCTGTACCTGCCTACTGGTATTAAACTTAACAATCTCGTCATGCCTTGATCCACAAATCAAACAAAGCACCCGAAGTCTCAACATACTTTATGATTTCTCCCACAATGGAGCAATGGGGGAGCAACTGCCCTCTAGAAGGACCTCCTCCCGTGGCTCGCAACTCCACGGTACGGTATAGTGGTCCCTCACCCAGAGCTCCTCGGAAATAGTCGATTGAACCCCGTGGTCCCCTAAATTCTTCCTCACGTTGTCATGAATCGACTCGATCGGGATTTTTCTTCTCATCTTTTTATCTTTCTCTCTCTTTCCTTTCTTACTTTCCATTATTCACGCACATGTCACAAATTCTCTGGGAGAAATCCTCAAGGCAAAATGTCAGATATCGGGCCGATCATGGTCATTAAGGTCGCCTTCAAACCTACGACACTTTCTTCCTCACCACAAGTATCTCGAGCATACTTGCCAACCGCGGTGAATTCTCTTTATATTCTAATACACTCATCTCGTTTTCCATTTCTGACAGAAACCCCGCCCATGTTGTTCGGGATAAATGTGATGAATACACAATCGAAAGTAATAATTATAGTAGAATCTAGCACATACAAATCACAATTCACCCACATTCTAAGAGACGGTATAGTGCTTCACTTTTCAGGTTTTGAGATTCGCAGTCTTTTCGTGACCAGCGATGAGTGTATAAGGATTATGTCCCAGTCAATATGAAGCACCGAGGATGTGGGCGAACGATCGATGAAGTCCTGAATTTCCAAAGAATGCTAGAAAAGTACCGTAGGATCAAGTGTACCACATCATTTATGTACCCTGCATGCCCAGAAAAGTACATTGGAGTAAAGTGTACAAGACACCAAAATGTGTACCAAGACACCCCATCGTGAAATGGCAAGAGCAAAGTGTACTCCAGAATAATGTACCAGACACATGTATGAGAAGTGAATGGAGCGACTCATGATCCTAACGCTAGGCATACTTGTCAATCAGCCTTTAACACTTTGATGTTACTGAAAGGAGCGCTAAAAGGCGTGGATAGAGGGGGAGAGCGCTTTTTTGACTTCTAAGGTTAGGTTTGAGAAAGGTCACTTTGAGTTGAAGCTCAGGATCCGCATCAAGATTTATACTCTTGGAAGTTTTCGATTCAAGCATTTGTAATCTTTCACATAAACACTTTTTCATTAATCATAGTACTTGCATATCTTCTCATTCTCAGTTTTATATGCATTCTCGATTTCTTCAAAGTATTATTTTTATGATTAAACTCCCTAATTATAATTGTTCTTATAAGTTTCATGGAGTTCTAAACCCCATCGTTGAATCTACTGAAACTCAATTCGAATCAAGGCATAGTCCCTCAATTCCTCTTTTGAACTTTATTGATTGTGTGATGTTAATCACTTGTGCATACATTTGTAAAAATCCTTAGTCAGTATATTCTTGACAATGTGTGAACAAGATACCCTTGAGATACCGCGTGAAGCTGATCATAATGCAAGCTAAGGGTTCGTATTAATTTGGGACAAGTGCTTAGTATCATTCAATCATCCTTATTTTTCCAAAGAACATTAAAGATAAATTCTCCACCAAAGACTATTTATCAATGGTTCCTAGATGAATTTTGTAGTCAGTAGTGGACTTATATGACTGTTTTAGTGGAACCCTAAAAATCCCAAAGAATTGTTTTTCCTGCTTTAAAACATTAATACCAATAATTATCTAATCAAACAACACACTTTCACAATTTCTTTAAATCAGTTCTCAGAGAATAGCTTCATCGATCAACAAATTCAGACCACCCCTCGTGAATGACCTTGGAGCCCTACAAGATATAATGCTAGACAACCTAATTCCTACGCTGGGAATAGAATCTCTAAGATACCCACAAGATCTACATTTTCGCGCCACTACGGGAGGCCACCAAACTGCTATCCGAAGAGATAGAGGTAATTTGCACTGCATTGCAAATCCGATACTTTCCATTTTTTCTTTTATTTGGTTTGCCAGTGAGAAATCAATGGGTGCTCTTAATAGCAGCAGTGCATGTCATTGGGGTTCAAATCCAGCAACACCGATCACGAATTATATCCCTAGAAACTCCTCGAGAAATCCATAATAAGCCAAGGTTCCAAGATAACATTTTACCCCTAAATGGATAATCCCGTAAATCAAGAACATATATTTAATGAACGTACCTATGATCTCAAGAACTTATTGGTGATCTAAGAACTCCACAACGTAGGTGATGTTACACCCCATAAACCCAAGCAAGGAGGTGGTAAATGGTAACCTTCAGCAAAATCAATATAGGGTCCAATCTCGCTCTTTACAGTCAACGAAAGAACCTCTCGAGAAATTTCAAGAACCTCAAAAGGACTACAACCAATTTTTGCATTCACCTTCCCGAAGAGGCCACTCAATTCTAATGAAGTCATAAATGATCCTGCTCTTAATTGTATATCATGCCCGAATCAACCCTTTACCTGGTCTCATGAGATTTCAAGATGTTTGCAAGTGCATTTCCCCACGGCTCAAATCCCTCCACATAACTGCTTTTAGTTTTATTTCGTAAAGGAGAAGGCCAAAATTGCCTCTCTCATTCCCGCGCCTAATTCAATCTTTACATGGGAAAATATGCGAAATGAGTTCCTCAACAAATTTTTCCCTCCTACACGTACTAATGATCTCATGCGAGCAATTTAGAACTTTTCTAAAGCCCGGGCATCGCTTGTCATGTATGAAAGATATATGATCCTCCATGCTATCCCTCACCATGGATTGACGAGGGACAAATATGTGCATACTTTCATCAAGGTCCTTGAATAATAAAACAAGACATCCAAAATGATGTGTGCAAATTCTATGAAATATGCTAGGAAGCAATCCAACTTTTGACACTATAGCAGAGAATGCTCGAACTGGGGAGACTAACACCTCCATAGACACTCCGCTAAAGTGCACGCACATCAAGAGGGGGCTGAATCCATCACTTAAGAGAAATATTGAGTTTAGCAAAATTGCCAATTTAACAAGGAAATTGAGGCCATGAGATGAAAAAGGTACATGAGGTAACTAGTGTGCTCAAAATACCTCGCATCTACTGACTCCAGAGGAGGAGTCATGGCTTATATGCGATGATCCACGTGACTCAACCATCATGCCCAAACCTTTCCTCAAGTAAAAGGTGCAATCCAAATAGAAAAGCCAATGCTCCCTAATTACCAAAGGAAACCTTTCAACTCTCCATACTCTCAAACATATAATCCAGGATGTGGTAAGCACCCTAATTTTAGTTGGAGAAATGAAGGAGGGCCGCATAACCTGCCGAACAATCAAGGCCCCCATTATCAAAACCAAGGTTTTCCTAATTCAATTCCTCCATTTCAGAATCAAGGCCCCCAAGGATTTTCGGGAAACTCTAATCAAGGTCATCCACCGAACCAAGGGAATCAAAACTACAAATCTTCAACCCCCCACATAAGAGTAGTCCGAGGATAGTCACACAAACTGTATAAACCTAACAATCCACAAACACAGAACCCGAACTCCAGCTCAATGATGTGAGAGATCCCGCATATAACCAAGTTAACCTCGCTTCCATAGTGTAACCTTCAACAAGAGAAAGGAAACTTCCATCTCAAACCCCATCCCAAATCCACAAGCGTCAAAACAACAGGTTTAGGTTCAAGTGAGGGTACTTTCGAACATTGTAAGGTCATTTACCACCTTCAAGTGGTACAGAATACAAACCATCCAACCAAGGAAAGCACATCACAAGAATCTCAAAGTGAATTAGTCGTGAGAGGATGCAGGTGTCGACAGCCTCATATATCTCTAATACAAATGATGTCGATGGTGAATCGTGAGCATGAGTCTACCCATATCCCTCCAAACCATCACCTCTCATAGATCGAGCACCTGGGGAAAGTGAATAACCATTCTGAGATCATGAGTTGTTCAAACAAGTAAAATTGAACATCCCTTGTTAGATGCCAATAGCAACCCATCATATGCCAAATTTTAAAGGACTTATGCACAAAAAGGAAATTAAAAGTGAACAAGGTGGCATTCATGACTAACACCTACCTCTTACATCCGAAACAATTTCTGCTCCAAAATACAAAGATCCTGGGAGTCCTACTATTTCAATAGTAGTAGGAAATTCAAAGTTTGACACATGCTTTAAAGGGACTTAGGGCGAAAAGGTTAATTTGCTGCCTTATCTATGATATGACTTTAGGGTTGGGAGAAGAGCGACCAATATCACCCTCCAATTAAATGACCGTAGTGTAAAAATTCCTGGTGTGGGATAGTGAAGGATGTGGTACAAGTGGGACAAATTTACTTCAGACTTTGTCAGGTTTTGGACATACACTCAACCCGTAGTGAACCAAGGAACTCGGGGCCCTGGGTGAATTTTTGGTAGACCATTCTTAGCAACTGCTAATGCCATTATACACCGCAGGGGAGCCTAACGACACTATCGCTTGGGTACAAGGACTCGCATCCGAAGAGCTTTCTAATGTAATCATGAATGGGGATGAAGAAGATATGTGTGAAATTAACATGGTTGATTCCATGGTACAAAAATACCTGGATAATGTCTCACATGATGATCCTCTTAAGTCATGTTCGTCACCAGCCGGGATGTGATGGGCAACTACACCGAGCCTAGAAGCCACACTTTGCTAATCGAGCATAATGACGTATTGAAGTTAATGTGGGTGGACACCCAAATTTGAACCATGAATGCCACCCAAATGAGGACAAGGCATTGCCTTCGAGGAGAGGCCACTAATCTTGAGCTAAAAAACCCTTACCAACACACCTCAAACATGCATTCTAGGGAGGAGGAAACTTTTCCAGTGAATCATATCTTCCCAGACTTGACTCAAGAAACCAACTGAGATATTGAAAAACCACAACGCCTAGCGTCGACACCAGAGTATTAAATTAGTCCTCGATTCGCACACATAGAATTCACTTAGAAGAGGATGTTAAACCTTCTAGGCAACCGCAAAGACGTATTGGAAACCAATAATGAAAGAAGGTAAAGAAGGAAGTTAAACTCTTGGATGTAGGGGTTATTTACCTATTGCAAATAGTAAGTGGGCCGCCTAACACGTAGTTCCTAAGAAGTCCGGAGTCACTTATCAATGAAAATAATGAGCCTATTCCCACTGTGGTCACTTCAGGATGGAGGTGCATAGATTATAGGAAACTTAATGTGCGGGTACTAGAAAGACCATTTTCTCTCTCCGTTTGTTGATCAAAATGTTAGAGAGAGTCATAGGCATGAATTCCCATTGTTTTCTCATGGGTATTCAGGTATAATCAAATTGAGATAGCTGGAAGATCAAGAAAAATCATATTCACTGTCTCTTTCGTACCTTCGCCAGGAAAATGCCCTTGACTATGCAATGCAACTTAACCTTCCAACGATGCATGATGGGAATCTCGACATGATAGAAATCATATCGAGATTTTCATGGATGATTTCTCAGTTTTTGGTGGCTCATCGAGAACCTTAGAGAACTTACGAAGGTTTTCGAGAGGTGTCAAGAGAAAATCTTGTGTTAAATCGGGAAAATGTCATTTCATGGTAACACAAGGAATTGTCTTAGCCATATAGTATCAAAAGATGGAATTGAAGTTGATAAGGCCAAAGTTGAGCTGATTTCAAACCTACCTACTCCTGCTTTTGTTAGAGACATAATACTGGTCAGCTGGTTTCTATAGAAGATTTATAAAAGATTTTAGTGCTATAGCTCGACCCTTATGTACTTTGCTAGCCAAAAGATGTTCCTTTCACATGGTCACAAGCTTGTGACATTGCTTTTACTAAACTCAAGAACATGTTAGTTACCACTCCATCATACTCGCTTCCTAATCAGACCTTCCATTTGAGATCATGTGTGATGCTAGTGATTATGTCAAGAAGAGTTAGACAAAGGAAAACAAAAGGCTTTGTAATCTACTATGCGAGAAGACCAGATTCACCACAAACTACACCACCACAGAAAAAGAGTTTCTCGCTATTGTCTTTGCACTAGAAAAGTTCAGATCATACATCAGCCTCCCAGACCATTTTCACAGATCATGCATCAAGACTTCGTCGCTAAGGTGATACAAACCCCTGGCTGACTAGGGTGGATTTTACTTTGCCAAGAATTCAATTTGACTACAAGATAAAAGTGGGTTGAGAAATGTGGTCGCCGACCATTTATCCCATTAGCTTCCAGAATCCAACTCCCATGGCATACCCATAGGTGCTAGTTTTCCGATGAGCAACTCTTTCGCTTCTTTACCATTGCCCATGGTATTCACATTGTGAACACCATGAATCACGCATTCCAAATTTCAATGGACTTTCTCAACGTAAAAAGAAATTCTCGATATATATTAAGAAATACTACTGATAGACCCGTATCTATTTAGCACGGCCCAGATCAAATAATGAGAAGATGTGTACCCAAATGATGAGCACATGATTTTAACTTTTGCCATTCAAGTCTGTGGAGGACATTTCAGTTCAAAACTACAGACAAGATTTTGCAATGGATTTTATCCCAATTTTATTTAAAGATTGTTTTACTTTGCAAAACTTCAGCTCAACGCCAGTTAGAATCAGAGGTCACAAACAAACAGACGCCCTACCCCAATTAATTGAAATTCTGATTGTCAGTATGTAATTTCATAAAATCTTTTCCTTCTCGGCATCTTTACATCTTCTATGTCGATTATGTGTCTGGAGGCGATTCCAACGAGAACCAATGACCACAAGGTTGTTTTGAAATTTATAAAGGAACATATTTTTTCTCGCTTGTGGGACACCTCGTATGACATAGTGATGGGGGACTCACTTTGCAATCGATCTTGATAATCCAGTAAATATGGAGTCACCCATAAAGTATCAACAAATTACCACCCATGACTAATGGTCAAGCCGAAATAGCTAATGTGGAGACAAAAGATATTGGAAAACTAAGGTTCCGAATCAAAGATTGGTCACCCGTCTTACCGATGCTCTTTCGGGGCCTACCGTGACCGCCTGCAAAACTGCTCTTAGTATGTCTCCTATAGGCTCATTTATGGAAAGGCTCGCATTTACCGCCTGAATGGAACACCCGGCTTACCGGCTATTAGAACTTAATTCTCGATTTAACTCGCTGTAAGGCCATTGTCATAGCGGTAAATGAACTTGAAGAACCGAGGGAGAGTCGTATGAAAGCTCCCCGACCGCAAGAGCGCCGTTGTTCCATGACAAATCGATTGCTAGAAAACGCTCGAACCCAACCAGAGCATTTACCGATGTTCTCCTTGCCATTATTTGCAAACTCCGCTCTCAGCTGGATCGGCCCATTCATCAGTATAGTTTATCCATACGGAGCCGTGGAGATTGAAAATCCGGATACTGGAAAAGCCTTCAAAGTGAATGGCCAGCGCCTCAAACCATTCCTCGAGCAATTCAATCCTCAAGAGCGTAGTGAGGACTTGCAAACTTCACCGTGACTCTCTTTCCCAAGCAACCTCGTTCTCAACTTGTTGTATATAGTTTTGATTTTGTTTTGTATTTTCATTCTTGCTTTCTATTTCGAGTTTTCACTTCATTTGCTTTTCACTCTTCCAATTGTTTCATAATCGCCCACTGCCAAGTGGGTAAATTCTTAGTTTCTATGCACAGGACAATGTTTAAGCTTCATTGTGGGGTAGGTGTACATCAGTTGAATGAATCCATGCTCAAGATATGTTCGGGTCAAATTTTTTTTCAAAATATGCCTCTCGAGTATCATGTTTCACCCGCAATGTACATACCCGCATGATTTCATACACTTTCTACATCATCTTATTGCATGCACATCTTAACGAGCACACAAATGCTTTGTGTTCTTCTCGTAATTGTCCCCTTTTGGGTTCTTACCCATCGTCACACAAACCACAGACTTATAGTGAAGCTCTAATTCACGCTTTTGTTCCCAATTGTGCATCAATTTAGTTTGGTCATGTTAACTTACGATCATATCTTATGAGCATCTCAGATAATTGGAAAATGATTAGAGGCCATTATTTCTATACACACTTATGATTCAGATTAACTTCAACCCTTAAAATCATTTTCGAGCTTAAAGTTGCTAAGTCCATTCGAACCCTAGGAACCCCGATCAAGCAGAATAAAGAGCCGATCCTACTGAGAGATCGAATCTATCCCAAGAATGAATTACGTTGACTAATTCTACGAATACAAATTTCATTGTGGAATCCGCACAAGAAAAAAAAAAAAAAAGTAATTATGCAGTCTGATGAAAGATGCTTGAAAGGCCAAATCTACATCAACACTGCTCAAAGTTCTTCCCCTTGAAAAAAAAATAATATATATATATATTCAAAAATAAAATAAAAAAAAATTCAGTTTAAAATTACAAAATTCTTAAGATATCTTAATGTGTGTGTACCTAAGATAACCTTGCTTCAAACAAAGTAGCACAAGTGTACTTGCAGATATCTGTGGGGTTTATACATTGTTAGTGGATAAAGAGCAAATGTGTGTCAGACACACTGGCGTAGTTCGCACACCTGGCCGAATTTGGGCAAATGGGGTTTTTAATCCAAGAACTTGGGCGCCATTCCAAACACTTCTGACTCTCCATTGGCCACCCCAGCTCACACAAGTTCCTCGCTGCGCCGCCGTGTTTTCGTTCAGACCGGAGCCTTCTGCGCCATCGCACGACCAGCCACTCACAGCCAGCCCTCCTCGTTATGCGATTTCGGTGACATTGCCCGTGGTCGGGAGCTTCACCGTGAGCGCGAGCTGCCGCCAGTGCCACCATCGCCGAACAGTTTCCTCGATTCGATTATATATTGACATCTCGCCATTACTGTTATCCTGCCATCTGCAGTGACTGGTCCCCGGCACACGAGCAGCATTCCAAGCCTTCATGGACAGTCGCTGAAGAAAGTAGCCCTGGAGCACTAAACTGGGGCATAAAAAGCGGCGGGCCGGATTATCGCCAGAATGAGCATGATGATGACGAAATTAGAGTGCTTATTTGTCGAGACTTTGAGCCAGGGGCCGCCCAGTGGAGGCTTAAAGTCGTAAGACATACTCACCCCACGGGTTATGCCACAGGTAATGCTGATTTTGTGTGCATCGAGGTGATAGCTACCCACATGGCCTGGGAGATACCTCCGGTAATGAAGAGCCAAACGCACAGCATTCCCTCTCAGCTTTGTCACTTCCTCGATAGCACATGCCTGCTAAAGATATCTCGCCGATAAAGCACAGACTGTAGCACATCATCGACTTTGCCTAAGTCAGCCATCAGGTTATGTGCACATAGCGCTCATGAGCGATTTATGAAAGGCCTCGCATTGAAAGCCAGCCATGTTTCTCGAGCTACACACTCACGCCATCAGGCCTGAAGGGCACCAACAGTCCAGCTTGAAACCCTGAGTTGATTGCGCATTGTCATATGTGACGAGGGATTACATGTTAAAAGAGTCCTCCTATATCATGCTCTAGTGGGATGTGCAAGAAGGCGTCAGCCTACAAGATCGGTGCATCGGCCTGCTCAAGCTCCTCACTCTACCAGCGTTCTTCCTCCGCCATCCACAGCTCTCGCCACAGCACAATACCCATTACTGAACGATGGGCGGGCGGTTCGCACTTCATAAAGCGCCGACGACGCCGAGAGCTCATTGGGCAGCCTGTGCATGCCAGCCCAGACAGGAATGAAGCAGGCGCCGACGGTGATGCATTTTTTTCTCGACGAGACCCAGGGTGAGCAGAGCCGCATGCTGTTCTCGTGGCTGAGCCAGTGTTGCAGTGGTAAATCACGCCATGCCAACACTACCGTATCATCGACTCTTCCTCATGGCCGCTGCTGTCCTTTACATTCTTGATTTTCAAGAGCAGCTGTTACAGTTTTTCTATTATTATGCATATGTTATGTGCTCATGTTAATGACGCTTCCCAGCGTGTCGATTTGTTATAGTCTCTCACTGACGATTTAATCACTTGTTTTTCTCGCTTCCATGACCTCATTGAATCGGTAGTTGGGTTTGCTATAGATCGTTGAGCAGCATGGTATAGTATTCCATGCTTTTTTGTCACCATATTTGCTAGAGGTCATGTGACTACAGTGTTGGGATGTGATGAGTCATTATAATTGAGCAATATTATACTTAGCACATACCACATTTCAAGAGGAGATAGGTATATTTTCATGCGTCTGCCCAGCATATAGTAGTGTTCCATGAAGCACCGAGAGGAGCTAAGATTGTCTGTGAATTCCAAAGAATGCTAGAAAGTAAAATCACACACACTTCATGTGTACCCACCAGGCACACCCAAAATGTACCACTGGCAAGAGTAATTTAACATTAATGTAAACAAGACACATAAAGGAGAAGTGATCGGGAGCAGAGCTCAGATTCAGTAGACACACAAATTTAACACGTGATTCATTGGTAAAGGCAAGGAGTAGCTGAGCCTCTGTTGTTAGAGTAGTGGTTTTTTCTCTCCATTTTTGTGCTGAAAGTTTGTAGTATCTGCATTGATTTCACTTCTTTTCGAGTGGGATTGCCATTTTTCAAGAACAGTTTTTCGCTTTCAATCATAAGTATATTACAGCCTGCTTCCCTTATGCGTATTTCCTCGATTTTCAGTATTTTACAATCTCCCTTTTAATTATACTGTTTTCATGTTTCATGCTCTAAACTGCTCGCCGAATTTCCACGGAATACCTAGTTGTCAGCCCTTTCATTCTCTTTATCGATATTGCAGATGTTAACACTTTGTGCATATTTTGTAAATCTTGTCAAGTATATTTTTCTGAGCAGAGATAAGTCATTTGTATTAGTAATGCAGACTGCATAAGGATGGGAATTTGTTTAATGGCAGGATGTATTGCTTGGAACAATATACTACTGTAAGTTTATAGGTAGCCGGAGGCTCTGACTCAACACTCACAGGCCAGAGATAAGGAGGCCACCCGACCCTCATCCCTCTCCCACTCTGAGCACTCCTCGCTTGTCACAGTCATTCCTCGCAATGCAGTTCTCACTTTCGAACTTTGAAACCTCTTCAACACACCTGGGATGTAGTCGGCATCTTGTGCCTCTCTTGCTCAAGGTCACTCATGCATCTGCAGCCAACTCGTTATCTCCGATCCTATCGACGCAGCGCCGGTTCGTGCTCTGCGATTGCCTGGTTCTCAACCGCGCACTTCAACCGCACTCTCCTTCATGAGTGTTGCCGTGCATTGCTTCCTCTATCTGGAATAGAAAACTCACTATGGGCCTTGACAAGTGTTATGCGCCCTCCTTCATTCACCAGAATATCCCGATTACAGGTTTCAGCATTGAGAAGTTGGTGCGTTTTCAGACAGGGTATCAAGGTTTGTTAGTCGCACTTTGCTGAGTTTGGGATGGAGGAGATCACATACGCATGGCTCTCACGTTCAGTCGAGGCATTGGCGCACACCAGTTACTCATACCTTTCATCTCAGCGGCGTTCGTTCTTGCGCAAATTTGCACTTTTTCTCGCAATCATCATTTTCTCTTGCGCCAGTACGTACCCTTAGCAAAGGTCTACGAAGTGCCGCCTTCCTGCTCGTTACTCCTATTGTGTCGTCGATTGTTTTCGTGTTCTTTCATAGTCTTCTGTTACATCATCCTGACGCATCGCCATTATTCGCTGAGTTTATCCTTATTGGTGGTAACATATTGTTCAAGATCAATCATACGAGGAGAGATGATAGAATCTTTATCTTTTCTCTGATATCAGTCTCTGATTTACCAGCTTTCGTGAAAAGTTATAATTGCATTGTGTTACTGTTTTTTTATGAAAATTTGTCGAGGAACCATTTTCAGATACAGCCTTCCTTTAAGGAAAAAGAAATATTCCAATCCAATCTTTACTTGGAAAATATGAGAAATGAGTTCTCAACAAATTTTTCCCCTCCCGCACGTATCACTAATGCTCATGCGAGCAATTCGTAACTTTTCTCTCAAAAGCTCCGTGAACCGTTTGTCGCTGTAGATGGGAAAGATATAAGGATCTCCATGCTATCCCTCACCATGGATCGATGTAGGACAAATATGTGCATACTATCAAGGATTATCCGACACAAATAAGATATCCAAATGATGTGTGCAAAGTAATTTTACGAAAGAGCACAAAGAAACCAACCCTTTTTACAACTGAAAGAGATGTTCTTAACTGTAAGAATCAATGACAGACATCACAATACATATTATCAAAGAAAGAACCATCACTAAGAGAATGATATTATAAAAATCGTTGAATTTAATATTAAACGGAGGTTAAGAGAGACAAACATGATAATCAGGTACCAAAATACCTTCAAGATCGATCGATCCAGAATATATTACGCATTATATATTGATCCACGACTAACCATCGGCGCCCGAACCTTCGGCAAAGGCAATCCAACATGTTTAACGCTAACATCAAAGAACTTCGAACTCTATTACCTAAACATATAATCCAGGATGGTAAGCAACTTTAATTTAGTTGAAATGAAGATACTAATGTGAACCCGCCGAATAATCAGGCCCCCATTATCAAAACCAAGGTTTTCCTAATCAATTCCTCCATTTCATAATCAAGGCCCCCCTGCTGACTTTCTGAAACTCTAATCGGCATCATCCACCCAACCTAAGGGAATCAAACTCACACTTTATCAACCTACAAGAGAAGTCTAGAGGATATAGTCACACAAATTGCATAAACCCAACAACCCACAAACGTAATCCTCGAATCAAGCTCAATGATGAGAGATCCCGTGATAATCCAAGTTAACCTCGTTTATGTGTAACCCCAACAAGAGAAAGGGGAATCTCCATCTCAACTCCATCCCAAATCCACAAGGTCAAAACAGGGTGGGAAGTTTAGGTTCAAGTGAGGGTACTTTCGAACATTGTAAGGCTGTCACTACCCTTCGAAGTGGTAAGGTAGTTGACAAACCATTCCAACCAAGGAACCATCACAAGAATCAAAGAATTAGTCGAGAGGACGAGGTGCCGACAAGCCTCATATCTCTAATACAAATGATGTCGATTTTTGCAATCCAAGGAAAGATGAGTCTACCCATATCCCTCCAAACCATACCTCATAGACTGAGAAAGACCAAAGAAAGTGAATAAACTATCTTGGAGATCTATGAAATGTTCAAACAAGTAAAATTGAACATCCCTTTCGTTAGGATGCCATTAGGCAAATCATCATATGCCAAATGTGTACTAAGATAATTACAAATTGAACATCATATTGTCAAGAATATGTCTCAATCAAGGATTTACAAATGTATGCACAAGTGATTAACATCACACAATCCAATAAAGTTCAAAAGAGGAATTGCGGGACTGTGCCTTGATCCGGGTGAGTTTCCGTAGATTCCCAGCAGTAAGGGTTTAGAACTCATGAAACTTATAAGAACAATTATAATTAAAGGGAGTTTAATCATAAAAATAATACTTGAAGAAATCGAATGCACTTGTAACCCGAGAAATGATATGAAATACTCATGATCAAAGCGAAAGAACTGTTTCTACCAAAGATTACAAATGCTTCAATCCAACTTCCAAAAGAGTAGAAATCTTCAATCCGGATCACAAACTCTGAACTAAAATGAGAGAAACCCTTCTCCTATGAAAACTCCAACCCTAAGTCAAAACCCGGCCTCTCCCTATCCACTCCCGCTTTATGCTCCTTTTCAATGTCATCACGTGTTCAAGGCTGACACAAGTATGCCCTGCTGCTAGATCACAATTCTCAGCCCATTTCCGCCGCACCATACATGTGTACCTTTATGATACATTAATAAAATTTTACACTTCTTTGCTAATGCCCATTTCCGATTGTAGTGTACCCCATACATTTGGGGTGTACCTGCACACTTTGCCCATCGCCACTTTGCCATTATATGCACTCAGACACATAAATGATGCATCGTACACTTTGATCCGTACTTTCTAGCATTGCCGAATTCCCCGAGATCACCAATCGCTCGCCATGCACCTCGCTTCATATTGGCTTCCCATAAATCCTTATACACTCATGCTTGCACCCGAAAGACCCGCCAAAATCTCTAAAACACAAAAGAAATTAAAAATACCTATCCTCATGCCACGTGGTGAATTGTGATTTGTACAAGCACCCTAATGGAGGTAATTATCACAATTGCGTATTCATCATATCCTCATCCCCGCATCTTGCTAGTCCCTAGCAAGATTTTGCACTTAACTACCCACTAGGTATGAATTTCAACAAGGCGCCTACGCTTAAGCTTCAGCATCCTCAAAATAGCAATTATGGAATATAATACTTCACCCACTTAGTACAAAATCAAAGATGGACTCATTTAAACCAACTATGTCAGCCTTACACTATGAACATTATAACAGTTAACACAAAACTGCGTATTCAATGAGGATCGTTAATGAAGAGAACAAGGCGCCACAATCATGAACTATAATGATCGATATAATGGAGTAAATCACACATATGGGACATAAACACTATATACGTCAAGAAACAACAAACATAACTCGAAATCAAAGAGGTCTTAAAAGTTTGTAAATCGACCATGGCCGAACAAAAAGGGCACAATGATCACAATGGGTGTCAAGACAATGTCACATCGGGTCTACTACCCAATTGCCAACACCTCCCTAGCGGCCCAAAACAACTATGCAAGATCACCCCCTCACCCTCACAAGAAAATGCATCCTCGTCGACGCAGTCATCTAATTCCTCTGACTCTCCCTCCAGATCCGAGAAGTGAGCACCGCCATCAGCCGCCTCCCCCGAAAATGTGACTCAAGCCTCGAGACGCCGATCCACTCGTCAGCTTCAAGAATGCACTCAACCACTCCCTTTATCCGCCCATCCCCTCTCAAATGGCGTATGCTCAATGGTGTCGGGGCTATGACGGAAGTGATCTGAGAGCACCGGGCTGGGCCGAGAAGGTCGAGGCTACAGGTTTTACCGACTCTCGCTCCCTGGCCTTATTTAGGATGTCCCACCGGAAAAAGGCAAAGACTTCTTTTCCCCCACCGCTCCCCATTCCCAACTCCCACAATGCTAGTCACCGAGGGAATGGAATATGCCTCGTCTACGGTAAAATTCAAAAACCCCCATCACACACCATAAGATCAATGCATAATCAATGAGTTTCCCTTACCATGACTTCATACAAAACCGGATTTGTGGTTCTACTGGGATTTTTCTTATCGCTTCCAGCCCACTCGACCGTGGAATGATCTTGCTCATCAGGCATATTCTGCTCGAGCCTGTACGAATTCTTTCTTCATAAATCCACTCATGGGCATTCTATGAGTACATAGCCTCGGGGCAACAATCGGGCATCAAAGTCGTTGATAGCCCCGAGCGGGCAAGGCTTCTGGCTCAAGCATCGTATGATATATCAGAAGGCATGGTTATCAACGTGAGTGATCCGCCTTTACCCATCATCAAGTCTCTACGGTTTCAGCCATTGATTTTCCTTCGTGTTAAGATAGAACTCCCAACCATAGTAAAATATCCTCAGACTTCAAGCAAGGCACACAAACTATTCTCGCTCAATAACCTCCTCCCGACAAGAATACAAAATGTTCCAACTTTACGCCCTCCTCACAATGAATCCCTTTATGATCACCTGTCCATTTCTTCATAAACTAACCAAAAGCCCCCAAACATCGCCTCAAGTCTCACAATCATCACCACGACATTTCCTCACTTTCTTCCGACGATGACTCGATCCGCTTTTCCCTTCCCTTTTAGTCGAGGCATCGATTTCCTTTTCTTCACAAATATCCCATAGAGAATCAGATGCCTTTCCTTCGATATTCTTGGATCGCGCCAGAGACAAGGGTGATGGCGCAATAATGGCCCAAATGGCCCAAATATATAATCAAATCCCAAACCTCGTTTCGAACAAAGACGGGCCGGGCCCCCGCATCGCACAACACTTTCCTACCCATAATCACCACAAATTTAAACCCCAACCACCAAGTACGCAACAACAATATCACCCCAAATCCAACAAAATGACCATACATAACAAGGAGGAGACCAACAATGTTAGTAATTTGTAAGGGGTTTACCAAGTCCGTAGACGATGACCAACGTAATCCTGGCCCCGGACAAGAAACCCCGCGTGGCAAACGAGGCCAGAAGGCTTCAGGTGAGAGGACACAAATGGTTAGGGCTTGCTTATGGAGAGAGTGGGTGAAGGGTTTGGAATGTCAAAGGCCACAAAAAATTGGGGTTAAAAGCCCATTCAATTGGGTAATTCGACGGTGTACGGAGACACTTTAGTGGTGTACGGCACACATTTGCTAATGGTCTACTTGAGGTGCCGTAATTTACATTTTGCACCATAGCTTCGAACACATCCATAAGAACTCTATGTAACTTTCTCCACTGTGCGCTCCTGTCACTAAACCCACCATCGCATGTTTACCCTTAGGTAATGAGGTCAGCAGACATTCCAACTTCTTCACTGCAATGCATTTACAAGCATTCGTCGCCTCTCGAGCCAATTTTCCCGCCATGTGAGTTCATCCTCTTTCTTTCCCATAAAATCTACAAGTCTGCACCTACCATTCTCCTCAATGTTGATTCGCCAGAGCACATCTGCTCAGTCTCGCCTTGTGCATCACGCCACTGAGACATCCAGTAAAGACTCGCCACTCACTCTGTCACCATCAGCAAAATGGATGTCCCACCTTCCTTCCACACTTTAGCGCGTGACTCTGCTTCAGCGAGTCCCCGTCATCCTCGAATTCTAAGGGAAGTCGAACTCGCCCATGCTTATCCTATTAAGAACGCGAAGATCCGCGCGAGTCATGTCATCCTTTATATGCAAATGAAATGCATGTTATACACAATTTCAAAATCACGCCAGAAGCAATTTCAAAATCGCTAGAACCGCCTAAACCCCAGTTCGATACCATAGTGCCAGGGCACCCTACCCGACCACCCGTTCATGATCCGTCCGAGTCCGGATGCCACTAAACGCTCAATCACTTAAAATCATATCTTATGAAGCGACATACTGGGTGCTCCATAAACATTTAACAAAATACATTTAACTTTAACAAAATACATTTACAATGAAGGCATTCAAGCCTCTTCTCGATTTGCAAAATAGATGTCTGTGAGTTCAAATTGTTTACAAAATATCAATATCCAAAAGAAAACATGGAATGAATAATGTAATACAAGCCTGAGCATTACCCGAATTTCCTTCTTATGACTCGACGCCCTCGATCTGGTCCGCTTCAACACTATCTATCACGCACCGCGCATTGGGTAAACAATACGCTAAGCATTTTCATGTTTAGCGGTTCTATACAAACTATCTCATTTCCTTTAAATCCAATCATGCAATTTAACACCAAACTTTCGATCTTCATGATGATCAACGCAAATACAATACATATACTTGCCATATAACTGCTATGGTCTATTTATCATCCCAAAAATACTCTTCATATTCAATATTTCACAATCTCAAATCAATCAATTATGCTCAAAAATTCGGGGTCAGCTTATAATTCAATTCCACCAAAATCAATTCAGCTTATGCCAATCAATCTCGCTATGCCCTTAACTAATTTAACCTATGTCTTGAGCACAGGATATCGAGTCACTCCGCACTGCACCTACTGGCTACAGATGAGACGTGGTTTTATAACACAAGACGGTCCCACAATGACCTAAGTATAAAACAATCAAATAGTGAACACTAATGATACGGCCCGCCGGTCAACATCTGGGAGTGACACATCAATACAATAGTTCGCAAAGATCGCTTATTCGAATCTCTATCGGGTATACCAATCTATCCTTCAATACTAACTAAACTAACATTCTATTAAGGGCGCTCAAACCTTTATAGCAAAACATAGTACAGGTGTACGCCAGATAAACGCTTTATTTTCAATAATCATGCAATCTTTATATGCAAAACATTTCACAATCACTTTTCTCAAATCAATTAAATCAATTCAATATGCTTTTTAGAACAAACATGCAAAAATCCTTGAACTGAGGAATATACGCCTGTGAGAACAAACCCAAAATTTTAAAATTCTTGATCTCAACTTTGGAACCCTAATCTCGCCATTTTCCTCCTCGTCAGTCCCTATTCCAAAACCATTAAAGAACAATATTATTCGTGTGTACTAGTAGTTTTGGTTAGGATTGATTTTATAAGTTTAATATGAGTTCAAATTTCAACAAGATATATATAGATGGATTCTTGACTCAATGATTTATAGAGTCTGGCACTAACTGGAGTTCGACAAAAGGAGTTATGACCTTCAGCTGGAGGCCACACTGATCACCTTAACTCGACCGAGCTGACCTGACCTCGGTAAACTCCGTCTGACACCTCGATCTGACATATTCTATCCTCCTCGTGCATAAGGAATGAATTCCTGATTCAAATTTAGTTTCATAGGAGTCCAAGAACACCGAATCGGAGTTCGAACGAAGAGCTATGACCTTCCGGTTGGAGGTCATAATGAGTCACACCCCAAATGAGCTAACTGGACTAGGGCTGACTGGACCCCAAGAAACTCGGTCTGACACCTTGGTCTGACATATTCTTCGCTCTCAGCATATTAATGAATTTTTGACTCCAATGAGCTCCATAGAGTCCAAGAACACCCGACCTAGAGTTCTGACGTAAGGAGTTATGACATCTCGGTTGGAGGTCATAATTTAGTCACACCCAAATTGAGCCGAATGAATTGAGCTAACCCGACCTTGAAAACTCCTACCGACACCCTGGGGCCTATGGTTCTATCTCCTCAGCGGATGAATTCCCACCCCAATGAGCTTCCATAGAGTCCAAGAACACCCGACCTGAAAGTCTCGGATCTATAGAGTTATGACCTTCCAAATTCGGAGGTCATACGTAGTCAACTCCGCAGCCGACTGACCGGTCCGCCGGACCTCTCGCAGTCGAGGTCTCGCTGACCTCCGTCGCATGAGGTCCGCCACCTCCACAGATGAGGTCTCGCCGACTTTACCATGATCCACACCGGGCCGCATGACCTCAATAAAAGGACCATAACTCGTCTACAGAGTATCCAAACTAGAAAATTAAAGCTCTAACATCAAGTTCAATGATGAGGATACAGCATTAGCGGACTCACTTCCAAAATCCCTTTTATTTCTTACCCAAAAAATCAGCTCTAAAGTCCTGGCTAGCTGGGCATCATCACAATGCAAGAGAGCTTCCCATTTATTAAAAATACAACCAAACATTCCCTAAGGCAAGATAACCACCACACAACCCTGTGTAGAAAAATAATCAAAGTAGGAGAAGACCTACCTCCTACAAATGTCGAACTCCCATTCCTGGGCCTTCTACTGTACTTTCACACGAGGAAGGATTTTCCCTCTTGCTTCGCCGGAGACCTATGGTCCGATCTTTGGGAATCTAGAGAAGTGAGCTTTTCACTGCAAAATATCTCCTTTTTCTCTCGCTTTTCCTTTCTTATGGATCACCCTTAATCGTATTTCTTAAAGCGAGGAAACTTCTCCCCTTCCTACATGTCACATGCCCATTCCTTGATTTTTCTTTATTTCTTTTTTTTGTACTTAGGTCCTCTATTTCTATTATTCTCATTTAAGTTCCTATTATTTTCCTTTACTCATTTATTTCTTCCTAATTTATCTTTAGACATATAAACTTACTTACAATTAACCCTTATAACTCTACTTTACAATTTCCATATTTTCTTCACTGAGTTTATTTCTCGGATTCGATAAATCATTTAATCAATATTCATCTAACACCCTACCCAAGTCAGCTCCAATTATTCTCGAATATATAACAAATTTTATTATAAAATTTCAGCGTGGTTTGGCGCTACATAAGTACTTGTTGATTCCGTTGCCTGAGGCCTTCAACTACGCTTGATCGGGCCCCAAAACTCAACCATGCGTGGAAGTTTTAGAACCCATTTGGACAGTCATGGATCGCCCACCACTGTTTGGGCTGTTCGTGGTATAATTTCAAAGCAAAATCACTTCATGCGCTATAAGTCGAATGGCACTACTTCGTTCAATTGGAACCGATGTCGATGATTGGCCACATGAACAAGAACTGAGGGTTTCAATCGTTTATGTGAATAGTATCTGTACCAAATATTTTGTGAGAAACAGCTCTGGCTGAGTGATTCAAATATGAATTGTTTTGTTGTTAATTAGCTCATATGAGCTAATTGCGGAGTGTCTGATTGTGAATTTGCATAATATACAAGCCAGTGAATTAATCATGTTAGTGTATATCATGTTTTATATATTACAATGTGTTGTATAATTTGTGTTGAAATGACATAATGCATTTATAAAATCTATAACTAGAAGTTAGGTGTGTGTGCATGACATGAAAATTGAAAGAAAATCGAACATGGTTACGAAAGCGAATTTCATGCAGATGATTCTTCATAATTAGCTGAAGATGGTCCACAATTACACGCCTGGAGAAGCCCATGTATTGTTTGGAAGGTTCTCTAACATATTCGCCTGAGGGTATGTCCCATATTTTTACCGACACTTCGTAGTGTATTTCAAAACAACAAGTTTTGTTTAAAACGACGTTTTCTCATACATGGCTTAGTAAGAGGAGTCTGGTGAGGACTCGAGACATGAACGACATTTAGACATTCAAGTAAGATTCACGCATTACTTGATGTGTTATGACAATCATCAGGCACTTAGTGGGGAGTACCCATTTAGGGTGATTCCACTACTGGCATTAGCTACCCCCGTCGAGGAATATATTATTTCAAAATAAGGAGCTGCATTTATGACGGTCGATCCTGTATGCCGATTTTGAAGAAAGTCTGCTGTGGCTTTGGTGTTTTAGTCAGATTACATACATGAATGTTTTAAACCTAAATGTTTGAAATAAGAGTGAATTATTAACTCTCGAGCTATGGTAATTAGTTGATGTATATTGACGAGTATTGCATTTTTCGCCCGGGCGGCCGTTTACCATGTGTATGTCTTCTAATGTCAGATGTCGGGACAGTGGTCTCTTGATAGATTCCACAAAGAGACTCGCCCCGATTGCGGAATAGTGCTCCAAGTTACCCGACATTCACGAAGCATTCACTGTCGACGAGTTGTCAACATACCCCTCGCCGGTGTCACAAACAGACAAGATCAAATGTGAGGTGTCGGCTTTAATGAGTCTTAAACTTGTCTATTTCTAATCCATTTTCCGGGGCTTGTTTTAGTATTTTCAAAGCCGCTTTTAATGCCAAATTATGGAATATTTACAAACTTTGAAGTTTGTAAGAGTTGAATCAAAGTAGAGATTTCTAGAAAGAAAAGAAAAGATCAGCTTTTATCAAGGATACAGAGTTCCTGTATGAACAAACCTCTAAGCAATGGTATTAAAGAATCAGGTGGCAACACATTTTCAGGTTGCAACACAAGATCTAAAAATTGGAAGATGAGCTATGTCGCAATAAAAGACAACATGTCGAGACAGAAATAGACAGCTGAGACAAAGACCAATATCAGCGACATGCTGAAAGATCGAAGGTCGAATCTATGTCGCGACAGAGCCCATCACTCCGTCGCAACACCGACTCCTTGGCGACATAATGGAGCTTAGTTGAGACAAAAGAGAACACTGAAAGAAGAAGTTCAATCACCACAAGAAAATTTATGTCGCTGACCGTAACCTTTACTGTTTGACCGCCTACAAGAACAAAGGAACCCAACGTTGCAACAAACTTCAAGCTGAGGAGATAAATCTATGTCGCGACATGGATCTTAATGTCGCAACACATAAATAAGTTGAACAGAGAGAAACGAGGTCGCGGCAGACTTTTATATGTCTCGATAAAGGTTTCAACAAAATGCAAGGAAGTTCTGTTACAACATAACAAGTAAGCTGAACACAGAAGAGTCTTGTCACGACATGAAAATCGGGTCGCGACAGCAAATATTGACAACACCAAGAAGTCATGTCCCAACATCAGAACAAAGCTGCAACAAGAAGTCAAGCTCAGTGGCAACAAGCGTCTATCGCGACATAAATGCAGATAATATAAGATGCTGCTGCAACATAACTTAGCGAGATGCTACGCATATATTCGTCGCACACCAACTTCGCGTGTCGTGATCAAACCGTGGTTTACATGATTATCGGCGTGTTACGACATAACCGATCAGAACGCACAAAATTGTCTCGACAGCGAAAACTCGCCACTACAAAGTTATCATAATCGAATGAAAGAAGACCGTCGCGAAAAATACGCCACAACTAAAGCAAGAAAGAAGTTAAGGCATTTCAAGTCTGGCTGCATTTACGTACACCCCGCAACAAAGACATTAAAACTCGTCGCTGGCACAACTTCTAGGTCGCCATGTAGAAGGCAAATCCGGGGCCATACCTGTGGATTCACACTTAGCCTCACCTTAGTGTGGCCCAAAATCTGAGGGCTCTATAAATAGAAACGACGTGTATAGCGATGCGCCTAATCAAGACGGACGAACTGCAGTACCCGAGCTTAGGACTCTTTTTGTATTTTTTTTCTTTCTTTTCTTTTATTTTCTTATTTTTCTTTCTTCGTAGGCTGATTTAGAGCAGACCATAATTTGTTTACCGATTCGAAACAAAGAAATTGTTCGGGTTTTTGAAGTTGAATTTAAATTCTAAAATTCATTTACGATTATCGTTAATTCAATGAACCTGCACAAAAGTTTGGAACTCATTTCTTCGCTTGATTGTAATTACAAATAAATTTTCCCGATCAATATTTGTATACTGTGAATCCAGCTTTCGAGAACACAACTCGCTAGGAAATATCTCGATGTTAGTTATGGTATTTCCATAAAGAAAAGAAAATTGAGCCGAGGGTTTTGAATTTATTCGATGGTGATGTTGTGGAAATTAATTATTCTCAATCTTAGTAGTTACCTTCATGAAAGGACTATGTTTCGTCTCGATTTTCAGGAGGCCCTCCGAGATAATTAGAGATGGAGATTCCTAAGAGCATAAATTAGTACTGGGAAGCAGATCAATATCAAGAACTAATGAGCTTTTAAAGGTTACTTAGATAAATCCTCAATTTGCCTACGGCTCGAGTAAGGCCGAGTGATATCAATTTCAATCAATTAGAAATCTCTCCTCGTCCGAGAAATGATCTTGATCCCATATGAGCCAAGATCTAACATGAAAGGAAACTCTTTCTGATCTTAAGGATGAGACATCATTCATTTTGTAGAATTCCAGCACTGGGCTCTGCCTCGGAAGCAAGAAATCTCGCAACATAAGAAATGGGTATGAAGTATCTACCAGAAACAATTTAGATTTTATAAGAATTGGACATAAGTAATTGATTAGGAACCATATCCGTAAATGAACATGAATCTCTACTCAAGAAAAAGTATGGTTAGAGAGAATCAAACCTATACTACCTTGCCTCTTGACAACCTCATATTCAACTCAGAGAGGAAATAAGATTGGGACATGACTTATAACTGGATAATTTCACACAAACAGTTGAAATCTCAAAGGTTCATCTGCAATAACTGGTTCATCCAAATTTTTATATTTGTGATTTAAATTTTTGCCCTTTATTTTAAATGTAGGATTCCAACATAAATTCTTATTGTGTTACTACAATTTTCTTAAACTCGACGCTCAAATAGTAGAACCTGAGTAGCCGGTAGCTTGGAGTTTAAATTCTTTTCAATCTCTCGAACGATATCCCGATTTACAGTCCATTTTATTACTTCAGACGACCGTGAATCATGCCTTTACACCAAATTAAATCTTTAATCGAGTTTAGGTGACAAATTATTCTTCTTAAGGAGCATAAGTTATATTTGGTTTAACAAGTTGCATCGTCAGCTTAGAATTTTAGTCATCATTTATAATCCTTGGCAAGAGTGCCATAAATTTGTATATATGTATATATCGCTTGGGGTCTTATCAAGTTTTTGGCTGTCAGGGATTAATTTATAGTCTTCTAGTAATGGTTTCATAAATTTGAATATACAACTTATGTATCTTATCAAGTTTTAATGTCATTGGGTCGTGTGATTAATTTATAGTCTTCTAGTAATGGTTTCATAAATTAATATGCAACTTATGGTCTTATCAAGTTTGCGTTATGCTGTGGAATCGAAAGAATTTAAAAATCAATATTTCACAAAGAGAGAAATGCTAATTTTGACATTTTTCATATAAAATTTTTAAAATCAACAAAAGTGGTTTTAATCTTATACATAAGCAACTGACTTTTTCAAACCTAACAATGTTAATTTGCTATCACTGAACTCATTTATCTTGTGTTTACTTCAGAAATATTAACATAGAAAACCCAAGAAACTACCGCCAGATACAAAAAAATTGAAAGAACTCAAAACTGAGGAAAGTCACAAGATCGAGATAAGCATGGATAATCAAATAGAAATATTGCAAACTATTCCATGTGTAAGAAGAAGAAGCAGAGACCACGTAGGCCTAACACGATGGAGGAATTTTGAGGCCTATCATTCGTAGTTAGTACTGGCAGTTGAAACAACCTCCCATCACAACAACTGAGCCACGCTGATTGCAACTTATGGCAAAGAACACTACCACAAACCACCTTCAAGATCCAAATGAGTACCTTTAGAGATTTTATGAGGATGGCAAACACTATGAAACTAAATGGAGTAAGACCGTATGTGCTTCCAACTCTTCCCATTCTCATTGAGATCGTATAAATGATGATACTTGACTCACCGCAATGGGATTCAAGAATACTGTAAGAACTGTGAAAGATTCATGAGTAGATTTCCCAACTCTCACCATCAGAAAAGAAAGAGAAATCATTGTGTTCAAGCAAGGAGGATAGAGTCTCTATACTACGGAGAGGTTCAAGAGATTGCCGAAGAGTGTCCCATAATAGAATCGATACCATGGACATTTTCACACATGCCATGAATGAACTCCAAGGTATAACATGCACCTCGCTATGGAGGTTTTAAAAGAAGAAGCAATGGAAGGGGCAAGGCAAGTTATTGAAGACTTTGCCAAATGCAACTACAAGACTCCATCCGAATCTTTGCGATAAGCGCTAGTGACGAGGGAAATTTGCCTGATTGATCGATAACTACGTACCACAAGCTTGAAAACACAGAAATGTCGAGTAGCAATGAGAGGAGGACGATTGTTCCACCTCAAGTCAAGCAATGAGAGAGAAGGGGCCATAAATAAGGTCGAGGGGCAAGGAGGAAAGAAGAGCCTATGTCGGGTCGAGGAAACAAAGTATATGAATGAGTAGAGAAGTTACCACTTTAAGCCTAACCCTAACTTGCCAACACACTACACTCCAGCACTGAGGAACCATGAAAGCTTTTCGTATGGTGGGGGAGCACAACAGGGCCCTAGACATGGACAGAACTACCATCAGGTTTATACTCAGCCTCACCCACCAGCAAATTCGCAACAACAAAGAGTGAAGAAAGAAAATAGTGACAACAGAGGAGAGACATACGAAAAGAATCTGCTAAACTCAAGATCGTGTGCCGCAATTCATGACAAACAAAAGGATCCTGAATGTGCATGAGAAAGAATTTACTAAACTCGAATTTCCAAGCTAACATAATCTGCTTTCAAACAAATATCAATGCTACACTGGTAAACTCGAGACTCATATGGCAACAGTTCTATCGCTGCAAAGCCAATCCATAAATACATTTCCCAATAGTACCGGATCAACTTAAAGATTCTGGCCACACCAACTCCGCAATGAGAGGCGTTGATGAATTGCAAGGAAGCAAGAAAATGTAGGACAGCATGTACGAAGACTTAACCAATGAAGAAAAGCTTAGATCGGTAGAGCAAGCAAAAGGATGTCAAGAGAAGACAAATTACGACTATGCCTAGCTAAGGACATTAAACTGAAAGTAGCCTTCGGGAGGCAACCTAAGCTAAATTTTTTATTATTCTTGCTCGCTTAGATCGATGTTGATTATTTTTCAGGATTTTGGATTATTAAATTTGATTTATTAGAAGTTTTTTTTAGGAAGCTTGATCATTTACAAAAAAAAAAAAATGGACAGGAAGGATGAACTGGAATAAGATTTTATTGTAAAGCACACTGCCTCAAACTGAATTGTGCAGAAAATGACTACAAGGGGGAGTATTTCTCATTCCCTAAACTTATTTGTAATAATAATACATATCTTAAGTTTGGGGGAGTTTGCTGCTAATTACTTGAATGCTATGTTGATGTGTTTTAATGAGATAGTTGTTTAAGATTGAATTGATGATTTTCTGTTGCTAAATATGTCTTCACAATGCTTCAATTGACAATTTTGACTCCAGTTGTGGGTGACAATCAATTAGAAGGCGCTTTAAGTTGCAAAGAATGGAACAGTTCTTAGTCGCGACAAAAAAATCTGTGTCGTGACGTTGTTTTATAAGTGAGGAAAAATGGTTGTCGCAACAAGGAATTGATTGATTAAGACAATTTATAAGAAAATTAGGTCACAGATTAAAAGTTTGGTCGCGATGTAATCAATTTAAATATGATTGTGAACCCTGCTTTTTCCTGTTGCAACAAAAAATTTTAAACTAAAGTAAATGGAAACAAAAACAGTGTCGCGACCACCTTCAAACACCTTCGCTACCTAATCTTCGGGCTTTTAGAACTAATCTCCGTCATTTACGTAAAAATTCTTGTCACGACCCAGATTGTAACCTATAGATATTTATTGGGTCCAATGACATGTGTTGCGACAAAATTTTCTACTATCAGGACGAGTCATTGTTGCAACAAACCTAAAGTGTGTCGCGACATGGAATTTTAAAGAATGGGGTGAAAATTTTCATTTTTTTTTAGGATCACAAAATAAATTCCACAAGTAAATTCAAAAGATATTGTTGTGACCTAATCATTAATTGTCGCAACCCACGAAGAGAAACATTCATTTATTGAGCCATAAACTGAAGAAGTTCTCCAAAACTAAAAAGCCTCCCTTCCCATTGCTTCATATCACTTTACTCACCAAAATCCCACTTCCCGTTGACTTCGAAACCCAGACTTCAGACCTTAAACCCCAAATCCAGATCCCATCAATAGCGTAACCCCAAAGCTCAGTCCCCAAATCTCAATGATGATGTAAGAGTATTACAATCGGTGAAGAGAAGGTTCATCTGAACCTCAGACCGAGACAACCCCAAAGAGCGTGAACCTAAGTAAAGAGTACAAAACCCTACTCAGAAAGAAACAAAGCAGAAAAGAGCTGAAAAAAGTAGAGTTGAGCAATCTAAAGAAGCAAAAGACAATGAAGCTTTCATTTCATATGAATCCTACTCCTTCGGAAACGAATCTGAGCGAAAAAGGGTTTATTAGAGAAAGAGGGTTCGGTATGTTCATCTCACCGTTTGTTGAGATAATCGAAAAAAGGGGCTAGAGTTTGTTCTGCAAGCACAAACCACTTGGGTTTGCTGCAGTGGTCAGGGAGTTCTATTCCAACATGATAGATATGAGGAGGAATCGGTCTACGTTAGAGGAGTATGGGTCCCCATGGGTCATGAAAGGATCAATGAGGTTCTACAAATCAAAGATCCTAAGAATGGATCTAAGTTCAAAAAAGACTAATGGAGAACCTGATCATGAAAAGATAGTCGACTTCCTGTTGGGAGGAAAAGGGAAATGGAACTCAACTAAAAAAAATCCTCATGAATCCATCCACAGGGGATCCCTAACAAAAGAAGCCAAGGTCTGGTTTTATTGTATCGCTTCTATTATTATTCCTACTAAGCATTTGAGCATAATAAGGAAGAATGAAGCCATTCCTTCTTGTACGCCTCTAATGGCGATGTTTGACGTGGGGAAATTATTGAAACATCTATCAGAACCTTCCACAAGATTGTGAAAAATGGACTGATCCCCCATCCAGCAACCATCACCAGACTCTGTGTTCTGGCTGGAGTGAAAGGGATATGGGCAGAGGAGGAAACCCGTCCTAAGGTTTCTCTTTTAACATTGACAGGAGTGATCATGGGACCAAAGAGAAGAAAAATGAAGGAGATGGAAATTATGGAAGTAGCAGAAGAGCCCCAAGAAGAAGATGATGAACCAGTAGGGATGGAACAAATCCCAGTTGGGGGCCAACTGCCATCTGAGGACGAAATGCAACATAAGGATTCCAGTGATTAATTCTCCTCCTGATGTAAGGGAATCTTTTTCTGAACCAGTTGAATGTGTCACTCCTCGAACCCCCGCCTAGGCGGACGAAGGGGGCGCGAACCTATTCTGGGACTCTTTATCTGCATATCAGGCCTGTCTTATAACTCGAATCAAAAAAATATCATAAAAAAGGATACAAAATAAACTACCACCGCAGTGGTGTTTACGCACTAACACATACCTTTGTCCCATTTACATATATATACAAACCCGTACATTTACATTTACATAATCAGAGTGCAGAACCTACAAGTGATGAACCCCTACTAGTGTGCTAACCCAGCAGTGTGCGGAAGATCTCGGACGTCCTCCTTGTACCTACACAAATTAAAACCGTGCTAAGCTTTACGCTTAGTGGGAAACATATAACTTATACGTATATACTTTCATTAATACTCTTTTACAGTAAGCATATAACAGTAACAGATATCATAATTTGCATGAATTCATATAACAAACTTATACACATACTTGTACTTATAGCAGACTTATACTTGTTCAGATCTCCCGTAGGAGTTTCCAAGCTTATACTTATATAGAGGCACCCGTAGGTACTACAGAACTTATACTTGTACAGAAGTACCTGTAGGTACTACAGAGCTTATACTTTACCTTATTCATTATTCAGACTCTTATCATATAACTGTTTGACTACTCTGCACTAAAGTAATAGCGAATCAGTGAGCACATAGACAATAAGCACTGGGCGCACGGAATAACATCGGCGTGTCATAAAGACAAAGCAAGAGTCACAAAGAAGACTAGAGACGGCCTTACCCACGCAATGTGCTTGTCGTGAAGACTAGCGTGAGTGCCGGCAATTATCGAGACGTGGTTTCGCCATGTAATAAAATTGTCGTAAGACTCAGCGTGAGCGTCGGGTTAATCGATCAGATAATTTTGCCCACCCGCACGTAAGTGTCATAACACTAGCGAGTACGAATCACTAATCGATAATGCGTGAACCGCCTCGTAATAGAAGTGTCGCGGCCATCTGCTAATATTTGGTCTTAGATAGTCCTACAATTTGATGTGTTCAGGAACTTACTATTTTATCATAGTGCATTTAGTTTGCCACCATTTCGCTTCATCGAGGCGGCGAGGTACGGTCTAATTTTTCCTTTACCTTACCTTAAAAACATTTATGGACCCTTTCATACACTTATAGGGTCCTCATTAGTCCAATAGACAAGTCCTCGGAGCAACGGAATAACAAAATAAAACCAAACACAAAGAATTTTACATAATGTGGAACAAGGGTTGTCGCCGCTGGCCAGAAGGACCCGAGGATGGAAAAATCCTCTTCATCCATCACGCAATGTGGACTCGTCATGTATGGTAGGGTCCCTACGCAACGACGTAGACTCCCGATATTGCCTAGATTAGATCATTTTGTCCATTTCAAAAAAACCAACCAAAAAGCCTCAAATACTCCAAAAGCATCACCAAAAACAACTCCCAAATGTATTCTAACCCAACCAAAACCAAACATAGAAATTAATTAGGGTTTTTTTCCAAACCCAAACTTAAGTGCTTGTAAGTTAGGTTAACTTCCTAACACCCACACATGTATCCCTACATCTTAGACCAAGAATCCATACTTGAAGTTCAACAATCCATACTTAAGGGGAGATTCCTTACTCATGTTATACAAAATAGGGTATTACCAACCCAACTTTCAACAAATCTAGGGTTATGATGGATTCCTAACTAAACCCTAGAAATTGAACAAACTAAAATCCATACAAAACCCAAAGCAAATTCAAACAAGTATCCAAATCTTTCTTGGCTTCCTCTTCTTCTTCTCTTCTTCTCCCTTCACATATGAACCTCCAAAATGCCCAAAATGAGAGACCAATTTAGTCTTATCCTCATTTTGGAGTTAAGGCCATGTTTGGCCACAAAAATGCATTCTTTTCACTTAAGTTTCATTTTATTGCACTTTGGTCCTTCAACTATTTTCTATTTACTCTACAAGTTATGTTATTTCTATAATAGCCTCACACCTTTTTATCTTATGACTTTTGTGTCCCAATTTGACAATTTACAAATTTACCCTAAACATGCTGAAAACGACTAGGGTATAATTCGGAGTGTTACACAATGTTCAAGGAGCAATGAAGGAAATGCAAAGATTATGAACATGCTAGTGTCAATAAAGAAAGAAATAGAGGAGAGAGAATAAAGGTGGGGCTTGATGAGGATCGAGAAGAATTTACGGAAAATTTGAATTCGAAAAGAAAAAATATGGAACAATTACTCAAGCAAAGGGATGAAAAGTGGAAGGAAGAAATGGAGAGGAGAGAAAGAGCATTATTGCAAAGGCTAGATTCGAAGATAAATACCTTCTACAATGACAACTAAAAAGGGATGAAGATGTGCTGACCTTTTTAGAAAAAATAGAAGAAAATATGGAAGGTAGTATGTTGTAGAAGGCAGAGGGGTTCAAGCATCTTTACAAGGAACAGTTCAAGGTATTTGGGAAGCTTATGGAGAAGAGGGACAAGGAGCTAGAGATGGACAACAATTACAAACAAAAATTGTGGAATGACAGTCTGGATCAGGTGAATTCAAATTTAGTGAACATGCACACTATGCTCATTGAACTTGAAGGGCCACCATAGATCTATGGTATGAGGCAGATGAATTGATCACTTTCGGATGGAATATACCAATGATCATTTGCCTCTTCAATAGGGAAGAACCTTCAGAAGAAGAGAGAAACCAAACATCTCGTACTGAGAGTTTCATCCGTCTTTAACTAGCTTGACCTTGAACCTCTAACTAAAAATTCCCCGAATCCTGCAAAAGAAGGAGATGAACCACTATAGCCTCTTTCTCTCGAAACCAAAATTGTAACCATCCCTTTTAATAAAAGATCAACAACAATTTTCTAGAATGATTCTGTGTGAAATTCTTTTTGTCTTGTGTTAATTGCTTATTAAATTATATTTTTGTTTTGAATAAATGAATGAATCTGTTGTGAAAAATGAGTTGGTCAACAATGGTGAATTGTATGGATACATTGGATTGAGTGACTTAAGTTGTTGATGTCATTCCTGGTTTGTTTGCATGATAAAATGATGTTTTGAATTAGCATAACAATACGAACAATCCATGATAAGTGTGAAATTGAAATTGTGAAGTAAGAGGCCTGATAGATTGGAAAAGGAAGTTGCATGTGTAAGTTAGAATGAAGTTTAAGGTTCAGATTTAGGAAGAAGTATTAAATAGACAGCACAAATAAGACTTTTGAAACTGTTGTATAAACAATAAGGTCAGTGAAAGTCCTGAAAAACAATGCATATGGTCAAAATGTTTATTAACAAATTGTGAAGGATTAAGGACATCTTCTGGGTTCAGTCACAGTCAAACAGTCCAAGGGCCTAGAACTTGTTAGATTATTAGTCAAGGCGAAATCCTAGGCAATACCACTAACGGGGAAGTGATATAGGCCATCATTGGAAATTTGAGGCCTTTCAAAGTCCACCCTCATAATATGCATAACATACTCTAATTCCATATTTGGGCAAATTGTCTAGTTTCTTCATTTAAAACGGCATTTAGAAGCCTCAAACATTCTATTTTATTCCTAATCCCTACAGGTAAAAGAACCCTTATTTGCAGGTTTCGGGGCCAGGGAACTTCAAAATACAAAAAGGACAAGTTTGGGGGAATGTTATGTTGATTTGAAAGGAAACAAGAATGAAGGATGGAAAAGAAAAGAACAAATGAAGAAATGGAAAAGAATGTAGAGAAGAAGTCAAAATTGTAAATTGTCAAATGGGATTAAGTTTTGTCTTGTGGCCTTCCTCTCTTGAACAATTAAGTTCTTAGGGGTGTTTCAACACCTAGTACCCTAATGCCAACTGGTATGGGAGCTGCTAACCCAAAGTTCTCTAAAAGTGGTAGAAAGCCTAAGAAGACAAGATATTGCACTAATCTAAAAATTTTACAAGTAAAAGAAAAGCAAAAATGGGACTTCTCTCTAAAAGATGTCAAGCTCAGAATATGCAGTATGATACATCAAGGACAAGTTTGGGGGAATATATTTTTCAAAAATTAGTAGAAAAGAAAAGGATGAAGGATAGAGGCAAAGATACAAACTTGAAGAGTGGAATTTGGGTAAATTTTTAGCCTAAATTCTCCACTTATCTATGATGCAGACCAAACTCTACAAGTCTAAAGGGCCTAATTGATCTTGAAGGTGGTACTTGCCCACGTGAGTGGAACTAATATGAAAAACAAGCATATGGGACTTTGAAGAGCTAAAAGAAATTCTGATCCTTTGTGTAGAGTCCCAAAGGTGAAGTAATCTGCGAGGAGGAAGGAAAGAAAGAAACCATCACACACACCGCGAGATCAAGAATATTATTGAATTGTTTACATTTCAGAATTCATTAGTTTGTTTGTGACAATAATTGAAAAAAATTTCTTAAGTCTGAACTAAAAACTAAATTTGAAATTAAGTTGCAACTGACTAGTTTCATTTCAAGTTGCAGATTTAAAAAAAAAAAAAAAAAAAAAAAAAAATATATATATATATATATATATATATATATATATATATATACATATATATCTTGCGAGACTTATTTTCTAATAGGCATGCCTATCTATCTCTCTACTAGGTTCTAAGCAGACAATCCATTTTATTACATTTTCTGTACATATCTCATAAGCATGAATAACTATTGTTATCATGATTGCTTATTCAATATATACTATCATTACTTTAATCTGTATTCATTCTCATATCTGTAGCTTTATATTACGGTTCTCATATTTCTCTATATATATTCCTATATTTTTATCGTGCATGCATTTACTCATTTTTATATTCATATATGCCTATCATTCGTGTACATGTACTCATTCCTGGTAACATCTTATATCTTGTTAACTTATATCTTCATGTACTTTATTAGACTATCATATCTTATGACATATACCTATACATTCTATACTTGTACGTTATCGGTATCACATCTCAGGTAGGAGTGCAGAACATAGACTTCTTCTTTAATACCCTTAGGTACCCTTCATGTCCAACCTATTTACCTTTATATCTTTTCTTCTATACTCCTCTACATATCAAATCTACGTTTATTACTATTTCTTGTTCATATCTATCTCTTTTCTTATCATGTATTCCAATTGACTTTACCCAAATGATTAGTACACTTGGTACAACAATCATATTTTCAGATGTGGATACTGAATGCCATTTAATAGCATATGGTTAGATTCTAGACTCAATGATCTTTCCATAGAGTCCAAGAACACCCGAAACAGAGTTCGGATGAAGGAGTTATGACCTTCCGAAGTTAGAGGTCATACGTAGTCAAATGATGAACTGACCGAGCTTGGTCTAACACCTTGGTCTGACACCTGCTATGCTCTAAAGCCATATGAATGGATTCTTGACTCAATGGTCTTTCCATAGAGTCCAACAACACCCGAATCAGAGTTCGGACGAAGGAGCTATGACCTTCCGAAGTTGGAGGTCGTGTAGTCAACCAGACTAAATTTGTGCAGGCGGCGGCGGCGGCTGCCAGTGAGCTCGATTAACACCTCGGTCGACATAATGTCACGCCGAGATCGGATCCGACCCGGATTAGGTGATCGAGCCGGTTTCGGGGCGAGACCAAATACTAGGACTCTTTACCTTTTTTTTTTTTTTCAAAGCCGAACTGGTACCTATGGGTATGGCCCACATCATATAACATAATTAAAATATCATTTACAACTCAGAGCACGGAACCTACATGTAGTGAACCCTTACAAGTGTGTTGGCCCAGCTGTATGCGGATGTCTTCAGACGTCTTCTCCTGTACCTACACGGATTAAAAACCCGTGCTAAACTTTATGCTTAGTGGGAACATTTCTTATACAGAAACACAAATAACAGATAACAGAATCTTCATGAATTCATATAATCCAAATGTATAACAGGTCAGATCATATTCAGAACAAACTTAGACATATACAATGACAAGGCATCCAATTCATCTCTTTGACATAATTCTGTCTACTTGTACTTTGTGACTTTTAACAGAATTCTTACATCTCCCATAGGAGTATCGAGTCTACTGTACTGAACTTATACTTACTCAGATCTTACACTTATGGCAGACTTATTCTTATTCGGAACTTATACTTATAACATTCTGATCTTATACTTACTCGGATCTTACACTCATGGTGGACTTATTCTTATTCCGATCTCGGTAGGACCGCAGTTTATTGATTCCTTATACGCGGTGCGAGATTTATACATATACTTAGGCCGAGGTACTTATCAACGTGCTCATACTTCTATCGTCTTATACTTGTTCGGATCTCCGTAGAGTTCACGAGCTTATGCTTATATAGAGTACTTATACACGTGCTTTGGTACTTATATCTCGGACCTCCGTGGGAGTTCTGAGAACTTATGCTTATACCATAAGGCTTATGCATACTCACCGGGTTACTTACCCGGAGAATTTTTAGTAGGTACTACGGGAATATTCACCAGGCGATATCTTGTGATATGAAACTTACCCTTATACGGAAGTACACAGTAAGTACTACAAAACTTATCTTGGTGCCGTGTCTTATACTGTACTCACAGTATATCCACGGTCTTCACGGATCTTATACTTGTATTCTGAGAACTTATACATGTATTCCGGATCTCATACATGTAACTACAGAGCATATCTTGTCGCTACGAGACTTATCTTGGTCTTCGCAGACATATACTTATCTTACGGATCTTATCCTTGTGCGAAGGTACCCATAGGTACAATAAGTCGGAACTAATTATAATCGTATCACATACAAAGGTCCAGTCGGGCGGTATGCGAGGATACATATCGGTCTCGGACATTAGTCGTAGCAGAGAGTACGGATCATAACGGATACATAAGCTTATTTTACCGTTACGAGTACGGGTGGTACTACCGGAACTTATACTTATTTTCTGGTCTGAGAGTACCCTTAGGTACTGCGGACTTATACTTGTTTCAGATCTGAGAGTACGTAGGTACTCTTGGACTTATACTTCATGGATCTCCTGTAGGAGTTACAGAGTTACTTCTTATACAGAACTTATACTTATAACAGACTGATATGTTCATTCGGGACTCAAGTAGGAATTCTGAGCTTATTCTTATTCGAACTTATACTTATAACGGGCTTATTATCATTCGGGACTCAGAAGTAGGAATTCTGAGCTTATTAGTATACAAAAGTACCATGGGTGCTTCACAAATTCATTATCTGGAGTACGCGTGGAATGCCGTGGACTTATCTTATATTCTGAACTTAACTTACTTCTGGAATGCGAGGTACCCGTGGAATTTTCTGAGAACTTATACTTATGTTCGCGATGCAAGAGTACCGTGGGTACTCACGAACTTATCGGATGCGGGGCACGTAGGTACCACAGACAATCGGATCTGAGGTACCCGTAAGGTGTGAGAACTTAATCGGCTCTGAGATACATTGGATCTTTACTCTTATTCATTATTGATGTTTTATCATATATACGTCTTCTTACCTAGACCAATCATGAAATGAGTAGAATGTGTGTAATAAGTACCCGAAGTTACAATACGAATAGGGTCTTAGTAGCACCGGCGGGAGTGCGAGCACCGTTCGGGGCGTTCCACGCCTGCATGACGAGTGTCATAGCGCAGCGGGGGGAGGTGCGAAGCAGATCAAAGCGTGGCTAACCGCGCGGCCCGAAGTCGCGTGGCACCAGCGAGTGTAGAAGCACCAGCGGGTGCGAAAGGCACCAGCGGGGACGTCCACTCATTCATTCTTTTGGTCCTGGGTAGTCGCCTGATCGTATATCTTTCGGAACTTATAAGCCGTCTTTATCATTACGTGTTCATGACATTTTTCTTTTCCTTGTTCATGTTCATGTTCGGATTTCGGTTCGTTTCGAGGTTTCATCTCAAATTGAGATATTCACTATTCCATATGGCATTTTCGGATACTTATGCGGTATGATGCCTATCCACACATCATTCAAGTTTTCTTGTCCCTCATGAATTTATTTCACTTAGAAATTGGAATCATTCGGTGGATCATCAAACTCAAGTTATGGCATTTTCATGTCAACTAGTCGGTTCTGGAATTTTACCCGAGAGGACGGTTTGCAATATTCATTTTCCAGTGCCTTGTCTCCATATTTGACACTGGTTCTTTGTACTCCTTTAAATCTAAGGTGCTAAGGGTTCATCACCAATTGGAATCACCCAAATCGAAGCATCGGAACTCAAGTTACGTTCAAAACAATTCGAACTACTCTATGATCAAATCTGATGTAGGAATTGGCTTGCACATGGCCCCACTTTGAGTGCATTTTAGGACCACTTAGAGTCAGAATTTGATGATTCCTATTTCTATAGATTTGGTTTTCCTTAGTCATTTTTAGAAACTTGAATCCACTCAAATCGGATCAGAAATGAGCAAGTTATGGTCAATACAAGCGAGTCAGGAAATAGAAAAGCAGGGCACTACATGTCTTAGAATTTTCTCTTACTGTCTTGCATTCATGTTAAATTTGCCAGAATGTGGGCTTTACACTTTTTCCATATTTCCTATAATTCGACTCATCTTATCTTTTCAATACACCAAATTCATCTTATAATCTCAATTCCTCTTTCATTACATGTGTATCTTCAAAACTTTCCATGAATTTCTCCCAAACCATTTCTAATATGGGTCACTTAACCCATACACAAATCAAACATGAAGATTAGTTGGGGTTTGTTCTGAGTCCCTAACTGTTGCTCAAATTAACCATGAATCCCGACCCCGAGGGAGGATTCCATACTTATCTTGTTCCATATGGGGTTTACCAACCTAAATTCAAGAAATCCAAGATTTAGTGATTAACAGGCCTAGATTTGAAAGACAGATCATTAATATACAAAGTAGCCAGAATTCCATACAAAAGTCATAGAATCATACAATTCCATCCTCGAGTTGGATTTCCATCTGTGCTTGATCTCCCTCCTTCTCTTCTTCTCTTCTTCTTCTTCCTCTTCCTCTTCTTTTGCTCTTCTCTCTCTACGGTTTCTCTCCTCTCCCAAAACATGAGACCAATTTTGGTCTTTAAAGCCATGTTTGTTAAGGCCGTGTTTGGCCAAGACAAAAACCCATTTTTGGTTTTTAAGTTTTCATAATTGCATTTTGGTCCCCCATTTCTCTTGGTTTACAAGCTTAACTATTATTTCACTGGCCTCAAATCTTGCCAACTATGACTTTTAAGTCCCTCTTTGGACAATTTACAATTTTATCCTTAAATCTTGTAAATTTCCGGGTCCCTCGTTTCCATGTTTCGCATTTAACTCACGAAACATTTAAATTATGCTTACAAAATACCCTAAACATGTCGAAAACTGTTAGGGTATATTTTGGGGCGTTACACTTAATTTCCTCCTCAGGCATATCAATGGATTCTTGACTCAATGGGCTTTCCATAGAGTCCAAGAACACCCGAAACGGAGTTCGGACGAAGGAGTTATGACCTTTCGAAGTTGGAGGTCACATGTAGTCACACCCGGTAGGAGCTGATCGACCTCAGTGGGCTCGGCCCTAACACCTCGAGTCGACTAATAATACTCTATAGGCATATTAATGGATTCTTGACTCAATGGGTATTTCCATAGGTCAAGAACACCTAAAACAAAGTTCGAGACGAAGGAGTTATGACCCGAGTTGGAGGGTCACATGTAGTCACACCCAGTGGCGACGACCTGGGTGAGGCTCGGTCTGCTTGCTTTAGGTCGACTAATATCCTCCTCAGTCATATGAATGGATTCTTGACTCAATGGACTTTCCATAGAGTCCAAGAACACCCAAATTTGAGTTCGGGCGAAGGAGTTATGACCTTCCGAAGTTGGAGGTCATACGTAGTCAACCAGTGGTGACTGGCGTAGCTACGGGATGGGAGTCCTGTAGGCTGACCTCTGGCACGGATGAGGTCTGGCGACCTCTCTACGAGGATGAATCTCTTGACACCTTCAAAGGATGAGGTCTGCTGACCTCTGCAAGATGAGGTCTGCTGACCTCTGTGGATGGTCTCTTGACCTCTACGAGATAGTCTGGCCGGCCTCCATGGGGTGAACTCTCGCCCCGGGTGGATTCGGAAGTAAAAGATCGTAGCAGTGAAGTGCAGATGAGAAATTGAGAATTGCTTGTCAAGGGTTAGGTGATGTGGCCTGGTACAGGAAAAGACTTACTGCCAAATTCCCTTTATTTGGGACTAAGGCAGCAATTCCCAAGGTCAGAATTTCTCTTGCGTATAATCAAAAATAAAAATTTTTCTTTGGTTGACTTACCGCTAGGCCTTTCAGGAAACAGCTCTATAAAACCTTAAAGCTCTTCTTAACTCAACGCTTAATAAGAAATGAGTTTTGGGAGTTTAAAACCCCAAATATACACAAAAGAAAGGGTTCCAAACCATGTATCTAAACTTTCTGAATAAAGTAGACTTCCATACACACACACATAATTTCCGTACAATTATGCATAGTTCCATACTCAAATTTCATAGTTAAGCTACGCATGATCTTGCTTTTCGCTCATGCTTCTTGCTTTTCTTTTCTCTTCTTCTTGCTTTTTCACGTTTACTCTTTCTCAGACGAAATGAGATATTTATTTTGGTCTTATCTTTGACATAATCTTATCCCACTTTTTATTCCGGCACCAGGAGGAAACTTATCATAACTCATAATGCTTGTCTCTTCCACAATTTTTTTCCTTATTTCATTCAGATATTACTCTTTGGTCCTCAATTTCATTTTTATTCTCAATTCAATTTATCTAAATCCTACTTTGGCATATGAATTTATTAAATTATGACCCTTGGGTCCTGAAATGGGTAAATTATTAATTTACCTTTAACTGTTGTATTAATTCTAAGTTCTTGCTTATTTTATTTTTATCTTTATTTTATTCCCGATAAATATATTTTTATTTTTATTATACCCTAAACAAGAGAAACCTTCGTACAGATAATTTTGGTGCTGCTACACCTGAAAGCGAGTGATTGGTTTCCGAAATGAAAAGGGAGGAGGGCGTTTATTTCATGATCAACCGTTTTCATAACCAAGTCATCCGAATCTTCCGCCTCAAGGATCATTTAATCATCTGGGCTACAAGCATACGCATTTAAGCGTGAGTAATGCGTTTAGTCAAGGAGGATTAGCCGAGAAATTATCGGGTCGACCATCTTCTGTAGAGACAAACGGCCAAGAGGACAGCGCTCGACAATAATCCTGCTTTTGCCATACTGGATAATTATAGTCCGGCTTTCAGTTTCCGGTTCAAATCCATGTTCTCAGGACGGTGGAGAGCATTTGGGCCTTCCGTGATTTTGATCCACCGAGCCTTCTATCAGCGACGCGCATGCCAAAAGTTCCATGAGACCACAATCATTAACTTTTTCAATTCAATCATTGGTCTAACTTTTAAAACATTGCTGAAAATACAAAAATCATATACAAATAAAAATAGAAGAATCAATTCGGTTTTAATGGGACCTAGAGGAGATGCTGGTGGCCTAGTGTAATCTTACAGATATGGATAGAAACAGTATATAAGAATAATATATATAATCCTTTCAAAAAAAAGAAATAGAAACAGTATATAAGAATAATATATATGATCCTTTCAAACAAAAAAAAAAGGATTATAGATATAATCCTTTCAAAAAAAAAAAAGAACACTATTAATATAAAGATAGAACTATGGGTGGTGGGTCGGTGGCGCACCATAACTAAATGCACTCGTGCTCTTTCACGTAACTGTCTCGCTCAGACTATTAAAATGAGACTCGCGAATTTACCAAAACACCCATGCAAAATTTATTGGAATAAATATAAACCAAGGGCATTATAGGAAACGTGACAAAAGAGCCCCACTCCATGGGTTCCTCACTGTATGCCAATCAAAAACGCGTTGACCTTTGACTGGCGTGCCACTAGGCGATACCCGCGCTCCAAATCTTTGACCAGTTCAAACCTGAATCATAAATTTATAAATTGCAAAAATAAAAGAATGGTAATAACTAATAAGACATGTTTTTTCTCTTTTTATGACATTTTTATGCATTCACAAGAAGATGAATTGAGGATGTATGTTTGACGAATTCAAAAAAATAAATTTAGTGCCAAATTTTGAATATACATAACCACATACCTGTAGAAATATACATCAAAGAAACAAACAAATTAGGGAGAAAATTAAATGAAATATAGAGATGATTCCTTATTGATTTTGTGTTTTTTTTTTTGGTTCTTCCAATCTTCAGCCCTTGTCGGAAAGCTGGGAAGAGCTTCAGCAGAGAATAGAGTCAAATAGCATGTCATCTCTGGGCTCTTCTTTGGTTCTGGAGAACACATTGTCCTGTGGCTGGTTCAAGTAAGCCGCCATGGAGCTGCTGAAGCCGCCGGAAAACCCGAACCCGTCGGGGCTCTGCAGCATCTCTAGAGTGAAGGGGGCTGCTGCTTGTGCTTCTGAGGTGGGGAGCCTGGCCTGGCGAAGATGGGTGTTGGTGGTTGCGTTGTTTGAGAAATGGTGCATTGCTGAAGGCCTAATTGACATTTGCATTTGCATATTGTTGGTGGTAAGGGTGGTGGCGGCAAAAAGCAGCGCCACCTTGGCGGTGTCGGGTAATGGCGGCGGCAGGCGGTTGAGGTGGCCGCCACTGCCTCGGGCTGCGGGGACATCATGGTTGTGCTTCCCCTCATAGGTTGTTATCACTGCCCTGAGGTCATGGGAAGCTCTCTCCACATGCTTTCTAACGGGACATCCTTGGTTTGTGCACTTGTAGTAGCTCCTACAAGAAACCAAGATATCACAGAGAAATGGGTTAAGGTTTTCTATCATACAAACATCAAAAGGGAGAAAAAGTATGTACTTAATCCACTTTTTCAACAAAAAAAAATTTAACATAAACTAAGAGCATTGAATGATGGGAACAACCCTTTTTGGTAGTTTTGATCACAAAATTTAAGTGAAGCATAGTGTCAATAATCAATATCCAAATTTGAGCATTAAAAAGTGTGGAAAAGTTAAAAAAGAAGGCAAGATTGTATGTACCTTGGGTTGGGATTTCCCTTGACAACTTTCTGTCCATATTTCCTCCATCTATAGCCATCATCCAGAATATCAATATCACTGGTTGTTTGAACAACAACTCTTGGTTCTCTGACTGTTCTGCTCCCAGGGGCTGATATACCTTCGTTCTCACTCTCCTTTTTCCTGAGATAATAAATATTAGAGAGAAAAATCAGATTAAAATTCAAACAGACAAGCAACCATGTGATTGTTGTGGAAAATCTGTAGTATGGGATTTACCATCTTTTGGCATCGGGTTCATCCTCATCGTATTCATCTCCTCCTCCTGATTTACTCTTCTGAGAGCTCTGCTCAAAGTCATCATCTCCCATGGAGATTGAAGATTTTCCGGGTTGGAAACATAATCCATTTGGCACACATGTCTACAAACATTGATCAGGAACTTCATTGTTAGAAGGATTTGGAAGCTTGAATTGGTTGAGAGAAGAGAACAATGATGATCTCCCTGTAGACTGAGGCTTGGGATGATTATGAGTGCCTTTGTAGACAATCTCAAAGGGATCTGTCCTTCCAAAGATTCTTTCCACTTTCTTCTTAGTCAAGCAACCAGTATGCACTTGTAATAGCTTCTCGGGTTTTCGCTTCCTTCACTTGTTTCTGCCCCATATTTCCTCCCAATTGTATCCTACCATTCGATTCCTTCTGCTCCTCATCGACTGAGATGATGCCTGGTAATTCCCATATTCCGATTGGAATCCATTGTTGCTGTGGCTGTTATTGCTCTGAGAGTTGGTTTGGATGGTAGCGATCTCAGGAGAGAAGCTCTGGTAGGAACCAAATTCAGATTTCACCGTATTCTTCTCCGATGAAAAGCTTTCTTGCCTGGCTGACTCTTGGAAACTCCAATCTGGTTGCTGTCCTCTCATGGCTTGTTCCTGATAATTTGAATGAACTCAAAAGATTAGTAAAGAAAACCCAGATCAGAGAAAATGAAGAGATGAATAAAAACACCGAAATCAGAATCAGAACATACTGTAGTGACCGTGGTGGTTAGTTCAAACATGTTTGCTGAAGTTGAGCCAATGAAGGTCGGTTTGGGGCTGGCAAAGAAAAAATCGAGGTAGCTTTTATCTTCCCTTTTGACATCCAGCTGGTTGTTGTTTGAATTACTCCTCCAATTCAAGCTCTGAGATGGAAAAGTTCCTGTTGTCGGAGAAGGCAAAATCTGCATACAAAACAGAAATAAATACCCATAAATTAAATTCTACAAGAAAACACACCCAATAAGCTAATACTCCTTCCAAGAGATTCCACCTCTGTTTGGTTGCAAGAAAAATATTTGAAGGAGAAGAAGAAATACACATATGTTAAAGCAAAGAATACAGGTTGAGTTTGAGGAGTTCAGCTGGGCTCAACCTGGAGTGAAATAGCGAAGTAAGAAGAAGGAGAGAACGGAGGGGGAGATAAGCAACGTGACGGCGGAGGAATTGACTTCAATTCGCACTCCAGAACCAGCCCTCTGCAATTCGATCCGAAAGCCCCTCCCGGCGGTGGCGGCCTTGTCATCGGCGGCGGAGGTGGCGACTGATCCTCGCCGCTGCGAGGTGGGAGGAGGCCTGGAGTAGGAGGAGGACATGAAAGAAGGGAAAGAGAATATCGGATGTGAATTTAAGATTCTTGAGCCCAGAGGAAGAACCTATGTAAGAGAGAAAGCTATTCACGTAAATGTAACTGGAAGAAACCTAGACAGAGAAAAAAGAAGGGAGGAGGAGGAGAAGATGAAGATGATGGTGTGAATGTGGAAAGTATTCACGTGCGCTGACAAGCTTTCTTCGTCTTAGTATTTTCTGGGAAGGTGATGACGACTGTGACCGTGGAGAAAAAATTTGTATTTCGGTCAAACCCACGAGGTTTGACTGGGAGAGGCGGCTGCCGAGACTCAGATTTCTTTACTCCTCTCTTCCATTGGCTGAGTTTCGCTGCGGTTGGATGCGTTCTGGAACACCATAACTGATTCGTAAAGGTCATGCCACGTGGCCTCTTAACTCCAAAAGGTTTTAATAATCTTTGTTGTTACATCATAATGCGGTTATTCTGTGTTTTAATAAAATTTATTCAGACATAATTATTAGATTAAATTATATTATAAATATGAAATTTTACATATTTATAATCACTTTTTGATTATCAAATATAAAAATCTCATGTATTTTAAATATTTTTATTATCAACATATGTGACTTTAAATCAACTTATCTATTTATTATTAATCTAAATACTAAATCACCTTTAAAAATTTAGTATTTTTATTACGTGGTTTGTATGATGTTAAATAAATCAATAAATTTTTATCTTTTTTTGAAGAAAATCATAATAATGTGGTTGTTTGGGTTCGAATTGCTTCCAGGGAAAAGGGATTTTGGTCCATGATTTACTTGAGTTTCAAAGTAGTGGATCTGACGGCGGAGGATTGGGGCTCCCATGGTTACTAATATGAGGTATCCACAGGGGAGCTGGTTTCCGGAAGGTTCATTCATATCGTATGGATAAGAGACAATGCCCCCTTGAACACGTAATGACTAGTGAGCCGGTACGGTAGATCTTCTAGATTGCTTGACGTGAAATTACCCATTTACCCCTCTCAAAAAAATCTTAACGCGTTGGATCTAGATGCCCTGAAAACAAGGTCTTCACACTATCGTCAGTCGTCCACTTGAGTTCGGGTTTAAAGTGGGCTTTCCCCTTTAAAATACAACTTTTTACCCGCTTTTAAACAATTTTCCAAAATTAAAATTAAAATTTCCACTTAATTTATTATCTTCTCCTCCTCCTGCACCACTTATTTCCCTCATCCTGTTTCTCTTAGCTTCTTCACATCTGATTTTGTGTCATTATATATAAGAACTTTTTTAATCCCTAGTAGCTCAGATGACGAGAGGGGAACATGGACAAACGAGGGAACAAAACAAGATGAGAGGAGCTTCAAAGGGTATCAGACTTGAAGAAAAATCAAAAAAAAAAAAAAAACTGAAAGTATATGTTATCAAAAAGAAAAATGGACAAACGATGGTGATCCAAGTATTGGATCAGAAAATAGCAAACCTAGATTTGTAGAATGATGACAGACAACTCAGATGGTGAAGTCTAAGGAATGGAGAAGAAGCCACGTGCAATACAGATTTGAGTTGTTGAGACTATATGTGCAAGAAAAAAAAAATCAAAGTTTAGAATTTTTATACTATTTTTAAAGTTTAAAAAAAAAAAGTTGAAAGTTGAAAGTTTTTTATGAAAATATCCTTTATATTTATATACAAAATGCAGATGCCTGAAATTATGTAAATGGATTTATAATTAGGATGACAGAATGAAAACACAAATTATAGGTTGCTTGGGGTTAAGGTTTTAGAGCAAGAGGCCAAGATCCAAATTGCAGATATTTCTTTGACTTGATGGGAGATGAGTGAGCATACAAAGTCAAATATTTTTGAATGGACTCCAATAAGATTAATGATTAGACAGGAGGGAGATATTTGACTATCGATCCACTTTAATTCTCACCACCACCAGTCATGCCTTATACGCTTGATTTACAACATTTAAGGAATTTTAGATTTTAATTGAAAGAAATGTTTTAAGGAAACTCCCATGAAACATATAACTTCAAGAATTGCATGTTCGATAAAAATTTAGACAGTGACATATGTACAAGATTAATAGATATAAGATAATATTTCATATTGGAAATAATCAGAATTATAGATATACAAATAAAATCTGAACTTACTAACACAATCACCATAAATTACGTGACACATTTTACGGATTCAATTCTTTGTAATATAGTGGAATCTAATTTGCAGTCACAATAAGGGACCTCATTTTAATGTGGCATCCCAGTAAAACAATTTTTTCCTAGTTAAAACCTTAGTTACTAACAGGTGCATATTGTCTCCCTGCACTAAAAATCCAAGATCTCCTCTACCACTTGAACAAGCATGACAGGCCTCCGGAGAAAAAACATAATTGTTAACTTGAGACTCTTTTCTTTTCTTTTTCTACATAGAACACTAGGGTTAATGTCTATGATTTTTGTTCCAAAAGTTATATATATATATATAAGAACCTTTTTGGTTTTTTTTTAAATTTTTTTGGTTAAGTCATTTTCAATTTAGTTTGAGAGGTTTTCAGGAGGTGGGGCTGGGTAACTGAAGCTTAAACCAAACAAGGATGTCCCCATCATGCTTGTAGTAAAAACAGAGGCAACCTGAATGAGTCTCCACAGAATTCCATCGAAACCAAAACTCTGGGCAACTTGTCCACGGGTCTTGCCTGCATCAGCCTCATAGGGTAACAGTATCAGAATGGGATTCATTAGCCAGTAAAGCACACAAGATCTTGGTTTTTACTGGAAAATAATTTGTACTTCTGCATTTGGGTTTATTTGTTTTAACTTTTTCTAATGTAAGCTTTTTATATTGATCGGTTAGAATAAAAATATTCTTATGATTTTCGTTTTTCTTAATGCGCTTTTCACTGCTTTCTATAAGAAAACTAAACATTTAAATACATGAAACTCCGTGATTTCATTTTTCTTAATAAAAGTAAAAACTAGATATTGAATACGGTAAAACTACAATGACATGATATATAACTGAGACTCCCCGCGTGATCTGTCTCATACTAATAAAAAAATCATATGTATTCTCAAAATTTAAATGTAATTAAAAATCTTATTGGAGTAAAAACAAACAACTAATTACTAATTTACAGCATCAACAAAAGCTTCATTCAACATGTTTCAAAAAATGCCACCTTAGTCTACAAGAAGGTGTACGGACAATCTATCCTCTGTTTCCCAAGGAGAGGCTTCATGAACTGTAATTGGCCATCATCCGAGGCAGCTTCCACCTTACGGGTCTGTTTCACCTGTCAACCAATACATAGACAACTTGAGAACCATCATTCAACATTTTGACAGCAGCTTTTCCAAGTATGAGCACAAATTTTTAAAATCAAAAGTGTTTTTCTGATCATTTTGAGTGTATTCTTTAGATGTGAAACCTTAAATAAACCTCTATAATTTCATGTCCATTTGTCAACCTGCTGACGCTTGACAGATCAAACGCTGAAGTTTTTCAAATCGTCATGAGTTTCATGTGTTTTTTTTCTTTTTCTTTTTCTTTTTTCCACTGACATGATGTACATGACAGGAGGTAAGTCATGAGGGCATCAATCAATAAACATTGGTAAGGGGCAACCCCCACGCATGTCTGATTATTAGCTAGTAATTATCAAGTTGTTCACCTTTTCATTTTGTAAAGGCATACAAGTTTGTCCTCTCATCCAGAGAGTATAACAGGGAAATAGGCGTCTTTTGCTTGCCAAAGAGAAAAGAAAGTTTGGGATCTTAGATCCACCTGCACAATGCAAATTGATAACTCACATCAATTCCAATACGAAAGCCGTGAAGCACATTTAAGCCTAAGAGGTTCTCCCACCCATCGTTCCTGGCCTTACGAGCTCTTATTGGGCTTTTTTTTTTTTAGCATCTATCATCGATGTTTCATTAAGAGTCACCACAGAGCGTAAATGACTACCCGCCCCTAAGAGAAGTCCTACACAGTGCCTATTCAGAGCCAAGGAAGCCCACACCCACTCAAGGACGGGCAACGTATCCACATCTGCCCACACACTTAGTAGCACTCTAAGTCAGGAGGCCTCCACCTCTTAATCTAATCTGGGTTAGGTTATGACCTATAATCTAAGGCTTTCATCGGTGAGTCATTACGTAGCGGGAAAAGGCTACTCCGTGCTCGAGATGATCCGCGTAAAGCTTTCCAGAGCGAACCATCCCAACATTCGCTTCTCTAGGATGGTACGATCCCATCGTCAAGGTTCCATACGAAACGGAAACATACTTGGGCCCAGCGCCGCCTTTCCCCACCAATCAAGTCCGCCTCAGGGTCATACCTCTCATTCGTCATACCTATCATATCCATTCCTTCATATGAATTATGTAGGTTATGGGCATGGGTTGACCATGTGGGCTTGACCCGACCTAGAACCCATCAAATGTGTCCCTATCAAGGGACTTGTCTCTTCCAAGAGCCAAGAAAAACAGGATTCTAATACATGTTTTGGGTTAGATTTTCTAAGAAACAGAGACATTACTTTGCATAAGAAAGATTCTCCAGTCGAGACTCCTTTGTGATTCATCCTAAATGTCATAAAAGGGTGTTTCATACTACGGAATTTTGGATACAAATTCCAATGATCTATTTCTTGCTTGAAGCATTGAAAACATCGAATATGGGCTTTAACAAGTAAGTACCCGCTTCTGTTTCTGCTGAATGAGTTTACAAATTCAATCAACTAAACAGAGAATAAGTTAATCTAAATCCAACTTTTCAGACTTCTTCCATGGTGACTCTTGAACTAGGTCAAAATTGACTAGAAATTTTAGTACAGATGCTCAAAACAACCATGAAATGAGAAAAACTGAAGTACCTGGGCGGTGGCTTTGTCCCTCCATTGAAACACACAACCGTGGGATTGCAAGTGATCAAGAAGAGAATGGGGGAGGAGCTGCTTAAAAAATCTGTGAAGCTTCACTTTCATCAGACCTCTGCATGCTGAAAGAGCAGCTACCAGACCATTTGAAGTCAATCCCACCAAGTGCAGCATAGTTATGTTCTGCAGGGAGCTGATGCTGGCCAATGCCACTAGCCCCACATCTGTGACAGAACAATATGAGAAGTTGATCTGCAAGAGATAAATGAACGATTGTCATTAGTTTTCGGTCTCATCCTGAGGTACTACAAGTACCCAGAAGCAGAAAAAGGAAAGTTACCTGCAAGAGTTTTTTGGAAAATTGAGCGAGTTGTAGGATTCCAAGATCAGTAATATTTTGACATTTTTTAATGTCAAGCATGGTAAGCTGCCTGCATCCCTGAGCAATGGTTGACAAACCAACTGATGATACACCAGGGCATCCTCGAATTTCTAGTGCTTTCAACCTCAAACATTTTGACAACAATTCTAAGGATGCATCAGTAACTTTATCACAATAAGCAGTGTTTATCATCTCCAAATCAGGACAACCATGAGCAATTGCTGCAATGCCCACATCGGTTATACGAATGCACCTGAATAAGAGAAGAACATTTCAATTATAATTCAACAGGAAACTTTGCCCATTAAAAGGAACCTCATTGAAACATTATGCTGAAAACAAGTTCAGAAAGGATCAACTTCAATAGACATACTGCTGGCCTAAATGTTAGCAATTCTAGCCAAGAAGAAAAATCCCTACTTCTACATCGCAATTCCCTCCCCTCTAAATTGTGGGAACAGAAACTATTATCAGAACTTGCACTAAATAGCAAAACGATGAGGGCCATACAAAGAGTACATCTCTGTGAGGTTCGAATTTCAATATGAAACAACATGTAATGCATTGACAACAAAGTTATGTCAACAATGGAAACTCAGAATCTAAAGAGTAAAATTTGACATCACAAAACAGATTTTGCAATTTAAATTTTGTTTCCTTTCGTCCCTCTCTCTCCCTCACATGCATGTGTGGACTGAGGGGCATGCCCTTGCAACACTAGTTCTATATGAGCTAGAAAAAGGTGTTGAAAATTCACAAACCTGTACAAATCAATCTCTGTAAGCTTTGGACAACCAGTTCCAACATGGGCAATGCCATTATCAGTTATTTTTAAGCAAATCCCTAGTTTTAAACTAGAAAGCTTGGAACACCTTGCTATGGACTTCAAACCTGCACAAATTAAGTAAAATAAATCATCTAAAATAACCTCGAGTTCTACACATGGCAGGTAAGATGTAATGTGAAATATACCCTCATCATCAATTTCATTATCTGTAACATCCAGTTCCTCCAAGAATTGGCAACGCTGTCCAATCAACACAAAAGCTTCACTCTGAACCAGGCTACACGACTCCATCCTAAGGGTAGTGAGGCAGGTGCAAGATTTCAGTATGCTGTTTATAGAGACTTGAGTTATCTTGCGATTGCATGTTATGTCCAGCTTTCTCAATTCTTGGTGTCTTTGTACAATCAAGGAGAGACCCTCATCCGTCACTCCTGAGCACTTACTTAGGCTCAACTCCTTGAGAGATGCGCACCAATTTCCAATGGCCTTCATCCCAGAACATGTAACGAGGCAACCATCTAATCTAATAGATTGCAGTTCTGAAAAATACTGCAAACATTTTGCCAGATCAAATGTGACCTGAACCACCATTACAGATAAAAGCAATAAACCACTTGGAAGAATTCCAAATTACAGAAAAATAAAAAATCTTGAAAAAAAAAAATCAGCATTACAAGTGTGAGACTCACTGTAGGACCATATGATATGTTAAGCTGACTAAGGCATTCAGCACCATTAATTATAGAGGACAGTCCAACATGACTGATACATGGGCAATTTGACATATTAAACACCTGCAGAAAAACCAAACAAAATTTTTTTCTGTTCAAAAGGTGTATGCCAAGAACGCAACATTTTAAGTTTGGTGATGAACAGCAGATACCTGAAGTGATTTGCAACCTTGTTTTAGGTTTGTGAGGCCATCAAGATCAATATTAAAGCATCCTACAATAACCAAATCTTCCAGATGTTGAAGTTGCAGGACAGGTGGAAGACATTTCTTTGTGATCTGCAATGTATTATAACTTTGAAGATCAGTTTGATACAAATTCTATATTGAAGAATATTAAACTAGGGTAAATTAACTTGCTGCTCTATTATTCAGTTCTGACCAGGTAGCTACATTGTTACCAGGACTGCCCTTTATATGCATCAACGAGAATCAAAATTTCAGGTTGTCGTACTGTAATGAAGAATTAAGAAATGGTTTGCAAGAGATCTTCCACACTTTTCCGGATAGATTTCTTGAAAGCTATAGGCAGCTAATTAAGTTCATGAACAAGGAAAGAAAAGCAGTTACAAATAGACAGATCATCAACAGCACTAAATATCAAAAAGTACAAAACAACAATATTGAAACGTGTACGTAAGGTAAAATCTACATTAGTGATTGCGTTAAACCAGAAACTAAAAGTTTCAGCAAAGAAATTTTCTGATTGGTTGCTAGGAAAAATGTAGGAAACTCGAAAAGAAAAAGGCCCAACAATTTTCTTGTATGGAACCCAGAGAACAAAAATCCGCCGCTAAATTAATCGTGATTCACTGTTTGGCTTAGTGAAAACCAGATTCCCACTGTTTCTTTTCTACAAGCCAAAAAAATCTTTAAACGAGCAAATAACATGGATCCAAAATTTCAGTGTCTTCCCATATCATACATTTTCTCTGCATCTAGAAAGAGAGTGAGAGAGAGAGAGAGAAAAAATAAAGAAAATTGGAATTACCGATAAGTAGGAGAGATCCAAAGAACGAATCTCCTTACACTTCATAGCGATCAAACCAACGCCCAAATCACTAACGCGTAAACACCACTTCAAGTTTATCAATCTCAGCTTCTTACACCCAACTGCTATACAACCAATCCCAATATCAGAGACCAGCTTACACCTCACCAACCACAACCTCTCCAAATTCTTCGCTTCGGCGATCGCTGCAGCCCCAGAATCCGTAAACTCCGTTGCATTGGACAAATCAATCTCAACCAGCGCCGAGCAGTTTATCACCAACTTCGAGAACCCGGCATTCGCGAAAAACATCGATGGAGAAAGCTTAATAGATCGCAGAGTTGACTGACACAGCGACAATATCACATCCCACGAATCGCCCTCATTGAGAGGACAGCGAGAGAGGTCGAGATGATCGATAGCGGGGTAACGGAGAAGAATCTGACGGAGGAAATCAGAGCGGAGAGGCTTGAGGGTTTTGCGGTGGCGAGATTCGATGGAGTAGAAGGACTTGCAGATCAGCGAGAAGGATTTTCTGGAAAACGGATCGTGGCCGAGAAAATCGAGGATTGCAAAGACGATTTCCTCGGTGAGAGAGGTGAAGGATTGGTGAAGGCTGTTGTTTCTGCTGTTTCTGCTGCATTCTTCATATGCCTTCATGAATCTAACCGATTCAGTTTTCACTTGGTATGAGAAGAAAAATGTGAAGCTGTTGAGAAGAAACAGGGGATTCTGATTTGAATTTGGATTGAGATTTGTTTGGCTGAAGAATGCTTGAAGATGGATGTGTGAGATGACCGTTAACAGAAAAATGGTGGCTCTAAACTGGTGATGCTGAATCGAGCTCTCGGTTCAGTTGGGACGAAAGGTGTAAGGATGGCCATGCTGATGAAAACATGATGCTGCCCTCAGGACCTCCTTCAGTGTCAGTTTGACTTCTTCTCTGAATTACAATATCGCCCCTCTTATGGGGGAAACATTTTATTTGAATCACTATTTCTATTTGGCAAGAAAATGATTTAGGTCAGTTAGAAAATTTTATGTTTTCTCCATTTAACTACTAAAAACAAAGTAAAATGACGCTTGGGGCTACTTAGAATCGATAAAACAAATTTTCAAAATAAATAAAATTAATTCACTATTTTCACATTATTTTATATACGAATCGAAAACTGTTTCAAGGCTGCTTTTTCTGGTTTTTAAATTAAATCGTAATACGATTTTATCGACGTGATAAACGAAAACACGGACGCTGATATTTTCTTCTTTTCTTCCCTTGTATTTACTGATTTTCTTCTCATCGTGCCTCACGAAAATTACTTTAATTTTAATATGAACTGATTTTAAACACATTTTCATTATTTTCATTAACTTCATTTTCAAGAAATTGGCTTTACAAAATCGATTTTCTTATTCTTTATTTTCAACCAAATTCAAGATTTTAAACGATTTTCCTAAAACGAAAAACTAAAGATTGAATACATCGGGTAAATTTTCATCTTCTCGAATTTCGGATGTAATTAAAATTTTCGAACTAAATCTACTTTAATGTTACAATTTTTTTTATTTTTAACAATATTAAAATATGATTTAAAAGGTCTAAAAACCACGTAACAATACGTTTATAAAAATTAGATGATGAAAATATCGCATATGATAATTTAAAAATACTTAAAATATCTTATATTTCAGGATTTAATCTAATGACTTTATTAAATTAAATTTTAATATCTTAATTACCAACATAAAAAGTTAAAAACCCATAAAAAAACTAATCATCAATAACACAATTATCTATAACAACAAAGCAATGATAAAAATATAAAAAAATAAAGATAAACTCCTATCAATACAAAAGAACCCATATCTTAGGAAAAAAAATGATGAAATTGATAATTTTATATCAAGAATAACCAAAAAAATCTATTGATCGGACGACTAAAGTTTACAAAGATCAACTTTAATCTTAGTGATAATTAAAATTGTTTTTAGTAGTGATCGTAGGTATTAGGGTGATATTATTAGAAGTCAAGAGCAAAAGCATAGGTTGGGGGTACTTTGGGGAATAGAAGAAATTTTGGTAACATCACTATCACAACTCGACAGTAACGATGATAAAAACTAATAATAAATAGATAGAAGAAGATGGAGATGGCCGAGATCTCATTTGGGGCAGCATAAGAGGAGGACACATTCAGTGCGCCCTCGTACTACGGCTACGGCCATCCTCACATTAACAATTATATTTAATATAAAACCTACCCACAAAATCCCCCTTTTTTTTTTCTTTTTTTCTTTTTTTTTTTTGGTATTTTGAACGGTAGGTAAATATTCGAAAAACGTAATTAAATCATATCATAGTTGATCTTTATATGAGTCGAAAATGATCATAAAAATAATAATATTTGATATATATAATATATAAGTTAGAAAGACACTTTAACTTATTTTTATACTTATTTTTAATTCTTCCATGTGAGGTATAGGATCTCCGGTGCTACTATGACCATGTGCTAGCCAACCATTGCTCTTGGGATGAGATGGAGGTCGGTTTGTTTTGATAAGACTCTTTATTATTTTTTATCATAAAATGTGATATGAAAATTTATTTTTTGAATATAATGTTGTTCAAAACGCCTTACAAAGAAAATTAAAATACTCGAAAGCAATTCATTTTTACTTTTTAGAACTTCTCTTTGCAAACATTTATAAACACATGGATTGGCATTCTAACTCGTGAAGACAACATTGATCATGCTATAACACACATTCCAAATTTCTGTAATGTTCATGTCCCGGTGATGATGCCTTTCCTCAAAGAAATATTTAATTAAATGACATTAAATACCTTTAAATTTTTTAATCTAATATTTTTCGTGTTTTTTCTTAAAAAATAATATATTTTGAACAAAAATATCATTCCTTATCTTATTTTATATATTTACATTCCCTCAAAACAAAAACAAAAAAAGTCATTTTTACACCAAAATAAGGAAGAATTTTTATCAAAATCATACCCAAGTTGATGACGGACCAAATTTCAAAATTTTTGTTTTCACGCATAAGCTATTTACAAGACCCAAAGCGAAAATATAAACAAATTAGAATCCAAACATACTTTTAGTTATTGTTTCTTTATGAATAAAAATTAAATGATTTTAAAATATAAGAAAAATTAGTATTAAAATATTAAACTTTCATTAAATCATGAACAAAAAATTTGCTTTTTAAAATCATGAACTTTCTTTAAAAACGTGGTTTTACTTTTAATGTTAAAACTATAATTAAAATAAGAAGTTGGGATATAAAAATTAAATTCATGAAAACTGATATAATTAGAAAAACAGATTTTTTTTATTCAATATTTAAATGCAAAAGTCATAAGTTTCGGGATTTTAATATACTAATTTATCTAAAATATATAATATCTTATTTTTATTTACATTTTTTTTTTATTTGGTGTTTTTGGCAACCAAATAAGACCTAGAGCTGTGTCACAATCACCACTTCCCCCTGGGTGGCTAAGAAGACATTGAAATAGCTTCACCAACACAAAAAAAAAAATCAAATCATTTGAGACCAAGTAAGGGAAAAAGGTACATTTGTCGACAGTTTCAACAAAAAACATTAAGTGTCTTTTGTCTTTGCATTTACTGTTCTTTTACTTGAATGTGGAAATCAAACAATTGAAAAAACAGCTCCTACATTACTATTCCCAAACATCTACAGCTTCTTCTACATTAGCTTTCCCAAACATCTACATGATTATAATTTATAACATGCATCAAAATCTCTCTGCAACTATTACATTTCCTCTGCGAAACAAAGGCTGCTTTCTACTTACCTCCCAAGAAAGACGATATAGTTACTTCTTAGCATAAGCAATGGCCATGGGGTTCTGGGGAGTGATTTTGAAGCCTTGAAGTGCCTCCATGGCCATACTGGACTGCACGTCGTCTTCAAACTCTACGAAGGCAATACTCCGGCTTTGTTTACTATCTTGACTTCCTTGAAACCTGGGTATTGCTGAAGAGCAATTTGCAGCATCATACTTGTTGTCTGTAAATTTCTGAATGAAAAGTATATTGTTTCCAGCTGCTCGCTTCGTGCACTCTGGTTTCCGGGTCGGAAGGAGGAGGGCTGCACACATGATAGAAATTGAAGTTTAACATAATTCACACCATTGTACAAGAGTTCATTACTCAGGAAAAAAAGGATTCATCACTCTAAACAGAGAAAGCATACAAAACTTACAGTTGGGCCACCATTAATTTCAGCACTTCTACCATTAACATTAGCAGATTGATGTGCTTCTTCGGCTCGTCGCTTCCTTTCAGCTGGCACATAATAAAAGATCAGTCTCAACTCATCCAAAGGAGACAACTTAACCATTTTGTATTTCATTTTCAAAAATTTGATGCCTAACTTCCGAAGTAAAGCAAACCAGGATATCAAAAATTTGAACATAGGTTCTTCTAGTTTGATGTTTTAGCCCACATTTGGCTATGAAACTTGCAATAATTCAGTAAACTATAAGAAACTCAACTAATTTCAAAAGAGACCTTCAGAAGATATGCATCGCATTCAATAACAATGGTGAAGAATAATGTAGGAAAATGCAAAATAACTATGGGTCACCTTTCTCCTCTTGCTTCTTTTTCTTTTCTCTTGGGACAAAGGTTCCATCAGCTTTAGCAACACAATCTGACTTTGTTTTCGCATATTGTACCCGCTGCAACAAATTAATCGTGCATAAATAAAATATTATACAAATTTATGAGTGCCGATAATTGTAAATTAAGAGTGTGGCATGTGGAATTTTCAAAGCAATACTCAGAAAATGCAGTGCAAAATAACAAGTATCACCAGCAAGCAAAACAACTGTTATCAAGAAGGCATGCCGTAAAGAAGATTCATGTTAATGATTATACTTGATGACCAAATTCTAAGGAATTAAAATTAATATTCCGCATAGCCTTTAGAGTCATCACAGATTGAAAAGATAATAAAGATCCCATGCCCCGAAAAAAAGTGACAAAAATAATAAAGATCTCACCACCATCTGATCATGTAAAATTGGTCTACACTTGTATGATTTAGGCAGAATCTGATGTCCCTGGATGTAAGTAACTTAAACTCATACAGCTCAAATAGTCCACTCCTATAATCTTTATAATCAAATATTTCCATATGGATTCAAACTAAATTTTGGATAATCATAATATCAAAGTTGATATAAAACCCCAACGAATTGAAGGAACAGGGAACAATACAAAATTTTCTGCCAAAGACAAACAATCATATCTATGGTGAATAGACTTAAAATAAGGACATAACAAACGGTTCTCTGAATGACAAGGGATTCACATAGGATAATTTTGCTCAGGATACATTTCATCCAAACAAGAACTAGACTATAGTAACTAGAGAGTTTATTTGGAAATTTATCAAATGAATTTCCAGGACCTCCTACATGAACGACATCCTTACATAGGTTCTCAGTATATCTAAATTAAGTGACAAATGGCAAACATATTTTTTTTAAATTCTTTATCTGCATACTGCATATTGCTTGATGATATCGCTCTCTATATCGCAACTCCCAACTTCCTGTCCCAACCACAATATAAAAGAAACGCCAACAGCATTTATAATCCAGACAAAATGGAAAAGAAGGCAGACTGCATGTTTGACGGGCAAACAACAAACATGAAAATGCAGAAGCAACATGTGCTCAAATAGCATAGAAAATGATATATGAATTAAAGTTTTTAACACCTACCATAGGTTTATCATAGAAAGGAAAGTTTTGCATTTGTCGAACGGCATTACTGGCAGCTGTAACTTCACTGAAGACAACCCATGCTTGTCCTCGAAGCTTGGTCGTCTTCAAAGCAACAACATCCAAAATCCTTCCATATTGAGAAAACAAGCAATAGAGAGATCTTTTCAATTCTGCCAAAGTTAAAAAAACGGTAAATATTCCCTGAATTCATGATCAGTTGAATAGATAATGAATTTCAAAAACTTACTCAGATAGTAGCATAAAGTGACATAATGAAAATCCAAACTTGAAAGGAAAACAAATGGCAATTACATTTTATTTCACTCTCTTCATCCCATGATTATGCAAAACATAGACCAAGTACTCAAATTTATAAGCAGAAACACAGATAACATTACAAATACAATCAATATAATGACATCCTTTGTCCACAAAGCTGAGCAGGAAAGGCAGTACCCCAATGGTGAAGCACATGCATACTCGTGCTTCCCTATTTGGTTGTGGTGATCATCTGCCATTGAAAAATGAAACAGAAACAGAAGTTCTAGATAGGCCTACAAGACAAAGCCTTTTTATCCTTCTTTTTTTTTTCAAATCCTATATATGCCAGAAAGAATTATCTAAAAATCAATTTGAGCATTTATCAGTCACGAAACTCAAGCCTATCACGGCCTTCACAGTAGATAAACATGCCCATGAATAACACTAAAAACAGCATCATGAATCACAAAATGTAATGGACCCAAATCTCACCAACCTAATCATGCTAATGATAAGGAGTAAATAAACCACACACACACACACACACACACACACACACATATATATATATATATATATATATATATATATATATATATATATATATATATATATATATATATATATATATAATATGGTATTAATAGGACTCGAGGTTTGATCCTGTGTTTTACGTGTTTGATTCTCCAAACAATGAAAATAAAACCCAAGTGCCCAATCCAAATTAGCACTATTAATATCCCGTTCTTTGTAATTTTAGCATATTTCTCCCCCTCACTTTTCTCAGCAACAAACAGAAGACAAAAGAAAAAAGAAAACCAAGTCTCTCTCAAGCATTCCCTGTAATTGTTAATACACACACTGAAGATATCTAATGCTCCATCCGGTAGCGAAAAAACGTAGGGAAAAAAATCGAAATAATCAAAGTAACAATAACAATAATTGAATCAGCACTACTCGCAACCCCAAAAAAAAAAGCAAAAATATTCATCAAGTATCTCAGAATTTTTGAGAACCAAAAGTATGAGATCTGCAATTTTCACCATTTTTCTCTTCAATACTAATCCAGCAACCAAAAGGAAAAAGATCGACCAACCAAAGAAAAATCATAGGAATACCTTCTTTCTTAACCTTTTCGTTAAGATTCTTGATGTAAATGGATTGATTTGGAGGAATGTCCCCTGAAAGCATTGTCGCAGATAGAGGAGAGAGAGCGCGAGAGAGAGAAAGAGAGGTGCAGCGACTCGGCTCGAATCTAGGTCCGAGTCTCTAGCACTCACTCCATGTGTCAAATGGGACTGATCGGCCCATAAGACTATAGTGGCCCACATTCTAAAATATGGCACAATTTATTTGGGCCATGATAGGCCTGGGCGGAGTTTCCACATCCTGCCAGGCTACTTGGCCTGATCGATTTCCATTTTGTTTTTGAATAGAAATAATAATACTAATTTGTTTTTGAAAATATTTCTTAAATTTTATCAAATCTTTAAAAAAAAAAAAAAGACTCTCTAAGTTAAAAAAATTTTTAAATAATTGTAAAATACAACTTTTAAATAAAAACACTTCTTCAAATCATTATCAAAAGTATTTTTAAAATAGCTATATAACAAAGAGAAATTAGTTTAAAAGATGTTAGGTTTTGGATACAAAAACACATACAAGTGTAAAGATAAATCTCCTTGATAACTAAATTCTCAGGAGCGCTTTTGTCCTTTTATACATTTTTTTGGATTTTAAAGAAAAAGTTTTAGACTTGCAAATATTTTGGGGATTCGTATTTTTTAAAGGGTTATCACTGATCCCTGCATTAAATTAGTTAATATAGAAAATAAATTAGTTAATATAGTAAAATAATACAAAAATGATTAGGTTGCTCCTATCATTTTTCTTTGGGTTAAATATTTTAATTATAATGTAATAAATCGTTTTCATTATGACTAAAACCCGTGAATTTCCCCTCGCAATGTCTTGTCTCAAGCATGTTCCACTGTCCCTGTATGAAACGGTTATCAAACGCTCTTCCACCCATCGTACGCTTTTAATCGTAATTCGGGTACTATCGATGCTTTAACGGAAAAGCCATATAATAAGTAGCGCTACTTGGTGTCCAAGAAAGGGTTCGAATTAAAGGTATCCAAAGTTACTTTGAGCCACCGACGTTCTCGACTTTTTAAGGATGGATATTAATACATTCACATAGTCGCTTTACAATGAAAGCGTAAATAATACTTAAATTCAGTTTCCAATTTATCACGCTGGAGAAAAGGATTATCAGGCTTACTAAAACAAAGCTTTGTGGGCTTAGAAAGTATGGGATTAGGGTCAACTGCATCGGTTAATATTTAATCAATGGCATAGTGGATGTGACACTAAAGGCGTATATTATTGCATATATTATATCCTACATAAGCTGTGATTATATAATATTATAGTGATATACATTTATATAAAACTTCAAGTACACCAGGGAATGATTTGCTCTATCTTGAGGGTTGTTTTTTTTTTTTTTTTTTTTTTTTTTTTTTTTTGGTGATAATCATGACTGCTCTGGACAGTTTTTGTATACCCATCGAGTAATCTCACAAAAATAAAATCATGATAGAATAACCTTCAATGGTCCAAATGGGACTCAACCGTATCAAACGTTGTAAACTTCAATGTTTTATCTTGAGGTTATATTTTTCTTTAGACTGAAAGTATTCTAAATGGGATTTGTATATATGAATTTAAAATATTTTTTGCTCATATCGTATCTGCACTAATTCTTATAATGAATGGAAAATAACACAAAGAAATGATAAAATTATATCACATAACACAACTATATTCTCAAAACTCGAGACCATTAATTAACTTATAACACTCCAACCATCTCACCGAACACGTTGGTTGGGATCTTGAGGTTGTATTATTACACATTACATACAACAGCAAAGTGGATTAATAGATTATTACATTGAACCTTTCACTAGCACAACCGGAACATTGATTAATTTATTTATAATGTGTACTCAACTTGATATATTTGAGAAGGGTGGCAGCTCCAATATGTTGGGATTCTTGATAAATTTATCCATAATTAAATAAATAATTGTTAAAATATTTTAGATTGAAAAATAATTATAATTTTATGATAGTTTTTGACACGTAATAAATCGGGTGGAAATTCTCTTACAATAAAATCACGCCTTCAAACAAGATTCATAATTTTATATCAAATTATGCTCAAACAAAACTTTTTACAATTTTGGCTAATCGAAACGCATTTTTAAAACACGCTCACAATTTTACAATTTATATCAAATCTGCTTTTCGTAAACACACTTAATGCTTACACAGAAATCATGACATCGTATGTGGCACTTAATTGGTCATATAAGTGTCAAAGATTTTGGAAATATTTATTTTTGTTTTAGTATTTAAAATGATTTTTCTAATTATGGTATGGTCTAAAAAAGCCCTTATGTGAGCCATTGACATTTTTGGGTTTGCTCATATTCCAGACATTCCGCTTGGGCTTTTGATGATCTTAAGATTGCATTTCATTTATTTATTACAGAACATTTATTACAGACATATTTTATTTAGACGATTAATTCCAAGTTCCGACTGATCACTGGAGAGCCAAAAGGAGCCCTGGAACTGACTTCCCCATACTCTCACACACCTTGCTCTGCCAAACACAAGTACAAGGCACCGACGACGGCGCCTCCTCCTCCTCCGCCGCCGCAGCCGTGGAAGTCGACGGCGCGTGCGTGTTGCTGAGTCGCGTGACGGTAACAGAAGTATTGAAGTACTCCCTGACTTGGGTGATTATCCCATCAGTCACCACCCAGGCGTGCACCCACGCCACCGACCGCCGCTCCTCGCAGCCCTCGACGAGGACCGTCGATCCGAACGCGACCAACGAGACGGGGTTAAACTGGAAAGGATCGTCGTCGGAGGAGGAGGAGGATGGTGATGATGAGCCGGTGAGAAGTCGCATCAAATGCTGGTGGGATGGCGGACCATGGAACCACCATTCGAGGTCCGGCGCCAGGAGGTGGTGCACCGTTTCGACGTCCCCGGCGGTGAGGGCTTCGTACAGAGCTCCGACGACCCTTTTGCACGACTCCTCCAGAGCTGCTTCTGTGTGAGATGCCAGTTCTGATACAACTGCCGTAGTTATGAGGGAATGGGATCGAAAATTGGAGAATGGAGACTAAGATAGAGAATGAGAGGTCGTGTGTTTCATATGAGTACTGAAATGCAGAGAGAGAGAGAGATGGGATAGTATTGTGAGCCACAGAAAGGAAGTTGAAGACAAGGGCAGTTAGGTTTCTTGATGACGGCCTATTCCTTAATTATTATGGCCCTTAAGAGCATGACCAGTCATTGCGTTTAGCCATAATTTACAATTTACATGTCAAAACACCGCGTATAAACCGTGTACAAATCACCCCTTTTTTTTATCTTTTTTTATTTAGGGTAAACTTTCACTCCATGGGGACTCTTGATCATTGAGTTAAAGCTTAAAGTCTTAGACTAACTGAGCTATCCCCATTATCTGCATCGGAGTGTGTACTAATCACATTTTTTTTTAGATAATCATGAATATCTAGGTTAGTTTTTAGATGCCTCAACTAATTTCCATTAGCCGAAAGCTAACACCTGATAAACTCCTACAGACTCGAGGACTTCCGTGATCGTCGGCTAAACCCCAAGTCAAACCAAGCCACGCACTCGACTAATCTCATGTGACTCCTGGGCATTAACGATCGAGTAAACTTCCTATAATTTTAAGGGAAATTATGATCATTAGGTTAAACCCTCAAAACTTTAAACCAAACGAGGTACCTTAAGGATTTTGTACAGAACTACAAATCACCTTCTTAATTTAAAGAAACTTAATAATTTAATTTAATCCATTAAATACGATTTTGTGTGGCAAAACAAGTTAACTGTACGATTTAGAGTAAAAATATATTTGTCTAATAAAAATAAAATAAAAACTTATTATTATTACATGTTTTATTTTAGTACTTTTATACTTTCTTTTTATTCTAAATTATCTTTACAATCTCTTTTGCCACTATTTCTCTATTATTATTATTATTATTATTATTTTTTGCCTCACCTATAATTTGTGAGAATATCTTAATGTGATGATTTTAAAATAAATTTTATTAAACAACTTTAGTACTTAATTATAAAATTACGTAATAAATTTTAAATAGAAATTATAAAAATATGATTTAAATTGTATCAATATATATCATTACAATCTCTTGAACTTAAATTTTTAGGAAAAAATATTAATTAATATGGTATCAAGTTGTAGGAAAATTTTCTCTTGACAAATTTACATAATTAATCTGGTTTAAACTTTTAGAAAAATTGATTGACTTTCATCTTCATTGAACATATCATGGTTCATACTAAAAAAAAATGGATACAATATTTAATCAATATCATACTCTCTCTCTTTTTTTTTTGTAAAATTGTATTAGTTCAAATATTAAAATCCATTTAATTTTTTGACAACTAAACATTTGATTTTTAATGGAGTAAATTGTCATTACTGACTTGAACCCGAGACCCTTTTCTTCATATGTCCTTCCTATTTATATCACATGAGTTAGATATGATGGATAATATTATACTCCATTTTTTTCAAAACGGCCAACTATCGTAATATGGAAAATTTGAGAAACAAATTTCCCAAAATATTTTAAAAATTCGTGGATTTAAACATTAAAACACAAAACTCCTTTTTTTTTTTATTATGAGCGTTGGCACATGTGATAATATTGCTAAGATATGTATCATTGGGGGCAAATATTATTTTTGGTGGCTTAAGCTCCATCATTAAATCAGCTACACAAAAATAATATTAAAAAAATTCAATCGAAATGGAGTGACATCAAAGGGAATGGGTGTGGTTGTTATTCTTTTTACATGATTTTGGACTATGAAATAAATAATCAAGAGGGTGCTAACCTTTTGATAAATTAATTGGAATTATTGGCAGAAATTTTATTTTAATTTACTTTCTGTTGAATTATTACAGTGAAATATTGATTAAGTTGGTTAATGGGTGATGAAAGCGAATAAAATATTTGGAGTTTCTTATTTCTAATCCTACTAGTGGATTGTGAGTTCTTCATGTTGAAAAGTTTGAACAAAAGCACAGAAAATTATTTAATTACTTCACAAATATGTGTATATATAAAGTGATTTTTAAAACAAAACCAACAATTTTTGAGGTTTTTATAAAACAATGCATTTTTATTTATTTTTTTTTCTCTAGGTGTAAAACGAAGACTACTTATGCATATGTAAAATTGCCCTATCGTCTTAAAAATCAAAAGTCTTAAGCATGGGTCAGTTTTTTACTTAATACTGAATATAACTTTTTTTAAGCTTAATATTAAATAGTATTTAATAGCATTAAGTATTAAGTTGTTTATTTTTTAATATTGGATAGTGAGTAAAGATGGCAACGGGACGGATTATTTCGGATTTCCGCCTAACCCGTTCTTAATTGGACCGGTTTGGTTTAATTATAATTGGATTTTTAAAGAATTTGAGTTTATTTTTTCAAATTCAGATGTGCTCGGTGATATAGATTTTAAAAATATTATTTTATTTTATACTTTAATATAAATAATAATAATAATTAGAATGTTTTTTATTAAATAATTTATAGGCTCATAATATTTTATTTTAATTTTAAAATAATAATAAATATATATAAAAATAAAAATAAAAACAAAACAATGAACAAAAGTGAAGCTTAGAATTTTTCATCTTCACTCGCCTGCTAAATTTTAAATGAGATAAAAGCTGCAATCAAAGAACGTAGCCGGGCCAGACATGTGGCCAATTCCTCGTCCCAAACCCTCTCGTTGTCATCCCTAATAGTAAGTGGTGCTAGCCATTTTCTTTGTTGAGAAATGATGGAATTTTTCTTGTTTTGATGGAAAATGACTTATTCTGAATAAAAAAAACCAAATGTTTTCATTTTTTCTATTTATATCCTTTTAAAAATTTCAAGAATAAACATAAATTTTTAAAACAAACAGCTTTAATGTCGAAAGTTATTTAAATTTTCAATATTGCTCAAAAAAACAAACAACCCCTATTTATCAAAAAACAAACAACCCTTATTTGTCAAAAAACAAAAAGTTATTCAAATATTATAAATTAAACTTAATCAAAAAAGTTATAAGAATAAGAATAGTTGTTGGATCAAATCACTGAGTTGACAGTCCTAAAGACGTTATCCAATTAGAAAAATTATAGCATAGAATCCAGAGGGTGATTTGTTAGACAATATTAGTTTTTTTTTTTGAAAAGACAATATCAATCTTATAATTAATCAGATAAAATTAAGTATAATTAAAATTAATATATTTTTAAATATTTTGTCTTTGTATAAAAGATAAAAATAACCTAAATAATGAATTTGAAGAAGTTTACCAAATAACCTATTGAATTTAAATTTATTTTTTATTTTGTCCACTTTCTTTATTTTCCGAAAAACAAAACATAACCTAAGTTTTATGTGTGCATCTTTTTATTTTCCAGTCTTTGTATATAAAAGATAAAAATAACTCTTAAATAATGAATTTGAAGAAGTTTACCAAATAACCTATTGAATTTAAATTTATTTTTATTTTGTCCACTCTTTATTTTCTGAAAACAAAACATAACCTAAGTTTTATGTGTGCATCTTTATTTTCCTAAGACTACGCCTACTCACAACAAAAAATGGAACTGTAATAATTTTATAGACAAAACACTTCCGTATCAACTCAATAATTTAATAATACATGGCTTGGTAAACATTTCTTTCACTCTTAAACTTATAAATAATTTTTTAGAAATTGTTTTTTATTTTATCTTTACGGCTGATTAGACATTAATAATGTTGTATTTTTAAAATTAAAGAAGATTCTAGTATATAAAGAAAAATATTTATAGGGAAAGATAAACACTATTTAAAAAATAAAGACTTATGATATGTAGATTTTTTTTAAAAGAGATAAATTTATAGATTCACTTAACATTACAATCAATAGAATCACGATCAAAAGTGTTAAATTTAAAGGATGACGAATACATTCAAGTTAATAAATAAAAATAATCAATTTAAGACCTACATATTCGATAATACATACGATAATAAAAAATACATAAAATACTTGGGCATTCCTCGGATCTAACGAATATTATTTAATACGATAATCATGTCAAATCGAAACTTTATTATATTTAACTAATGTTCAAAACACATTTAAAAAATCAACCATCAAATACACAACTTTAATCCACGATTCTTCAAACATATTTAAGATAAACACTATTAAATACACTCTAATTAATATTGAAAAGGTACACATTACCTTAAACAATAACAAACCCCTTTTTGCCAAATTAAGAAGAGTTCTGATACGAAACTCCATTCCATTCCTTTTCCCATAAAAAGAAAACAAAAATTGGATCGTGACAAATAAAACCTTCCTCCCTACACCTTACCAAGACGAAACTACCACCGGCCATAACCAATCCTTGATACCCTTTTGTCTCCCACTTTTCCAATTCATATAACTATTTTAATAATAGTGATCCAATATATATATATATATATATATATATATATATATATATATATTTATAATAAGGCCTCCTTTTGAAATCGAGGCAACGGTAGAAAGTAGAATGAGCACTGTCATTTTGACTATTTGTTGCAACAACTGGCGTTTCGGATCCGGCAAAGCCACTTGATCATTCAAAGTATGGCTCACCTTTTCCTATGTTTTGTTTTGTTTTTTTTGGGAAAAGAAAGCAATACATTAGATAAAAATATATAATCATATTCATTAAATATCATAAAGAATGAAATATTATTCAAGCTCGATAACATAATAAGCCTGCGAAAAGCCTATACCTACACAAGATAATAACTATAATACTTGGCGACTTCGGGGCCATATTACCGATCACGATTTCCGATTGTTATTTTTATCTAATAAATACGTCAGGACATCACCTTATCGACATTAATAAAGAACGCTACAACAAAGATGACGATTAACAAATCGTTTTACCAAGCACGACATATAAAAGCCACACATCAGAATAAGACGATAACGACAATACTAAAATTAAAACTTACTTACGCTAAATAATCCATTTTATCAAATCAAAATAATAAAAAAAGATATGTAAATAAGTAATTTCAAATCAATAATATCCAAAATATCACTCGGGTCTTGTTCAAGGAAGATGGGTTAGAAAGAAAAAATTAAGAGAAAATGAGGATACTGTTAAAACAACCTAAATATTTTTGTAATACTAATTCCTCATATGTTGATTATCGTTTTTTGATGAATGTGAACCCTTTTTCTCTTTTTCCCTTTTGATACGAACGATTATTAATAATTATCTAATTTTTATATTGATAAACTAAATGAAATAAAATAAATTTAGAGTAACACGTATTATTAAATCTCTCTATTTTTTTTCATTTTTTCCTTCTATTTTCTTTTATTATCTTTTCCATATTTTTATCCTTTTCCTCAAAATGATAATTAAGAGTAAAGTTTTCTAACAATATAGTATGCTAAGTCAACATGTTAATACAGGACCCTAAACCCTAAATCCTAAAATTTTAAAACTCTACAACCTTAAAACTCTAAAATCATAAATCCTAAACTATAAACCCTAAACTATGGGACATGAATATATTGTCTTCGTATTGCACGATGAAAAAGGTAATTTCCCTATATTATAGAGAAAACTAAATACATCTACTAAACTTCAAAGCATAGCATAATTCCCCGTTGCTTTTATATATATATATATATATATATATATATAGAGTAAATTATTCTCATCGAGGCTCGAATTTAAGACCTTTTTTTTTTTCCTATGCCCTTATCTATTTGAACATGAATGTTCTACCACTTAAACCCCTTTGCTTATATTTTACATCCTGAATTACAAATTCTTTGGCCCAAAAGATATTGCCTATTCTCCAATTATATGTTAGTTGTTTAATATAAGTTTTACATATCCAAATTTATCACATACAATTTTCTTTTCATGATCTATAATATTTATAAAGATATCAATAATAATTTTCCAATAACCTCCACCTTAATCAAATTCTATCAAATGATTATTATTATTTTTCATATTTTTTTCAAGCAAGAAACATATTTTAACTAAATTTAATATTTGAGCTAGATTCTTAATCTATAGCCCAAATTTTCCAATTAAAAAAAACATAGGAAAACTATTTGTTGGCAAATAACGACTCTCTTTGGCCACTTTGGTTGCCCTCTATACTTGATATAACTGGCGTTTCGGATCCGGCAAAGCCACTTGATCATTCAAGTGTGGCTCACCTTTTCCTATGGTTTTTTATATTTTTGAAAAGAAAGCCATACATTCGATAAAAATATATAATCAAATTCGTTAAATATCATAAAAAATAAAATATTATCCAAGTTGATAGCATAATAAATCGGCTTAAAGTTCCATTAAATTTAATAAGCACTATAACGATTATAATACTATTATCGGATACTGAATTTAAATGAATGACATTTATCGAATAATTGTCGTAATTCTATTAATTTCGCCATATGAAATGATCGACATTCAATGAAGAAATTAATGATATTCAATGAATGAAATAATGACATCCAATGAATAATTAATTTTGAATCAGTAAGAGTTTGTGGGGTTAAAAGGTTTGCATTCCAAAGGTCAAGTCTCTCCTTTATATAAAGGTCACGTAGCATTTTAGAAAAAAAAGGTGTCTCAAAAAGGTCATCGAGTCTCGAGTTTTCCTTCCTTCGCCCTCACAGCTGATGGAAGAAATGACATCATCAAGCTTCTCGCGGAGAGGCTAAGAATGTGCTTTTTTGTCGACCATTCACAACTGCTTTCATCCTGGGGAGACAGACGCCTTAGAAATCTCAAAGTACCAGCGAATAAGGTGAATTTGTCTTAAGAAAATTGTGAATTCCACAAGACTCGGTTGTTTCTCCAACTTGGTTATATTATCCTCCTTTCTTATAGATTTAATTTATTTTGGTTTTTCTTGAATAACCATTATTTTGTTGCATTATGTTTATGTTGCTTGGAATGTTCAAACGATCGGGCTGAGGCGCTCCTGTGTTTCTAAGCAACAAGGACACAATTTTTTTCTCTAACACTTATGACTTCAGCTTGCTATTACTCGATCATAATTTGATTTATTTCTTGTCCGATATAATACGCGGCTGGCCTAAATTATCTATACACAAGTAAATGTCACGATAAGACGATGATTAACAAACTGTCTTACCAGGATGACATAAAGTCACACACTACAGTAAGACGATAATGATAACACTAAAATTAAAACTCAGATCTATATGGAATAACCATTTTATTGAGATTGAAAATAATAAAAAGATATGTAAATAAGTGATTTATGTTTTTCATCGATTCATCGAGCTCGTAGGGTCATGGGCCGATCGTCAATGATTGTCAGGAGCAACCCCGCAACCCGCATTGAAAAGATGGTCCTACGAGGAGGCGCTTTGCCTACCATGCCTAAGCCGCTTATTTCTTACGAAAAGCAAAGAATTCAACCATTGATGATGATATGATCAAGGCATCTTTCTTTAGTGGGATTGCTCGTTATTTATAGTGGATGACTTTCCTTGTCGGATGATGATACGCCTTCACCACAGTAGGGATCTTTTCTTCCTTATCATCAACCTAATATTTAGAGGATAATTAGAAGGTCATAATCGCTGGTGATCCTTCTTCCTTAATTGGCATCGTCACGCAACATGGAGTGCTTTCCTTTCTTCTCACATCCGAGGTCACGATCACCCTGCCACTGGTTCTACTCTTAAGTCTTCGGGAACCTCGTGACATCACATGGGCCGGAAGCCCCCGATGAGGCCTTTTCTACCGGCCCCATGGAGAGTGCCAACCCGTTTCAAGGCCCGTCCCGGGCTTACGCCCGCCCGGGTCGCTTTTATTTTAGCACCATTAAGCCGTTTCTCAAATTTTTGTCAAGCGAGTCAGGCGGCTGAATTGTTTCTTCGCCCGCTACGAGCTCCACGTGGCCGATTGTGTGGCTCACGACCAGCTTGTCACCGTCAATCAGACAGGGTAATGATGGCTTCCCTAAATTTTCGAGCTCATTTCGGTTGACGTTCCCCGTGTTTTTTGAAGCGTCCCGCAGTTACTCGAACCGTATTCCCTCGTTTCTTAATCCTTATCGCTTCTCTTTCTCGCCTCGCTTTGGCCATGGATCTTTGCTGAACTTTCGACCGTCAAAGGTAGGACTGTCCTAAGTGATATCTACTGTTTTGTCTCATTTGGCGTTGTTTCTCGTGTCCCTTTCCCTTGTTCGGTACATCTTTCTTCTTCTTCTTCTGTGTACCTTTACTTGTTCTGGAGTTCGTGGGTCCCTAGTGGTCGTTGTTTGTCCCTTGTTTCCCACTTTTTTGGCAGGAATTTTGCCTTTTTATCGTTCGTCCGCCTTCCCTTACACTTACTTAATCATGCGAACTTCCCCAGCCCGCCGTCCTCCTGGGCCCACGTATGTGGGTAAATTTACTAAGGGCTCTGACTTGGGCGCATGTGAGGAGGGTCCTGGCCGGTCCCGCTATTGTTGTCGATCGAGTCCTTTCAGCGGGTCCCCCTTCTCCTCATGGCAAAGGGAAGGGTAAGGTTAGTGAGATCAGTATCCCGCGCCCGCCTACTGAGGGCTGGGCTGTATTGCATCGCCGGGTCAGGGTCCTACTTCCTGGGTCGAACCTTCTTTCGACATAATTTCTCCTCTCGCTACAGGCCTCCCTTTGGTTTTCGAGTTTGGTGCCCTGACTTCCTCACTTCCTACATCGTTCAAGTGCCGAAGATGGTTTGCTTCTTTGAGGCAGCTTTCGAGAATGGCCTCCGCTTCCCTCTACATCCCTTTATCAAAAGCGTCTTGTAGCATTTTAATGTCTGGTTTCACCAACTTTCTCCCGCAACTTTCGGGGCGCCCGTCGGGCTGGCCGGGTCGCCTTCAAGATAAAGGTCTCGTACTAGCATTGTATTGCTCTTAGACTTCTTTTTTTAGTGTGAAGGGAGTTCCATGGAGGGCTTTCTAGACATCGCCAAACACTCCAATGCCAAGCTGATTATTTCGGATCTCTCGTCTTCCCACAAACACTGGAAGGAACGATATTTCTTTGTGGGTGGTCGTAATTGGGAATATAATCCGGCTGACCGGGAAGACACGCTTGGTATTCCGACCGCATGGACGCTCGAACCTCTGTGGAGCTTCCGCTTCATGCGACCGCGAAGCACTAAAGTCAAGGTGTTTTCTAACTTTGTTGTTGTGCTATCTTCAGTATTCCGCCTGTACCTCACCGAGGATGAAGAGGAAGAGGAAGGCTGTTGCCCGTGGGTGTACTCTGTCGATTAGGGTCGACACCCCATGCCTTTCCGTGTGCCCTTCTGCCCTCAAATTCTTCGAAGCCCTCTCTACCCTTTGTCACGAAGACTTCTCTTGAGGGGCCCTCAATCATAAGACCAACTCGGGAAGAGCTCTAAGCCTGAGTCTAGTCGTTGGCAAAGAAGAAGAGGAGCGTTAAGCGTAAAGCTCAGGCTCCCCTCGAGAGCAGCCTTGCAATTCGGGTAAGGTCCTGAGGTTGGGAGCGCCTTCTCCACCATCGACCGCTAAAGGGTGGGGGTTGTCTTACCAAGTTCCAGCGAGAGGTCGGGCGCCTCCATCCGTGGCCGAGGTGTCTAAGGTGGCGGGCCCGGAAACTTCCTCGGAGGAGCGCCGAGCTTCCTCTTGCTGTTCTGCCTATTTCTGTTCGGAGTCCCCTGGCGCAAGACTTCAAGTGTCCTCCTACGACGCCGAAGGATGAGGGAAGGGGTTGCTTTGGAACCGAGAGGGAGGAGGATTCGCTATTTTCCAATTCAAAGCTTACCGCCGAGGCAGTATCGTCCATCCTACGGGATTGTGACCTCAGGAGGGTAGATGCCATGTCTGTTGAGGATGTTCTAGCCTTATCGCTTCAGGGAGCGGCCACCGTATGTCCCGATTAATCTCTTATTTGTCATTCTATCTTTGATTCTCGACGGTCTCCTATCTTTGTATTATTCCGGTAGGTGGCTACTTATGTGAAGAGCCTGGCGAAGAGGGCTTGTCTTTCTAAGGGGTCTGCCAAGGCGGCAGAAGAGTATAAAGCCGAGGTCGCCTCCCTGACCTTGGAGAGAGCTGACCTGCGAGCTCAAGTGCAACATATGAGCGAGGATGTAACGATGCATATATCGCACCAAGCATACTAACAAAGCCAAAACGCTGGTGTATAAATGAATGGCCTAAATGCTAAGTGCACGCATAGTCCCAGTAATGATAGTGCAAAAATTTAACGTACGCATATCGATCCACGTGGAAAGGTAATCGACTACGTAGATTCTCGCTTAAGACAATATCTCGAAGAATGACTTTAAGAGGGAGTTCAATTATGTAAAACCAATTTAACCGGTTGATTTAATTAAAGTGTCGCTTTAAACTCAGGTTATATCTCCCCGGCCACATTCAATGGATTGTTTTTCTAAAAGAGAGTGTTATTCAATACATTTATAATCCGCCCATGGTGAGTGATCTTGCTCTACAGCATATCCTGAGGTATATCCGCCTATCTCAAATAGAATCGGTATATCTCATCTCGACTCCCAGATTCAAATGCTTAAATGTTCTACCCTGATACCACCTCGTGTCCTAATATCTCTATCGAATCGAATCACCGGCTGGGCCACTCTACCCGTATCCCCGAATACCTCATCTCTCGAATCTCTGATCTTCAAGGCGGCTATGCTATCGCTGCCAAACATTATCATATAATTTAATCCATGTGTATGTAGTAGATTCGACAATTTATAAACAATCGAATAAATATAAAAGATCAATCCTTAATCCATATCGTATGACAGGGTTTGATGTAACCCTAGAAAAAGATCTAGAACATAATGGAAGAAAAGATGAAACTGTTTAATAATGAAAACATTGTTCTAAGATCCGAAAATATACGAAAAATGAAAAGCGCATAATTCCCCGAAAGCACTCAACGCTTGTCACTCGCTTCCGAAACCCGCGCCTCTCGCTCGCTCCCGCCCTTGATTTCGAGCCCTAATTTGCTTTAACACGAGGAGAGCGTATTTTTCAGCCGACGCCGCTGACGTGGCGACGCCGCTGACGGGCGACGCCAGCGACGTGGTGACGCCGCCGACGCGGTGACCGGGTCGACTCAGATTCGTCACTTCACCGCCGTGATTGGGACGCCGCGACGTGGAGACGCCGCGCACGTGGCGTTGGACTTCTCGCATGCTCCTCATTTCTCCAAAATGGCTTCCTGTGGCTGTTCTTCGCCTCATCATGCCTCGTATTCCAAAACAAAAACTAAATAAGGAATCTAACACTAAAATTATATAAATAATGCCAAATCAACATGAAAATGCAAGATCAGACGCTGAGTATAATCCGAAAGTGTTTTACACTCATCACACCCCAACTTACTTCGCTTGCCTCAAGCAAGAACCGACTCAACAGACATTAATCCATTAATTATGCAACTCACACTAAGACAGAATGCCATGCTGAAAATAGATCAATTCGACCGATTCACATACCCACTGCTTTGCCTCATGTTCAATGAAGGCACAGACATTTCGACTTTCTGACTTCGATTTGAAAAGTGAAACCGACTAGTGCATCCACTCCCATAGTGTTCAATGGCCGTTCCCTAAACCCTATGTGCCTATGGTAGGTGACCTCCAGAATATGCCCAGTTCGATACCCCAAACTGGGTTCAACCCCACTCATTAGGCATAGCGAACCAGACAAGGATAGAACGCACCCATTTATTTATGTCCTCATTTAGAAATTACTTACCTAAAACAAAATGGAAGAAGACTTAGTGCCAAGAAGTTTCAATGATGCCTCGTAGCGTGGATCCATCAGACTTCACCGCCTGGTTAAGGGCACCAGGCATTCAATTCCTTCAAACTTCACCTAACACTAACCAAACTCAACGCCCTAGGTTGCGTGAATGATCCATCTTTCCTCGTCCCATGTAGCGGGCGTTGAAGTCAATCGACTCCCTACGCTGGTCAGGCATTAGGGCTCGATAGCCCTCAGATCGCCCTGTGATTCGCATTGGATGATCCTACTTTATTCCTTTAAGTATATATCTATTTTTGTCATATTTCTTTCTTTTTCTTTTTCTATTGTTTTGTATTTTCTTTCGTCAGGGCTCAATGGCAATCCTCTTTGATTAGGTGTCCCATCACTCAAAATGGTCTCGAATCTCCCAGTCGATCGAACTTTAGTAGTCAGGTTCTATGACTCATTACCTCGAAAGTCACTAGTGTGTGTGAGTGAGAGTTTTGAGAACTGGTTTCTTGACTACCCGGGATTGATTCACTAACCCTTTTCAACTATTCAATCTAATTACCGAGCATCAAGCAAATGTATGCATTTGAACAAGTTGATAGTGAACTCAATCCAAAATTGATCCTCAATTTTCAACATGCATAAATGTATGCACCATTACATGCAAAATGTCCTCTAAAATATAATCAAACAACTAACACATGACTCATAAACATGAAAGCCGATAAAATAAACTAAAACAAAACACACTAATATACGAACACAATAAAACACAATAAAAATACGACACACTACTAAACCAAACTTAATAAACAAAACACAAAAAACATGATACCTAATCACACACCCTCCCCAACAAAATATCCAAAGGTCCCCACCGGCAAGATAAAACGAGGGTAAGGGAACTCCCCGAATATCATCGCGTGGCTGTAAGTGATGGTGAAAAGCCAATAGCCAAGGAGCCGGGCTTGTATAGATCGCCAGAGAATGATGGCCTGACGCCGTGACCAGATATCGCGACACAACGCTCCATGTCTCAGGAAGGAGGACCTTGCTCCTAGGTCTCATCCCGGCGACGCCAAACGCTCAAAGTGAGTGCGAGCACCGGTCCTCAAGATCCGCGGTGACTAGGAGTGGCCGCATGTGGCCGCCGGGTAGGTGGGCGGAGCCGGGCCGACGAGGACTCCATCAAGGTCTCCCTTGGGATCGCCCAGAACGATAACGAGCCCGATATCATAAAGTCACCCTCGCCCGAGGCTCGTGACTAATCATAGGTCCTCTGTGTTACTGACACCGTGTGTGTCCCGGGCCGACGTATATATGGCTTTATCAGCGGAGCCAAGTGTCAAGTCACCTATATAATTCCGCTTGTTTGCACAAGCCAAATATCGTAAAGGGTGTCCTGTGTTCATCTTCGCATCTCTGGCCGCTGAGGATCGCCCTCGATAACCCGCCCTACATCGAATGGTATATCCGATAATAGCGGGTTAAGTAGTGGAATGCCGATGGTCACCACACACACACTGGGCCGCCGGATAAGACGCTAAGTGATGAAACGTGCCAAACCTGGGAATGCAGGCCAAATGCTCGGGCTCAAATTGACCGCATGGCCCAGACCGCTGATCCTCCACCGCCGGGCCCTCGTCACGCGGGATGACCTCATGGTTGCCCGATGCTCGCAGCCGGACAAAGGAACTGCAGGACATGATCTGTGCCATAGAAACTATTGATCGACTTCGCTACCGGTCGACCAATACACCCCGCACCCCGACCTGAGGACACGGGAAGCCGAGGTTGGCGTAAAATTCGAACTACGCCTCATCGCCGCCGACGCGAGGGGTCAGGGTATAAAGCAAGCCACCCTACCAAGAATCGCCTCATGGAAGAAATCATCTGGGGCGATGAAACCCCTTCTCCCATCGAATGAGCTGCCTTTGCAAATCGGTGCTAAACCGCTTCTACGCGCACTCACATTTACAAACCGCGAGGCATCGAATGGAGTCTGTCCTCATTGGCCGACTCGCGTGCAACTTCGCCTCGGGCCTCGACACCCGACCTAGGCAATAAAAATTCAACACCTAATGGTGCACCACAACCAAACAACTAATAAACTACCAAAGACAAAAACACCTAAATGAGACTCAAAACCCTAATGGAACCTAGCTAACCCAAACAGGACTACCGTATCCAAAACTAGAATCCTAGTCTACGTTAAAAACAACAATCGAACCCTGTGACCATCAGACCTGTTAGAATCGGCACACGGGGGCAGTGTGGATGCCACTATGACCCAAACCGGGCGATGAGGGTGACGGCGTGGTCGTACACGAGCTCCAACAAAGGGCGCAGGTATCTCCGACCGGCGCGATATAGCTCCAACAGTCCCAGTGAAGGCCGGGATGCAGGGGCCTCAGGTTTCGCGAGTAGAGAGTCGCACGGCGGAATGTGGAAAGTGAACCATCTCGGGCTAAATGCAGTCACGTCAGCGACGTGAGGGACCACGCGTCGCGACGCGGCGCAGAACAATGACCAAAATGACGCCGCTGACGCTACGGATCACCGCGACGCAGCAGAAAGTTAATGACCCAATGACGCCGCGACGCGCGAAAATCCACGTCAGCGACGCGACGTAGGGCTTCATAAATTCGACGCCAGCGACGCGGAGAATACACGCCGCCGCACGCGACAGGAGTGTTAGTCACGCCGCGACGCGAAAATCCATCATCGCGACGCGGGCGCAGACAGCTCGACGCCGCGACGTGAAATCTCACGTCGCGACGTGGCAGAGCTTTCAAAATGACGTCGCGACGTGAAATCTCACGCCGCGCGACGCAAGGGTGCAGAAGGTCTCCCAAGATACTTATAAGGGCCCAAAACCTCAATTTTTTCGAGAACTTCCACTCAGAAACTTCTATTTCTGACTCGAACCTTTCGCGTTTCTCACCTACACCTCCGTCTCCCGAAATTAACTAACAAGGTAAAACACCGATCATAGATGCAATTAAAATTCAGAAATTTCTCTCAAAACAACAATAGAATCAAACTAAAAACAAAGTTTTAGAAAACTTGCTGTTTCCCAAGAAGCTTATGTTTAATGTCGTTAGCTCGACGACTCGAATCTCAACGCAGGATATGCTTAGGAAGAAACTGAATGCTTTGGCATGATCTCCCTATAATGCTCCTACTCCATTCTCAAGGTGGGTGAAATATTCTTCGATCATCCCCTTCCCATCTCGTCATTCGCGCTCATAGCCCATCCCCTCGTTTTTCGCGATCATCTTCGTTAGAAATCCTCGTGTAATGAAGTCATAGATATCTTCATTCGATCGCCATCTAGGTGCTTGGTGGCGGGAAAACATGGAAAGTGATCTCTATCTCCTTGACTCTAGTTTCGAGTTCACCTTCGCATTGATCCGAAGCCGGTGGCTAAAGCACCTACCAAGTATGATTGTAATCGAGTCGTCTCCTCCATGTTCAATGACAAAGTCCTACCGGAAGGACGAACTTACTTCAACTTTTACTAAAGACATTTTCGACTATAATTGAGAAGAGAGGACCTATCCAAGAAGTTGTAGATCATTGGTGGTCGGTTTCGCTTTCCCAAATTTTTAGCCTTTTAAACATCGACAAATGCAGACAAGTTTATGCTGGCTCCTAAGTCACACGTAGCTTTTCCGTATACCCGGTTCCCCTATAGAGAACTAGATAGCAAATCATCTTGATTCAAGTTTCGGGGAAGCTTTTGCAGGATGGCACGCATTCTGCTATGCAATGGTCCTATACTCTTCCAATTTCTTCTTACTTGCCAAGATCTTTTTCATGAATTTCATAAATTTCGTATATCTTTCTTAATGCTTCCAAAATAGATATTAATATGCCAAGATGTCAAGAAACTTTGCGAACTGCTTCTCCAATTTACCTTTCTTCAACCTTTCGAGGGTACCTGATTGGTATGGATGGTGTTCTTCCGCTTTGTCCGTTTTATTTCTTCCCCGCTTTATTATCCCTGGGTCGCCCTCACATCTCGTGGTTGCTCATTTTTCATCCGGTCGGCTCCGATACTTTGGTCTTGCTCCTTTAATTTCACCCTTCACCGCTAGCCGCGCCTCCGAGATTTCCAACTCTTTCCACTCCTGTGAGTGACGGGCCTTGCAAAGCACTCTTTTTCCTTCTCCCCTCTGTATTACTGCACTGCTCGCAATGATCTTTACCGCTTCTAACAGATTGGCCATTTGCCCCATTTGAATCTCTAAATTTCTAATCAGGCGCTTGATTGCCTAAATGGTTGTTGTTGCCGCATACCCATTTTGGGCCTCATTCATGAACGCTTAATGCGGTTAACATCTCAGGCGTAGCTTGTTTCCAACCAGCCTTTCTTCGTGTGGCCCATTGTCGCTTGATGCGGCATGTTCTGATTGTTCCTCCATCCATACCCTTGATTGTTCTGACTGTTCTGATTCTGATTATTACGCCACCCTTGGCCTCGATTTTGATCTCCGTAGTTGTTACCCCATACTCCGCCCCGCCCGTGATTGATCTCCGATTAAATCTCGACATCGCATCGGGCTTGCTCCACATCAGAGGGCTTCTCAACTGATATCTTTACACTACTATGTCATCTTCAATGCACTACACAACTCCCATGGAGTGGTCTGTATAGCACGGTTGTTCCTCGTCACGATGAAATGCTTAGTCACCGAAGCCACATGATTTACCAGATTATCGAGGATCGCATTGCCTGTGCCACCCACCGTTTTAATGGTGTAAATTTCTTCTCTAGGCCACCATTAGTGTTGGTTGCAGCATCTTCTAATATTTCACGCCGGTCTGTGGTTTTCATCAATGACCCCGTACCGAGGCATCTATCATCGCTCGAAAGCCAGATTTCCTCGCACTATCAGAGAAGGTGGACTCATCCATCCGTTAGTCTACAGAGACACTTCCTCAATAATTCATGGAACCTGTCCCATGCCTCTCGCCGGTTCTCCCCTAATTGACCAAACGATATCCTCTGGTTAGTAATCTTCGCAGTGGAAAGAACTGGTCGAAACTTCAGACCAACCTGCTCCATGTAGTAATGGAGTCCGGTGGTTTAATTAGTTAGCCAATGTTTGGCTCATCCTCGGGAGTGAAAGTGGGAATAACCGTAGTCTTGTGGCTTCTTCGACCTCACACTTTAATGGTATCGCAAACTTCGAGGAAGTTAGTCAAATGCATGTTCGGATTCTCACGGGTAAATTCCATGGAACAAGATGTTTCGGGAGACCAGATCGTGGATCGACGTAATTCAAATTGTTAGCTTGAATCTAAGTGGTCGCTCCGACGTCCAACAACCCGCCGGTGGTAACACAAACTCATCTAATAGCATGTAGGATCGTCTGTCAGATAAATGGCCCCAGCTGAGATTCTATTTCTCGCTTCTCTGCGGGTTCAGCTTGTTCACGCCAAAACTTGCTTCTTCGCAGTTTTCCATGACTATTGAAGTTCTAATTGCTCGCTCGCCTCACAAGAACTGCAGGTGTCTTCTCGCTCGGATCACACGTCAAGCCGATTAATCTTGGCCACTGCCGCATGTACTCACTAAAACCCGCATCGCAATAACACACCAACTAACAAAACCCAATTACTAAGACTTGTAAAATAACAAAAATAAAGAAAATTCGCAATATTATCTATATGCTTACTTATATCAAATTAAACCTTTCCTAAGAATGGCGCCCAAAACTCGACAGCCGAAAAACGCGTGTATAAATGAATGCCTAAATGCGCAAAGTCACACGCGTATCTCAAGTAATATAAAGGTACTTAACGTGATTGATATCAACCATGAAAGGTAAATTGACTACAGAGATTCTGCTTTTCAGACAATATCTGAAGAATGACTTTAAGAGGAGTTCAATTATGTAAAAACTAACTTAACTGTTGATTTAATTAAAGGTTGCTTTAAACCTGTGGGTTATATCTCCCTGTCACATCTAATGGATTGTTTTTCTAAAGAGAGTGTTATTCAATACATTTATAATCCGCCTATGGTGAGGATACCCACGCAGATATCCTCTCGAGGTATATCCGCCATTCGCAAATAGAATCGAGTATATCTCTATCTCGACTCCCAGATTCAAATGCTTAAATGTTCTACCCTAGATACCACCTCAGTCCGGACATTCTATTTGACTGAATCACCAAGGCCATTTACTCCGCATCCTCGAATACCTCATCTCTCGAATCTCTGATCTTTCAAGGCGCTTATGCTAATGCCGGGCCAAACATTATCATATAATTTAACTACAAAGATAGTAGATTCGACAATTTATAAACAATCGAATAAAGATAAAAGATCAATCCTTAATCCATATCGTATGACAGGTTCATGTAACCCTAGAAAAAGATCTTAGAACATAATGGAAGAAAAGATGAAACCGCGACAATGAAAACACGTTTTGGATCCAAAACATAATGTAAAACAAAAAGCTGCTATATCCCAGCACTTCCTCGAAATCGCGGTCACCCATCTCAAACCCGTGCTCTATCTCGCGCGCTCCCCCTCCCGATTTCTGAGCCCTAATTTGCTTTTAATGAGGAGAGCAGATTTTCGAGCTGACGTCGCGACGTGGCGACGTCGCGACGTGGGTGACCGGGTCGACCGCATTTGTCGACCCCCACGCCGTGCCAGGACGCCGCGACGCGGAGACGTCGCGACGTGGCGTTGACTCGCATGCCCTCATTTCCTCCAAAATGGCTTCCTTTAAGTTGTTCTTTCGCCATCATGCCCGTATTCCAAAACAAAAAATCCAAATAAAGGAATCTAACACTAAACATACAACACGCCAAATCACGAAAATGCAAGACTCAACAGTATAACTGAGGTTTTAAGCACTCATCACATACTTTGATCACAAATCGCGAAATGAGGAAATTCAGAGAAGAAGGCTCGATGATGATACCGCCGCTATGAGCCGCGATGGTCGAGACGAAGCATGGGACGCCAGGAGGAGCTAAAGATGGCCAGGTGAGTCATGCTGTCAAGATCGGGACAAGTGAAGTAATTGTAGTTATCCATGAAAGCATTGAGATCAGCTCTTTCTCAAGAAACACCAATCTGAGTCAGCCCTCCAAGATCCCCAGGCCTGAGAGCACACAGCTCGATCACATCACTGTCCGCCAGACGACCTTCCGAGGCGCGAAGATTTGGGGCGGCTCGGCGGGCGGGTACCGTCGATCCGGTGGGATGAAGATGCACCTACGGCTCTGGGTCGCTCTCTTTAGCGCAAGGCTTCTAAGGTCTCTCCCAATGATGCTTGATTTTCCGCTCCCAATCGGTGACCTAGATGGGGAATCTAATCTCTGACGGGAAGATGACCTTGGGTGTCCACTGACCAACCGCCGCTCTTCCCATTTCTTCTCGTCATTCTTCTTCACTTTGATAGCCTCGCCCTTGTAATGACGATTGGACCTTTATTTAAAATGTTGATTCGTATACTCATAGCCTCCATCCAGTCTTTACTTTTTCACCTGCGGCTTCATGAACGGGCTAAATTCTACGATCCTTGCCACAAGTGGGGCCTCGACCTCTTGTTGATGGCCGAGTTGTCGGGCTCCTAAGCTTAGGTCTCATGGTCCTGTCACGCCCGATTCTATCCCACTGATGGGTGGATTCTAACCGATTTCGGGATGCAAGACCATATACTGGGACTTTTTTTTTTTTTTAAAAGCCAAACTTGTACTGTGGGTATGGCCCACATCTTATAACAGAATCAAAATATCATATACATTTACCGAGTCCCATTTGATACCAGTTAAACTGCATCTTCCTTTAAGACAAGTAAACTCAGAGCATCTTAACCTACATGTGTTGAACCCTTACAAGTGAGTCAGCTCAAATTGCATGCTGATGTTCACGGCATCTTCTCATGTACCTACACCCGATTAAAAACCCGTACGAGCTTTACGTTTCATGGGAAACATTTCTTATACAAGTAAAACATAAATACGATAACGTGAATATATATATCAAGATCTTCTAATCATATCACATATTTACATACATAATTGTTCATGTAACAACTTAAGCTTGTTCGCGATTTCTCTACCTGGCTAAAGATTGAACTTATACATGTAATTTATACTTATCTCACTCTTATACTCTTTTCGATCTCCGTAGGAGTTACGTAACTTATGCTTATTCTAACTTATACTTATAATGACTTATGTGTATACGGATCTCCCTGTGAGGGAGTTACGTAATCCTATGCTTATACGTGCAGGTACTTAGACCTGTGTATGGGTATTTATATTTATCTTTCGCATCTCCCGTAGAGCTTACGTAACTTATACTTATTCTACGTAGTTTACACTCGTTCTATGCATCCGCGTATCACATGTATTATGGAACGCATACCGGTTTCTTATGAACTTAATTCATAATGAGTACCCGTAGTATCAATGTCTCGCTCCGATACCAACTCGTGTTGGCATCATATCCCAACAAGCCTTAGCTAGTATACCTATACTTCCTATACGAGTACCCAGAGGTACTACTGAAGCTTTATCCTGGTCCTAAGCTTATAATCGAGAGATACCCGTAGGTACTAGCGTAAATTAATCGATACATGAGTACCCGTAGGTACTGTAACTTATATTTATACAGTAGATACTTTATATCTGTGACTTAATATAGAGTCTATCCTTGTCTAAATAATCTTCTACTGCATTTTACAGTTTATTATGATATTTCTGATCTTATCCTCGGGTATTATGGAGCATACATGTAGCACAGAACTTATACATGTATTTCTCAGATCTTATACATGTATTTCGCATCTTATAACATATCTTACAGAGTATACTTGTCTTACGAAACTTATACTGCCTTACTTTAATCCTTATATCGTATTTCGGGAGCACATACTCTTGTATTTCTGATCTTATACGTATTACATAACTTATACATGTATTTAAATCTTATACATGTAATGAGAACTATATTTATCTTACGTAACTTATACTGGTCTTACGGATCTTATTCTCGGTGAAGGTACTGTAGGTACGATGAATCTGAACAGATCGTAGATCATATCAACATACAAGGCCATCGACTTCTACGCATATGGACATTAGTCTTCGTAGGTACGCATCACGTATTCATTATAATGGTAACCGTAATTACGACCGGGACTTATACTTATTTCATGTAATCCTGTACTTATTTTTTGCATCGATACGAGTACCGTAGGGTACTACCGAGCTTATACTTATTTTACTGATACGAGAGTACCCTTAGGTATCACTCGACTTATACTTATTCTACCTCCGTAGGGAGTTACAGTTTCTTATTATGTAACTTATACTATACGTACGTATGTTCATTCGGGACTCCTCGTGGAGTTACAAGAGCTTATTCCATTCAAAACTTATAATTATGAGAATAGTGATATTATCTCTCGACTCCTTGTTACAAGAGCTAATCGATACAGGAGTACCGTGAGGTACTATAACTTAATCGTAGATGTGAGTGACCTTAGGTACTGCATACAAGACAAATACGCAGGAACTGTGAGGGTACCGCTGCACTTAATCAGAGACAGGAGTACCCGTAGGCACTACAGAACAAATACAGAGGTACCCGTAGGTACTACAGAACTTAATCAGAGATAGGTGTACCCGTAGGTACTACAGGACAAATACAGAGGTACCCGTAGGTACTACAGAACATATACAGAGGTACCCGTAGGTACATTCAGATCTTTACCATATTCAGTTCTTTATTTTTATTCAGAGTCTTATCATATAATTAAGCCGAATTGCCTGCACTGGCACACGAATGAGTAGATATAACACAATAAGTACCGAAGGTACAAGATAAAGATCGAGGTGCCAGAGCACAAAGCAGAGTGTCGGGTTAATCGATGTGAGAGTGTCACACACTAATTAGAGAGAGTACCGGCACACCTGGGAGAGTACAAAAAGTACTAATGTGCCGGCACGGGGCCAGAGAGTGTCGCTGCGCTTAATCGAGAGTAATATACTATACGTGCTCACCCACGTAACAAAGGTGCTATGTCATTCAATAATCGGTCTTAGGCGCTTTTACAATTATATGTGATAATAATCATATATAATCTGTATTTTATCCGTATGTATTTAGGCATTCTTAGCCACGTTATGTGTTCATGTTTCATTGCTGTGTTCCATATCATATTCGTGCTTCATGCCTATTCCATATGGCATTTCAGATACTTGTACGATATGATGCCTATCCACACATCATTCATATATTCTTGTCCCTCTATGAATCTATTTCACTTAGAAATTGGAATCATTCCAATTGGATCATCCAAACTCAAGTTATGACATTTTCATGCCAAATCACTTAAGCACAGATTTTACTCAGGACAGTTTGTAATATTTATTTTCCAGTGCCTGTCTCAATATTTGACACTGATCTTTGCAATTCTTTAAGTTAAGGTTCTAAGGGTTCTCCTCCAACTGAATCACCCAACGTGAAAGACCTGGTCTCAAGATACGCTCCAAACAATCCGACTACTCTATGATTCAAAACCGATACAGAATTGGCTTCGAGACATAAAATTTCTACTGAGTGGATTTCTAGGCCACTTAGAGTCATAATTTGACGATTCCTATTTCTTTATGTTTTATTCTCCTTGAAGTTTATTTTAATTGGCCACTTGAATCACTCAAATCGGATAAGAAATGAGCAATTTATGGCCAAAATACCTAAACTCACGCCGAAACCTAAACATAACATGGTGTACCCCAAGACACCTCTAACCCACCTAAGACACATTTGGTTCTCGGGAGTGTACCGGTACACATTCAAGGTGTACCGGTACATGTCCCCTGAAAATGCCCAAAATGTATATTTTCTCCCATTTTTCCATATTTTATACCCAATTCAACCCTATACTCCATAAACACCTCAAAACCATTCCAAATTCATCTTATAATCTCTATTTTTACTCAATTTATCTTTCAATTACATATCTTTCTTCAAAATTCTTTCATGAATTCCTCCAAAAATCATTCTAATATGGGTTATGACCCATACACAAACCAAACATGATATTTAGTTAGGGTTTATTCTAAACCCTAACTCAAAGACTCTCAATTAACCATGAGTCCAACCTAAAAGAGAGGATTCCATAACCATTTTGTGCCATATGGGGTTCTACCCACCTTACTTTCCATAATCTTTGGGTTAAGATGAAACCCTAGCAAAACCCTAGGTTTGAGCAAGATAATCATCATACAAAACCCAAAAGATCCATGCCAAATCTCATAGAATCCATAATAAAGGTCATAGTTCTATTGCCAAAATCCAAAGTTCCATAATTGCCTGTTTGATCTCCTCTTTCCTCTTTCTTTCTTCTCTCTTCTTCTTCTTCCTCTTCCTTCACGTTTTTCTTCTTTCCCCAAATGAGACCAATTTTTGGTCTTTAAATCCCATGTTTGCTAAGGCCATGTTTGGCCTTTTAATAAAACCCATGTTTGACTATTTGTATTCCAAGTTCCCAAATTGTGGCTTCAGCTCATACTTCTTCAATTTATGACTTTTAAGCCCTTTGACAAATTACAAAATTGTCCTTAAGTCTTGTAAATTTCCGGGTCTCTCGTTTCCATGTTTCATATTTAACTCACGAAACATTCAAATTATGCTTACAAAATACCCTAAACATGTCGAAAACGACTAGGGTATATTTTGGGGTGTTACACTTTTGACCGGAGCTATATGTCTTCTTAGGAACTAAGCTACATGGGCTCTTTGCAAACTGAGCTACTGGGCTCGTGAAGAACTCTAAGCTCCGTGTCTCCTTTGGACTGACTCCGTATACCTTGCATCCAAGCTCCGGCTCCCAGCTGTTACGTGGGCTCTTGGCTGAAATCACAGTGGTTTTTCAATATCGCAGCTCCTAGGCCTCGAATCGATACGTGGCTCTTTTGTTAAGCTGCGTGGCTCTTCAATATTCGAGCTCATGGGCACTTGAACTGAGCTACGTGGCTCTTCTGCTGAGCTGCGTGGCTCTTCGATATCCGAGCTCTCGCTCCTCGACCGAGATACGCGACTTTTGCATCCGAGCCTCTTAGCCTTCCGAAACAGCTATGTGGCTCTTACGAGCTTCAGGGCTCTTCAATATCCGAGTTCCTTGGCTCCTGAACTAAGCTACATGGCTCTTTGATATCTGAGCTCCGCTCCCGAACCGGTTACCGGGCTCTTTGATATCCGAGCCTCGCTTATGAAACGAGCCACGGCTCTTTATATTCCGAGCCTGGGCTCCCGAACCGAGAGATATGTGGCTCTTTTCACGAAATGCTGGCTCTTCAATATTTGAGCTCGCTTCGACCGTTGCTGGCTCTTGATATCCGAGCCCTTGCTCTGAAATGAGCTACGTGGCTCTTGATATTCGAGCTCTCGTTTCAACTGAGCTACGTGGGCTCTTATATTTGAGCTCCTCGGGAGCTCCTAAACTGAAGTTACGCTACTCTTTTGCCGAAGCCGGGTTTTTCAATATCTCGAGCCTTTGGCTCCTAAACCGAGTTACGCTGACTCTTGATATCCAAGCCTCGCTCATGAACTGAGCTACGTACTCTTTATCTTCCTTCATTTAGGAAAGCGCACGTGGTTTTAATGCAGGTCTATGGAGAATCAGAACAGATTGCGTGGCTTCCTTAGGCATCCGTGTTTCTTTTATAACAACCGCCTTTCTTCGGGAGAAGTGTTATATCGCCCCAACCTCCTTCCTTTCTTCAAGGTCTGAGTTTGTACATGATGAAGCTTCGTGGTTTGATCGCCACTACGGAGTCCGCTTGGTGGTCGTAGCCGACGCTTGATTTCCCGACGCTCGCCATTTGTGTGGAGTTGTGTTATTCCCTTAGTCCGCAGGGAGCTGTTCCCAGCCCTGCCATTTGATGGATTTGGGTCAAGGGTCACGCTTGGAGGGGGCGACGTGCTTTGAATGCTTCAAGGCCTGTTCCTTCTACTATACCTCTCCTTTCCTCTTTCTCCTTCCTTCTTTCTCTTCGTGGCTTTGCCTTGACTGGTGTTTGCCGATTGTGATTTCGAGATGTAGAGAGTGGCTGACATAGAGAACGACTTTGCTGATTGTAATTTTCTGAGATAACTGTAATAAAAATATAGTTTTTTGGAAATGTGTGTACTTGTATGATGTTTGTTTTTTTCTTTTGTATCTTCCCCAGGCCCTTCTGTGTCCCGCGGGTTTCTGACTAACCAAGCCTCCTGACTTTTTCTTTATGCTTTACGAAAGTCGGTATACCGAAAATAAGTGAAAATTGTTATTTAAGCGGAAGTAGAACTGTTGCATTTTACTAATAAGTACAATCGAGGCTTGCTGGTAAAACCGCTTGAGGTGCTCGCACCTGTGGGGTGTCAGAGGGTCTTCCTCCTCCGTCGGGAGCCTTCAGTTGTCGATTCGATTACTCGTGGATACGATATAGGGTCCTTCCTAATTGGGTCCCACTTCCAAAGTGAGAGGGTCCTTCCTCACAAGTAGGAGTTTCGAGTACTAGGTCTCCGGCTCAAACTATTAGGCTTGACCCGATCATAAGAGCCTTTGCCGTCTTTCGCTTGTGTCCCCGCCGCACTTCAAAGCTTGCTCACTGCGCTTCTTTCAGAGATCGAGGTCTGCGTGGAGAGTCTCCTCGTTGCGCCCTGTGATTCACAAACCTGATCCTAGGTGACTCTAACCAACCCTTCAACAGGCTACCACTCTGCCGAATGCCAAGGTAAATGTAGTTTCGTTGCACTTCGTGTAGTCTCCAGATGCCATACATTCTGGGAGGTATTCCACCCATTTTCCCTTATGGTCTTCCAACTTAGTCTTCAATGCTGCCTTGAGAGTCCTTATGGTGACTTCTTCTTGTCCGTTAGATTGAGAATGAGCTGGGGACGAATAGTAATTCTTGATCCCTAGCTCGATGCAAAAGCTTTTGAATCTCTGGTTGTCGAACTGTTTTCCATTGTCTGATATTAGTGCTTTTGAGACTCCAAACCTATAGACATGGATCGCTAAATGAAGTTACAAGACTACAAGTGATTGTCGCTAATGGCTCTGGCCAAAATTTATTTAGTGAAGTAGTCCACCCTACACAGCGAACAGATTGACTCCTTTCCAATGGGCAGTCTGAGTATGTCCAATCCCCACCGGTTGAAAAGGCTAGGGTCATAATGGAGGTCAAGGTCGACACTAGGAGAAGAGAGATCTGCATGCTCTTAGTGTGTTCTCGCACTTTCGACTAATTAGGCGCCTTCGAGCATCGCGCCAAGAATACCCTCGCTCTAAGGGTTTTTCTTGCCAAGGCCCGAGCTCCGATATGGTTGCCACAGATGCCTTCGTGCACCTCTCTCAGTACGTAGTTGGCATCCTCCTCTCCTATGCATTTGAGGAGGGGTGTGGAAAAGCCCCATTTATAAAGGGTCCCCCGCAGCAGCAAATCCGGGCTGACCTTGGCCTTTATTTTATGCTTCCTTCTCGATCGTTGGCAATATCCCGTTCAAGAGGCAGAGTCCCGCATTGATCCATCTAGCCCTATGGGCGGTCATTACCGGAGGACCTCATCCTCGCTGACATCTACCGGGCTGTCCTATGAGGTGCTTGACCGGAACCCATATGTCTAAATCTTCTTGCAACGTGGTTGCTAGCTTAGCTAGGGCGTCCGCCCATGAATTCTCCGTCCTTGGGATGTGTCTGACTTGAACCCGTACGAATTTTTTGAGCAACTCTCGTACCTTCTTAAGATAACGGATCATCTTCTTGCGTTTTGCTTCGTAGTCGTCTTCTATATGTTTTACCACCAGATGAGAATCGCTGCATACCTACTGACAACTCCATAAAGGGCACATTTAATCCAAAGAATGACGGCCTTATATTCGGCCTCATTGTTGGAGGCCGAACTCGAATTCGAGTGCATATTCCATCGATCCCATCCGGGAGGTTAGAATTACTTCCGCCCACTTTCGCGGTGACGCGCCCCATCTACTGACAATCTCCGTACGAGGTCGACACGAGCCGGCGCTTTCGTGTGGGGCTCGCCATGCGGTGAATTCCATGATAAGTATGCCAAAATCCTGTCTTTGATCGCCGTTTGGCTTAAGATATATATGAACTACTCAAATTTCTATGGCCCATTTCACCAGTCTTCTAGAGGTTTCTGGTTTGTGCAATATTTGCTTCATCAGGTGTTATGTCAGAATTTCGATAGTGTGGGCTTGGAAGTACGGCCGAAGTCTTCTCGCGGTGGTGACCAATGCTAGGACGAGCTTTTCCATTTTTCGTGTACCTTCTCGTCTCCTCTCAGAGCTCACCGCAGTAATGGGACGGCCAAGTTGTACTCCATCTGCATTCTCCGCCTGTGGCGACACTAGTTGAGAAATCAGAGATGGTTAAGTAGAGTGTGAGGAGTTCTCCCTTTGAGGGACTTACTGGAATAGGGGGAGAACTCAAGTAGGTTTTCAGCGCTGTGAACGCCTCCTCACAGTAGGCATCCCATTGGAAGGCCTTTTTTAGAGTTTGAAAGAAGGGCTGACACTTGTCACTTGATCTGGACACAAAGTGACTCGAAGACAAACCTATTCTCTCTGCTAGGCAATCGAACTTCTTTAGTGTTTCGAGGGCGATCGCATGTCGAAAGCAATTTAATTTTATTTTGTCCGGATTTGCTCTATTCCACAATTGTTGACTTATGAACCCAAGAACTTCCCCGCGCAGACTCCAAAAGCACACTCGGGTCAGTTTAATCATCTTCAGAGTCCTTCGCACCTGAACGCCCTGGCCAGGTGGTCGACGCGGAGCTCGCCGATCGACTTTACTAGCAGACATAAGCCATCTATATACACCCATGGAGGCCGATCCGCTTCTGAACACTCTGCCACTGCATCCAATATGGGCCCTGACGTTAACCCAAAAGTGCATCACTGCCAGCAATACGCCCCCGCCTAGTCAATGGCTGAGGTCTTCTCGTCGCTAGTGGTCCATCATCTGATCCGTCAGGTTCGAGAAAGTGCCCATGAAGTTTGAGAGTGCTCGTGGCACGAGGTGGCGTCTACTATGAGGTCGATCCGAGGTAGGGGAAACTCCGTCTTTCTGCAAGCCTCCGATTGACATCGCAAATCAAAGGCAGACGCCGATGGCTACTGTTTTTTGATAGAGAACCACGTTAGCCAAATTGGGCCAGGTAATCCACCTCCCGATAGCTCAAAGCTTCTGGAGGAGTTTGTCGACCCTTTGTTGATTGCGACGCCTCTCTCGCTAAGCTTCTTCCACGCTTGACAGGTTTGAAGGAGGGATTGACATTTAGCTTGTGGGTGATGACTGCTGGGTCAATTCCTCCCATGTCCTCTTGCTTCCAAGCAAATACTTCCACATTATGTTTAAAGAAGTGGATGAGAAGGTCCTTGACGTCTTGAGCTAGCTTGGATCCGATGTACGCGAGGCGTTTCGGCTGGTCATCAAGTTGTATTGGTTCGAGCTCTTCCGAGGTGCTCAGGTGTCCGCCCCGCTCTCGATCAAGCTCATTCATGTGGACGCCGGCCAACTCCGCTCTCGCTTCATTAACGCCAAGTAAAGACTCCTGTGCTATCCCAACAGGTCCCTCGACCTTCCTACCCCATTTTCTATTGGGAATTTGACAACCATAAGATAGGAGGAGGGGACGGCCCTTATGGCATTGAGGGAGGGCCTGCCCAATAACATGTCAGACACCGATGAGAACTGGTCAGTCGTTGTTCGGCATGGGGGTCTCTCAGAGGAGCACCGCTTGTATCGATCTTAGGGGCGTATTCTCTCTCCTCGAGAATCCTCATGGGCATTCACAGCTCAACTTCTCTTCCAATGCCCATTTTACAAATGCCGACACGAAGATGATGCTCTGGCCGAGCTTCTCAATGGCCGATCGTAACCCTATGGATCAAGTTTATTCAACACACCTTATCACCAATTGTGTCATCATGGGAAGTGGTGTTTCTAGGTCAACATCCGAGAAGGTTATGGTGGTATCTAATCGAGGGATCTCGACACGCTGCAACTCCTGTCTCCCGGTCCGGGGTTGCATGCAGGCTGGGCCTTCCCACTGAATCGACTCCTAATCGCCTGGCGAACCCCGAAAATCACATCGGGATTTCTCCCGATCATGATGCGCTAGGCCGCTTGACGCAGGTGTGGTGTGGTGGAGGAGTGTGGTCTGCTCCATCTTCGAGAGCCACGCACGACTCGAGATGTCCACGTCGGATCAGGAATTTGATTTCTTTTTTCAATTGAATACAGTCATATGTCCGATGTCCATGATCTCTATGGAAGTCTCAATACTTGGTCATGTCTCTTTTGGCTAGGTCTGTCCTCATTTAAGATGGTCATCTTAAAAACTTCTCATGTTGTACCTCGTATAGGACTTGAGATACCGAGGCCGTTAGGGGTAAATTGGTCGGTAGGATACCACGCTGGTACCTGGTCGGGTGGACCTGCCCCCCGACGCTACCTCTTCTTCGAGATCGACCGCTTCCCCGCCTCCAGTGGATCCCCGGGCTCTAATCTTTTCGTCTCCTAGTGGCTCTGGCCACGCTTTTCATCCCGCTTTTCTCCGTCACGAAGAGCTCCCGCTTTAGGACATAGCGCCTCCGCCGCCGATGTACTTCACACAGCACCCACCTCATGTCAGCTGAGGGTTCTCGAGACGGAGAACATTAGGTCTGATCAGATGCCTAGCCCGACTATAAAGCAGATGACGAATTTTTTATTCAGGATGTCCACCCTCAATGACCAGCCAACTCTAGGACGTAGACCTCGTGTTTTCTCGAGGGCTCATGGCCACTGCAGCAGATTCTGGCTTCCAATACATTCAAGTCTGGCGAAGGGGACACGAAAGCAATGGGGAGTTCAAGGACGAACGTACATGAGCCTATCGGGAACCACGCCAAGGCCGAGTCTTTAAGCGTGATGGCAAAGGCTCTACATCCCCTACCATCCGGTATCCATGTAGCTCCATCCTGTTCTTGTAAGTGTCAGGTGGTCTACTGTCCTTCATTCCATCGAAAGCTTCACTCATGCATTCCTCAACTTTGTCGGGAGAGGGAAGTGTAACACCAAACCGTGAAACTGGGACTCGCGCATCGTACTAGAGCAGCCCATGGAGATCAAGGTTTCAAACCCACCTTCTTTCACGCGGCAGCTGTCAATATGCGCCGAACCGCCGCCTCCTAAGATCGCTCCTCTTTTCCCTGCCGAGGGGGTCAACTCTTCACTCCATCGTCCATGTCAAGCTGCCTTCGCTTCGATCGCTCCGAGGGGTATCGCCGGGACTCCCGCCTCCGTCCCGCCATTTTTCCTCCGCCATCGCCCTCCTGGGGCCGAGGTGTCGCTGCCTCCCTCCCGTATGGTAGTCGCGCTCCATGGGCCGATTACATCCCAGGTTGTTGCACCGTTCGTGAGTTCTCGCTTAACTCTCAAGAAAAACCGACCGACAAGACGGAGGCTCCATCTCGCTGCTGCGAGCGCAAAGCCCGGGAATGTCTTCCCGCTTGCCCACCGCCAACGTCATCCCGTCGGGTCTCTGCGGTCCCTGGGGTCAAGTAGACTTCGCTTCACATGTTCGAGTTGATACCATCACCATCGAGAACTGCTTATTAGTAAAGGAACTGCTCCTACGCATGACGCCTAAACTGGCGATGTCGATCGAGCACTGGTCGAGCCCGCAGGTCAGTGAGGGCCGATTGGTCACCGATCGCCGCATAACTCGCAACCTCGCATTGAAAGGATGGTCCGGCTACGAGGCGCCGCCGCCTCTCGATGCCTGCCGCTTTCTTTCTACGCGAATGAAAGAATTCAACCGCTGATGGCGTTATGATCGCGCATCTTTCGTGATTGCTCGTTATTTATAGTGGATGACTTTCCTTGTCGGGATGATGATACGCTGCCTTCCCCCATCGTTGGGGATCTTTCTTCCTTTATCGCTAATCAAATATTTAGAGGATGATTAGAATGAATCATGGGGATCCTGCTTCCTTTAATTCGGTATCAACACTTAACATGGAGTGCTTTCCTTCACTACTATCCAAGTGGCCAACGAATCACCCTCGTCACTGGTTCGACCCATTGGGCTTAGTTTCGACCCTAGGTTCAAGCCTTAGGTGGGAACCAAAACATCGTCATGGGCCGAGTTCCCCGGTGAGGCCTTTTCTACCGGCCCCATGGAGGGTGCCAACCTGTTTCGCGGCCTGCCTCAGCCCGCGGCCTCCGGGTCCAGGTCGCTTATTTTAGACACCATCAATAAGTAATTGCAAATCAATAATAGCCAAAATATCACTTGTTCAAGGAAGATGGGTTGAAAGAAAAAATTAAGAGAAAATGTGGGAAGTGTTAAAACAACCTAAATATTTTTGTAATACTAATTCGTCATATGTTGATTATCACATGAATGTGAAATTATTATATCAAGCTCCACACTCTTTAGATTACTTTGTCCATTTATTGTTCCAACTTCCAACAACCCTTTTTCTCTTTCTTTTTTCTTTTCTCCTTGGTGTGGTAGCTGGATTTGAATTTGATATGAAGATTGTTAATAATCATCTCATTTTTATATTGATAAATCAAATGAAATAAAATAAATTTAAAGTACGTATTAACTAACTTAATTTGTTTTTTTTCATTTTCCTCTATTTTCTTTTACGATCTTTTTTCCATCTTTCATACTTTTCCTCAAATGATAGTTAAGAGTAAAAGTTTTTAATAACAGAAAGTAACAATATGTTAATGCGGGACCTAAACCTTAAACTGTAAAATTTATAAACTCAAACTAAACTCTAAAATCATAAATCCTAAACTATAAACCCTTAAACCTTAAACTATAGGACATGAATATATTGTCTTTCAGATTGTTGATGAGGTAAGGTAATTTCATACTATAGAGAAAACTAAATACATCTACTAAAACTAAAGTATAGAATAATTTCTGTTGCTATTTATATATATATATATATATATATATATATATATATATATATATATATATGTATATATATATATATATCGAACTTAAGATCTTTTTTTTTTCTTATGCTCTTACCTATTTGAACATAAATGTTCTACCACTTGAACCCTTTGCTTATATTTTGCATCCTAAATTGCAAATTCTTTGGCCCACAAGATATTGCCCATTCTCCAATTATATGTTAGTTGTTTAATATAAGTTTTACATTTCCATATTTATCACGTACAGTTTTCTTTTCATGATCTATAATATTTATAAAGATATCAATAATAATTTTCCAATAACCTCCACCTTAATCAAATTCTATCTAATGATTATTAATATTTTCTGTATTTTTAATAAGCAAGAAACATATTTGAACTAAATTTTATATTTGAGATTCTTAATCTATAGCCCAAATTTTTATATCATGGCATTCTTTTGTCATAGGTGCCTTCATGCACCCACTAGATCGTATATCATAATTCTCCTTTAATATACTACATAGAGTGTACAAATTAACATTTTGGCAAGAATAATGAGTTATATTTTAATGACAATTGAAACTTAGATGTGAATGTATTGTTTTTATTTTTTTATTTTTTACAACTAAATACTTTAGTTATAATATAGTAAATTATTCTCATTGAGACTCAATCAAATCCTCATTTCTTATCTTTCTATCTTTTTTGAAGCGTTAAGCAGCTCTCTTAGCACGAGCTATATATGATAGGCGAATATGAATGTATTAATATAAGAACTATAATTAATGGTAGATAATTCATGTACAAAAGGCACAGTGATTTAACATTATTTAGCAAATAAAGACACCTCTAATGAACTATTAGAGTGCATTTGTAGTGATTTTAAAAGAGTAGTTTTACTTTTTATAATACTTACAAAATTTATTTTTTAAAGTATTAGAATAAAACACTTCTATGTTTACCATCAAACACACTCTAAATCTTAAATATTTTGCATATTTTTTTGTTATTGTATATACTTTGTAGAGTCACTAATCATGATTCCTTGGCTCATTTGATGCATTTGTTTTTTGTGTTTGATAGAAACGGCTTAATAGTTTAAGAAAGGTTAATAACTCGATGTATGTTATTAAATAAATTAAACTATATTCGATATAAAATTACTTAGTGTAGAGCTTAAATTTAAAAATAATTTTAAGCATTTAAGTAAAAATAATTCATTTATTTTTAAATTCATTTGACATAATCCATATTTATCATAATTTTTTTGACAGTTATTTATCATAATTAAACTCCTCCAACTCTACATTATTTACTACCTTCATTATTATTTGTTCTCATTTTTTTAGTTATAATTTATTTCTCAATAAACTAGTTATTTTATAGATATTTGAGCTTTTAATTTGTTTTTTTTAGTGATTTATCGTCAACTTGTTGCGACGTGTGGATTAATGTCACATTGAATACACAAAGGCACAATTATATCGGAATTTAGCACCTTCAAGTCTTACTTTGCTCACATTTTGCATAAGAATAGATACTGTTAATTGTTTTCGTGTTTCTGGACTCGTACAGGTTTTTCATGTTTCATACATAATTGTTACAAGGGTTCGTGTCCGGAAAGCGAATATGGATCATTGTGGATGATGGCAACCGCTCGGTGTGTAAAACCCAAGAAAAATTCAATTTTTCTGAAAAAGGGTAAGCGGTAATTCGGTTAGCGGGAAATTCTCCTAGATCTCGGATGGCGAAGCAGACTGCCTTAGATTAAATTCGATCTCGTAATCGATGGTGACAAAGTTTCGTAAATTCTAGACAATCGGAATATTTCACAATTTACGGTGATAAATCGTCGGTAACTTCGGGCGAGATTTTTAATCTAGAAAGTCGAGTGGCTTGATTTAAGTTCATTTACAATAAAGTGAGCGAAAAGAAATAAAATTTACGGGCGAGAAATGAACCCGAATAGGACAATAAATCGTTTATCAAATGATAATATAATAATAATAATAATAATAATAATAATAATAATAATAATATAATATAATATAATAATAATATTATTATTATAAAAATCAATCAAAAAAATTGGTATAAAAATCAATTTGTGGGAGTAGACGAAGGGAGAGAGAGAAAGATGGCGCAGGAGGAGAAATTTTTATTTTTTTTATTATTTCTTCTCTTCGTTTCTTTTTCAGATTTATGAAAATCGAATCGTAGGTTTTCGTCGAGGCTGAAGGCAAAATTGATCTACGCGATGAGAGCTACGCGTGGACATCAAAAAGTTGGAGTTTCGACAAACTCTGTGAGGTAGGGGTTTTATCCTACTTGTTTTACCCATTGTTTAAGTGTTTTGTAAATGTTTGTGTTGATTTGAGGCCGTGAGGGGCCATTTGATCGATCCCAAATCTTGGAACCGAAGTGTGAAAATTTTTGGAGAATTTTTGGAGCCCATTTGGACAGTCCGTGACTATATAAGAGTACATTTGGGGTGTTTGTTTAATAATTTATGAAATAAATTGTGTTTTAGTGTATAGGCCATTGGAGATAAAATTGTGATTTGCTCGGTGAAATATAATTGTGCGTATAAGCCATTAAGGATAAAATTGTGATTTACTTAATTATGGAATATAATTGTGGTATAGGCCATTGGAGATGAAATTGTGAATTCTTCCAGTGAAATTTAATTTGGGTGTTTGATCCATATTGTTGAATCACATGGTGTGAATGTAATTTGAGGAATGTTGCATATTGATATATTTGATATATTGTATAAATGGTTTGGAAATGACATAATGCATTTTCATATACCTTTAGGTAACTAGAGATTAGGTGTTAGTGCGCCCAGCGTGGTCTAAGAAAACGAACATGGTTGCGAAAGGAATTTCACAGTATGATTTTCCGGATAATTGGGTTGGGAGATGGGCCAACATATCATTTCGGATGAGGACCATGACTGTTTCGGAAAGCTCACCAACCAATTCGCCTCGGAGGGTAGTCCCATATTTTTACCGACACTTCGGTAGTTTATTTTCAAGAACAACAAATTTTGTTTTGAAAATGATTATTTTCTCATACATGGCTTAGGCAAGTGTGAAATTCGGTGAGGACTGAGACATGGGAACGGGCATTTAGATTCAAGTAGGATCACGTATTTACTTGAGTGTGTATTTAAATTGGAGCGTGCGTATCTCGGCAGGTGGAGAAGTACTTTGTTGGGTGATTCCCTTTGCGGGCGATAACTCACCTGTCGAGGGAATATGTGACCCGGGTACATGGAGCGTACGAGACGGCTCATCTTAGAGCCGATTTTGAAGAGAATCGGGTTGTGGCTTTGATGGTTTTTGGATAATGTATTAGAATTGTAAATTTTTAATATGTATGTGTATTAAGAGAAATGTATAACTCTTGGACTATTAGAATATAGTTGGGATATTTATTTTGAGTATTGGTTTATGGGCCCAAGAGGCCATTTTTACTCAGGTATACGTCTCGTGATACGAGATGTATAGATTTTCCGTAGGTTGATGGGTAGTCAACGGACCCCCGGTTTTGGGGCGTCACATGGTGAAGTTTCGGGAAGTGAAAACAAGCTGGGAAACAAGTGCAGAGGAACCTGTATCGGTACACCTCCAACCTGTACGGGTACACCCATGCAGAAAAGTGGCAGAGAAAAACCTGTATCGGTACACCACTAACTTTGTACCGGGGTACACCCATGTAGATTTGAAGAAATTGAAGCGGGAATACGATTTTAATGCAAAGGGCACGTCAGCTTTAGCCATCAACTCGAGATCACAATGGAAAAGGGTATAAAGCGAAGGAAGGGGGAGAAGGCAACTTTTGATTGAGTTTAAGGTTTTCATGAAGAAGTGTTCTTCTCCATAGTTTTAGGCGAAGTTTATAGATTAGGGTTGAAGACTTCATTTTTCTGGAGATTTTGATTTGCAAGCACATGTAACCTTTCAGTTAGACCACACATCTCGTTTTCTTTCTCAGTATTTTGTATTTTTCATTCATAGGTTTTGCAATTGAATTCTGATTTTCTCAAAGTTCCTTTTATGAATAAATTCTCTTCAAGTATGATTTGCTTTATAATTTCCATGGAGTTCTAAACTTTTATGCTGGGGTTCTACGGTGGAAACTCACCTTGATCAAGGTAATAACCCCTCAATTCTCTTTTATACTTCAATGGGATTGTGTGATGTTAATCACTTGTAGAGAAACTTTATAAAACCTTAGTTGGGCATCCTCTTGACAACGTGTGAACGAGAGATCCTCGGTACACATTGTACTTGATTTCGAATGCAAGCTAAGAGTCTGAATTAATTGTGGAACAAGTGTTTAACATTCCTCGATCGTTTTTCATTCTAAAAGAGCGTTTAAAGCAAAATCTTCCATAGAAGATCATTCATCAATGACTCTTAGATGAGACTATAAACTAAGAGGTGGGAATTACGTGAGTATTGGTGAGTGGAAACCTAAGAATCCCAACAATCATCTTTCTATTTTAAAATAGTCAATTTAATCAAGTCTTAAATCAACCAACCACAACCCTATAATTTCCTTTTCAATTACACACCTTTTGGAGAATAGCTCCTGGGATTGATAATTTAGACACTCCACGTGGAATGGCTGTGGACTCCCATAGTATTACAATGCTAGACAACCTTAATTCCTACGCTTGGGAATAAAATTCAGCATACGAATAAGAACGAAGCAGCGTCGTCTTGGTATAACGATTGGTTTTTTATCGTTTGTTGTGACGTTGACTAGTGTGTGAGCAATTTAGACGACAAAGCATGTTCGATTAGACAAAGACAATAAATCAAATCATGGTTGTCGATATTTTGCAAAACTAGAGTCATATATATTATAGTCATTATAGGATTATCAAATGTGTAGACTTCAAGCCAATTCATTATGCTATGATGTTGTGAGACCCCGGAAAATCCAGATTCCCTGAAGAAGAATTAGCGGTAATTTCGGTCAAAATCGGAATTTTCTGAATCTCGGTGTGAAACGGACTGACAGTTTAGGTCGTCTCGCGAAATCTAGCTGTCAATTCAGAGTCATTCACGTTTTTCGAGAACACCGAGAGGGATGTAGAGACGCAGCGTTTGAGTGGCCCAAGGCGCCGCATGTCAGGCGAGATCTCGTCAACATGGAGCTCAAGTGGGGCTCACATGTGACACATGGCATGATATAAGAAAATCTAAGTTAGATGGATAAGGATGGGATGTAATCCCATGGTCCAGTAGAAATGGACATGTGGCGATGAGAGGACTCCTCTTGACCAAGTCTTCCAAATCAGTTTGGGAGAGGGAAGGAGAGAGGGAGAGACCAACCGAGAAAGGGAGAGTGAGGAAGAGAGGGTTTTTAGAGAGAGAGGCTCTACCTTCTCTCTAGAATTCCCGGTGATCGGATCGTCGGTTTCCGGCGAGACGAGAAGCAAAGTGCTCCCCACGGCAAGGACTACACGTGGGTACCAGTTTCGGGGAGTTTCGACAAACTCCAGAAAAGGTAGGGGTTCTTCTCCTACTTGTTTTACTCTTTGTTTAAGGGCTTTGTAATGGATTGGGATTTGTTGAGGCCTGGATGGCTAGTGGTTGATTCAGCTTTGGACCGAGTTAAGAAATCACAGGGTGTTTTAGATGATCCGCGGACTGTTGTGTGAGTGCTTGATTTGTGTGGTGTTGTGTTATTGCCATGAGAAAATAACATGTTGTGTGAAATTGTGGGTTGTTATAAGGCAGAACCACGGATTGTGCAACAGCCCATGTGAGCTAAGTTTATGTTATTATTATAAACTGAATAACATGATGTAAGATTAATTTTGTTAATATATGCATGAGTGATATATTAGCATGTGTTGGATGTTTATTGTGCCATTGCACCTTAGGTGGGAAGTAACCCAAATGGGAAATTCCCTCTTGGGCATTACTCACCCGTCGTGGGAATATATTTTCAGTGCGAGAAGGCGTGCCCAGGGATGAGACGCATCCGGGGCCTTAGAGGCGAAGAAACGGCCAAGATGGCCTTAACTTGTATTTTGTATTTTTTTTTCTGTTCTTTGTAAAATTCTGGGCAAGAGACCCAGTTTTGTATAAATTGTAATTGAATACAATTGTAAATAAATCAATTTTGTATAAAATATACATTTTTTGTATGATGTGTAGGCCAAAAGTGGCAAAATTTTACCATGCGTGCCTCGTAGCGTGAGACACGTAGATTTCCGCAGGTTGACGGATAGTCAACGGACACCCCGGGTTTGGGGCGTCACAGATGTTGCATCACGCTCTAAAGTTTTTTAGTGAATTTGATTATGTGTATTTATCACATATATTGTTAGTTTGAATTGATAAAATTATATATTTAAAAAAAATGTCAATTTAATGATGTAGATAAATTTGAAGTTTTTTTTTTTTTAAATAACTAAATTTACAATACAATAGATTGAAACACATAATCCAAAGTGCTTAAAACTTTAGAGGATAACACAACAGTATATAAGTTAATAACAAAAAGGATGACATAACAACATTTATATTGTAAAAAAAAAATGATATAGGCTAAATGATTACACATTTGATAATCGAAAAATGCATGGAATATCTAAGATTCCCGGATCTATAGTATCTTTGACAGGCATGTTTGATCTATGACTCTATGATATCGAATTTTTCCATATGGTTGTCAATAAGGAAAACCCACAAATAAATTGGTGTCGATGGCCTAACTACTCGTTGCAACAAATCAACGACGATACACGTGCGACAGATCGACGATAAAAACACAAAAAAACAAAGGCAAACCCAGATCGATGCTGAAGAAATCACTTTATTAGAAAAAAAAACCTACATATGGGAAAGAAAATGAAATAAAGGGTGATTATAGGTTAAGAATGACATAAATATCAGCCTTCATCTTTAATGAACAAGGGCTTAAAAGAAAAAAAACGAGAGGAGGAATGGTGAAGTGCGCGAGGATGGCTGATAAATTTGAAGTTAATTTATAATTTGGAGTTTTAGACGGGAATAATGCGTATGAAATAAAAAATTATGAAGTTAGTTTGCATGCCAAACTATTAACCGAAGTAATGCTTAATGTCATTTGTTTGTGGCGGCAAGTGTCGTCGGGAAATCTGAAGCGAAACATGTCGGCATTTGAATTGCCTGAATGTAAGCGGAACATGGCGATTTGTTATATGTGAAATGCCGCTAACGACAACAGCGGCAATTGGTCCTATATAAGTTAGGGTTTCTTTTTCTTCTCCTTCCGCTCTTCTCCCGATCTGCTCCTCTTCTCCTTCCAATCAGCTCCTCTCCCGTCCTCCTCCGCTCTACTCCTCTCCGATCCTCCTCCCTTCTCCGGTATGCTTTCCTCTTTTCTGCATTCTCTTTTCATTTATTTATTTGTTGGATGTATATTTTTATCCCATTCGATTGTGCCCTAAATGGGAAGTATTTGCATTCGTTTTTGTCCCCTTTGATTTCTTTCCATTTTCGTTTGCATTGGTCGGGTGATGTTAGCCTTGTATTGTAGTTCTACTGTAAAATGATCGATTGAAGATAATTGAGTTGAGTATTATTTTTTGTGGGAACTGAAATATCTAGTATAACTATGGTTTTTGATTTTTCTGTAAGTATCGGAAACCACCTGTTTGGTTACTGAGAAAGTCCTGGAGGAGGGAATGGTGCAAAGTTGAATTTTCCTTTGATGTTTGGTTGTTGATATAATGGGGATATGACTTGATTAGGTTGACTATGTTTTGGGGCTAAAATGAAGAGTTTAGAGGGCTTATGATTCCTTGTATTAGTTAGTTTAGTTATTTTCATTGATTTCTCGATAATAAACATACCATTAGTATTGTGCTTGAATTTTGGACTGTGGGGAAACAAAACTTTTCTTGGTGTAACTTTCCTTATTAATATTGATGTGTTTCTAGTACTTAAAATTTTCTTATCCATTGTCAGGTAGTTGCTTCTTTATTTTGTGCATGTTATTTATGTGCCTTTACTTGTTCCCATTTTTTTCTCTATTCTGGTGGTTATACATGATAGAATTCAATGATGCTTCACTAGGAAGAAAAAATGGAAATTGAAATACAATGATTTGACATCTGTAAAAGCAAGCTAAATTATGCATTAAAATCATTTGTCTTCCATGGGAAACCCACTAGAAATTTGTACTTCAATCACTTTTTTAGCTCACGATGGAATGTTAATATATAGTCTGAAAAATACCCCGAAACCTTAAAACCAAATCCTGGGAACCCGAAAACCTAAAACCCAAAAACCACTAATGCTAAAGCGATGATACCCAAAAACCCAAAAACACCAAAACCCTAGAACCAAAATACCTAATACCCTAAAACCACCTTAAAACCACAAAACCCAAAAACACTAATGCCCTAAGACCCTAAGACCCTAAGACCCTAAGACCCAAAACCCTCAAAACCCCAAAACCCTTAAACCTAAAATACTAATTCTAAGACATAAGACCTAAAACCTAGAACTGAACCTTAAAACCTAAACCTAAAACCACCTAAAACCCTAATGCCTAAACCTAAACTCTAAAACCCTAAGTTGGTAGCCTTTATGATAGGATTGATGTGATATCGGGATAATGACCTCCCATATTATTCATTTTGGAGCATTTTGTATAGGTTCAATTATGTATGTGTCAACTATTACCGTGATATGTTATTACAATGGACAATTATTGAGGACTGAAACAGATGTGAAATATGAGGGGAGAAAAGCTCGTATTGTGCCTTTGGATGTACCGGTTGAATGCACTTTTGAACAATTGACTGATATGATATATAAAGCATGACAGATTTAATGAAGCAAGGTTGAGTGGGCGCCGATTATAAGTATCCAGCAGATAGTGGAAAAAGGTTCCAACCTTTTCAAATATGGAATGATAGTAGTGTGTGCCGAATGTTGAACTTAGTTAACACAACTACCATTGAGGACATTAAACTGTATTGTAACACCCCGTCTTGAGAGAGTGTACAGTACATGATACTGTAGGGGTGTATAAGAGTACCAAGTGTCACATAGTAGTATTTTGGAGACTAAAGTAGAGAATGGCCCCATGAGACCCGGGATTTGTGTATGAGAACAAGGGGTACCGTGTCATTTAGCAAATAGGACATGAATATAGAAAATCATTAAGTGTAAGAGATGGGCCTGCAATACAAATAGCATAAGTTACAATTGAAAAATTAAAAGAGATGAGGACTAAATTTATAATTTAGGCAAGTTTAACATATAAATAGAGGGGAGACATAAGCCAAACTCATTTGGTCTCATATTTTGCTAGGGCTTCACGGTTCCTAAGGGGAGGAAGGGGAGAGAGCCAAAGAGGGAGGGGAAGAAGAGGAAGAAGAAGGAGGAGGAGAAGAAAGAAATCCAAGATCAAGGTATGTTTGTCTTGGGAATTAAGTGTATTTTGATGTCCTAGGGCTGTATGAATTTTCCATAGGTGTTCCTCCTTGTCTAGGGTTTTGGAAGATCACCCAAATCCTAGATTTTTGTTGAATTCATGTGGGTAAAACCTTCATTAGTATACAATAAACATGGAATCCTCTTATTTATATAGTTTTGTAGGAATTGGTGGACCTTGGGTTGAATTCATAGGATTTTTACCTAGGGTTTGGTTTATGAAGTTCCAAATCACCAATTCAAGTGTTGTGAAGTTAGTTTCAATGAATTCCATGTTGGTTTAGGAATTGTTGTAAAAATGAGTGTTGGGTTTTTAAGGAAATTCCTATGAAAATTTGGTAAAACCCAGTTTTGTTTTAGTTATAGATTAGAAAGTTATAATCATCCAAATGAATTGATTCAATTGGTAGAACCATAAGAGAGATAGGGCTACAATGTATAGAGAAGGAACAAAGAAAATTGTAGCTCTAAGGCTCCCAAATACGGACTGAAAGGTGAGCTCAGTGTAGCTCACTGATTATGCTCTGTTTTGGGTATGTTTATGAATGTTTTTAGCCACATAAGTGGGTTTCACTCATCAAGTGAGTGATTCAAAATTCTGGGTAAATAGACTTCTGGGTAATAATTTATCTGAAGGAAGTGCATGAAAATTATACAAGCAAAAAGTGCTATAAAATTTGTCAAGGGTGGAGCTATGTGCAGATTATGTTCTGCCAAATTGAGTCATCTAGATGTAAAATACAATAACTTGAGTTTTGGTGATCCAAATTGGGTGATTCCAATTGGAGAAAAAAAACCTTAGAATCATAGCTTCAAATTAGTGAAGAAACCATTTTCAATTTGTAGATTTAGATCCCAAAAATCAAGGATAACATTAGGTGATTCAGTGGGTTTGGAATCAAAAACATGTTGTAGCTTGTGTTATGTGGTTGAGGGCCTTAGAGAAGGAATTTTCATTGAAATTTTAAAGAGATGTCATTGGATATATAAGGACTGATCTAGAGAGTTTCATAATTTTGAAGACCTTTTGAATAATTTTGGGTATAAGTCCATAGAGTATTGTTGGAAAAAGGTTGCAAAATGAGTGGTTTTTATTTGGGGTTTTTAGTGCTCAAGGAGTGGTGTTAATTTGACTTTATATGAATGTTGTGTTAAAGTGACTTGCGTGTGAAGTACGTTAAGTTTATACGCTATACGTGAGTGATTAATACGTTCTTTGTGATCGTTGATATGTAGGCTAAGCAAAGGAGGCAAAGTAATTAGGATTTGTCACTCCAAAAGTTTTGAAACAAAAGAGATGGAGTGTTCCTAAACCTATTTTCAAATAACGATGTATCATTATGAACTGTTTTGCACTGGTATTTTAAATGGTTTGATTGTAAGCCATGTTTTGAAGAACAAGCAAAGGTTTTGATTTTTTAAACCATATATGAAAAGCAAATAAGTAATGGTTTTGATTCAATTCAACCATACTTTTAAGCAAACAATGAGTTTAGCAAGCAATAGTTTTAACTATAAAACCATATTTCAAAGAGCAAGCAAGCAAACAAAAGTCTATTTTGTAAAATAGGCTAACAAAAATCCTAGTCTTAAATGACATCAGGTCGGTGTCAAATATGTGCTTGGCGGTGGTGTTAAGTTCCTTATGCATTTTAGATTGCACAGTCGACAAGCTTTAGAACATCGTCATACATTTAAGGAGACCGTGGCACGTCTTGGGTATATAAGGTTGGAAATAGCTAAATTATGGTGATGGGGCAGGGGTCAATTCCATATATTTCTGGGAAGGTGGCGTGGGCCAAGGCCGCCACCTAGGTGATGTGGACCAGGTCCTTAAGTGACACGGTCGATGCCCGAGCTCCGTGTTCACTAGGGTACAACTATTAGGAAAGGCCTCCAGGTGGTTGATGATTTATAAGCATGTTTATACAGTTTAAAAATCAGCCACAGTGGCGCACGGGTTGAGCCCCGAGACTCCCATGTTTGTTTAAAACAAGCAGAAGTTTGAGCTCAAACTCTAGTTTATTTAACATGCGATTGGCTAAAGGCTCAGTGTTTTATGAAAAGTTTTGAGAAGCAGGAAGCAAAGGTTTTATGAAGGTTTTGACGACAACAAGCAAGAGTTGAGAAAAGTTTTAGAAACTTTTAAAGTAAGATAAAGCAAGCAAGCAGAGATTTTTTGAAAGGTTTTATAAACTTTCAAGTAAGCAAACAATAAAGTTTGAAACTTTTAAAGTAAAACAAACAAGAAAATATTCTGGAAAATATCATGTGAGTTTCGGTTTTAGATGTTTTCGAAAAAATAAACATTTCTAAAAACATACGCTCCATCTTTGAGCTCGTTTGCATTTCATTATTTTTGCTGTTTTAAAAGCATTTTAGAATGCAGTGCAGCGGTGTGCAGACTACCTGATAGGAAGGCCACGACATCGATTATAAGTCACGTGTATAAATAGAATTTTGTATGGAAATACCTTGAACTTGTATAAAGGAATATATGTATGTACATAATGTGGTTTATGAAAATGTGTGGATGTTGTTGGATTATAATAATTTGATATAATTAACAAAATTTTGTATCTGGGTTTTGGGACATGTCTATCACAATTGTTATCTTTGAAATTTTATAAATCCTGGATTTAGAAAAGAATTTTTTTATACGAGATTGAAGCGCGTCACGGGCGGCCGAGTTTTCAGTCGTTGGGGTAGCAGTGGGGATTCTGTGGAGTGGTCGGCACACCTGCCGATAGTAGGGGGTGGGGGTGTGACATGTATATTGAAGTTGTTTGAGTCAAGGCACTAGTGAATCAATCTGTGGGTGGCCATGTAGATTTATTGGTTTGCGACAATTACAATGTTCCAAAATTTGACTATGGTTGTGGGCCTAGTAGCGTCTAATACCGGAAACTGGAGTTTTTGGAGTTGATGAAGACCGCGCTTATGAAGAAGGTAATGATGAATATGATGATGATGTTGATGATGACTGTAATGTAGATGCGGACGTTGAAGGCGATGGACATGCATCATCCTTAAGACTTACAGACCAAAATTTTGGAGAATAGGCAAGAGATATATGTCTCTGCGCTTAAGCACCGTCTTAGCTGATGTATCAAATAACCCGGAATCTTTGAGACATTAGGTAGATCCCATCCCACAATTTGTTATCACTTACCAACACCTCAATTTGAACATGTTGAAAACACAGCAGGTATTCTTTGTTGCAAGTGGTTGGACTCCATGGGTGCAACATACTACTTGATTATTAATTGGAAATTTGTAGTTTAATGAGATTTTAATTCTAAATCTGATTTGCAGAGGCTGCAGATTTACTCAATTAAAGCACACCAAGAGTTTGTCGTTATTGTATCTCAAAAAAATTGCTCGTTTTAAGATGTAAGAAGGCGGAAGAATGTCACTGTCCATGGAAGCTTAGTGCATTGGTTGTAAAAGATACTTGCTTATTTGTTATCAATAAATATATAGGGCCGCATACTTGTGTCAAATCCTTGCTTGAACCGGGACCATCATCAATTGGACTCAAACTTGGTTACTGCTCATATAAAGACAATTATTATGGCACAATTCACATTGAGTACGACTGTTATTCAAGAAAGTGTGATGGAGAAATGTGGATATGAAATATCATACAAAAAGGCGTTGGATGGAAAGCATAAAGCAATTATAGTTATTTTGATCTCTTTTTCTCGCTATATATGTGAGTCGCCACATTTGTTCTTGGCCATAGAGCAAGCAAATCTTGGATGTGTTGTAATTTGGAAAACATGTGACATTAATATGCCAAACACTGAGATACTCCAACGCATGTTCTGGTCATTCAAGCCATCTATTGACGGGTTCGAACATTGTCATCCCGTAATGAGTATTGATGGTACAAATTTATATGGGAAGTATAAAGGCACGTTGTTGATCGCTAAGTGGCTGTGACAAATAATCGGGCTGCTTTCCATTGGCATTCATATTACAAAAGGCGAGAATATTGATAGTCAGATGATTCTTGAATGTATAAGAAATAGAGTTAATGAATCCGCCGAATTTCCATGCTATATCCGACATATATCTGTATTATGGCGTTAAATGACCGATCCTCATCTTGCTGGTCGCACCCATCTCGCCTATCACAGGATTTGCATGCGCCATCTTGCAAGCAATTTTATGACCTGCTTCAAAGATAAACTCTTGAAGAATTTGCCAGCCGAGCAGCCTTTTAGCGAGCAATGTATCGTAACTACTACATATGACTACAATTGGGATAATTAATTCTGAAGCAAAACAATTGTTAAAGGCAATCCCTTTTTAGTTATGAGCTCTTTCACATGATGGAGGTCGAAGGTATCGGATAATGACGACCAACATTTCGGAGGTATTATAATCTGTCCTTAAAAGAGCTCAGAGTTTATACCAAGAATTGCATTAGCAGCCAGCTTGACCTTCTACCGCTCAACAATTACTTTGTTAAAAAGAAGGAACTAGGTGGCCAGATAGATTAGCATCCGGGCGAGCAACCACCCATATGTTGATGCTCGATTCGTGGTCGGTTATTAAGGCCGGTCGATGGAAATTGTTCTTACGACACGACAGTGGCCGATTTCATGTCAAGTTAAGGAGTGGTCGAACCCATCAGCCAACTTACATGACAAAAATGCACATGTGGAAAGACACCGATGGCGGATTTCTATGCAGCCATATCATAACAAAGATACAAGATCGGCGTTCCTGATTTTCAACTTTTTGTGCAAGGCTACTACAATACGCAGTCATACTATGATACATGAGCAAGCTTGTTTCATCCCATATATGATGAAGAGGAGTGGCCTCTTTATGATGGTCCTAATGATTGCAAGACTCCGAAATAATGAAACGCATAAGCAAAGTGGGACGACCCAAATCAACCCGATTGCATAATGAAATGACGTTAGGGAGGGAAAACTATCGCTACGTGGGTTGTGCAAACAACTAGGTCACAATCGGATGGTCTTGTAAGAATAGAAATCAAGTTGCAGAACAACTATGGCCCACGTAAATTTAAAAATCATATATGCAGGTATATCTCTGTTTGTTCTAGCCACATTTGTTGGGAATTTGAAATTCATTTCATATTTTATTTCCATAGCATTTGAGTGTATGGTGATTTGCAGAATTTACAAAATTGATTTCACATTGCCCACCTTCCTTGTATCTTGACAGATACAGTCTATCCAATGTGTTTAATTAATATTTATAGTGCCTTTCAGACATCCAGATTATAGTTATGGCGTTCAGAGGGCTTCATGATGCAGATCCATTTGATCCATCTGTCTTGGTATTGTAAGACAGACATAGGTCCCACTTAGTAGATACAGAGTAGGTATGTGTTTTATTACTTATCAATTAATATTTCCAGTTGTACCATGTAATTTATATATATTCAATTGTAAAGTTGGCTTATTTGTTACTTGCAATTCCAGGAAGTACTTCACCCTCGCTAGTAGATGAAAGCCTTAATCAGTATGTGGAGGATGGATCCAAGTATTCGTCCATACGTGATCCCTGTGATTCTGGAATAACAGTCAAGCCAGCCATAATATGATCAATTGGCCACTTATCATATGTCCAAGTTGAGAGATTGCGCCCGAGACACACAAATGCTTTCATGTCCCAATGGGAGAAATGACGATCACAAGACAGATGTTGCTATCATCCTCGCCTTCTCGTAGATCGACGCCCAAAGAATCACTGTGGACATGTGGACTCAATGTGGCGGACTTCAGGCGGAGTCGTTTGTCACCCCCACCGCCTCATGCTCTCGGTAGGATCCGCTATCTCCATCCTGGTTATGTGACCGCCATCCACCCCAGCACCCGATGTAGATGAGGTCGCTTTAGAGCGGAGTGCGGGTGGTTTCATCTTAGCGCTGATGGGATCCTTCTTGCTCATGGATAAGAAGGGGAGGCACGTTCATCTCAGGCCGCCACTACTACGAGATCTGACACATATTGCGACTTATAGTTGGGGGGTGCAGTACTAGCACATGCATATCGTGAGTTATGCCGAGCCAGCTTGGATCGTAGACGCAGTATTAGCGGTTGTGTTACACTGATACAGGTATGTAAAAAAAATTTGTTGTTACATACAAATTCATATACACAACACATTATTAGGTTCCTTACTTTATGTTTATTTTATATTCAGCTATGGTCTTGGGAGAGACTTCACGTGGGGCGACCCGATTTTGGGCGATCAGCAGCATATCCAACACCACCAGTTCCTCATGCCTTACATGATGACAATGCAGATGTTGTCGATGGGGACCTAACTGAGGCCCTCGACAATGGATTACTAGTTGAGCCTGCAATTGAGCCAGAGCCAAAGCTAACTCTTCTATTGGGGTGTAGGTGGAGAGTACCTTTGACATGGGTGCATAACCCATCTGGTGTACTCCTCCTATATCGAGATCAACTAGATGCACAAACTCTTGATCAGGTAATTTATATATGTAAAATTATATGGTTCTATAGTAGTTTCTTCATATTGACATAAAAGTTTTTGACGTATAGTGTAAATGTGTAGGTATTATGGTAGCCATACGTCGGAGAGTTGGTTGACCAGCTTCCTGACATCTGTTTAGTTGATCAGGAGATATGGTGGACGATGTCACCGCTTATATGTTTCAAGACTGTTGAGTGGCATCGTCCGGAGCAAGTCTTGCCCCAGTTTGGGCTGCAGCAGGAGATACCTCCATCTTGCTCTTATAAGCAACAACTACATAGAGTGGATGCACGTGAACAACACCAGAGAGATTGGGCGACGTACCATGCTCCATGCATTGCCTTATGGGATACGCGTGCGCGTAGGATCAGCACTACACCCCCTATGGTGGGTATGATGGACTTCCATGATCCATATATGTAGTGGTATCGTCGTATTACACGACGTTTTATGACACCACCACTACATATGGATGATATGAGGTTCCATACTACAGCCGGTACTACTCAGGTTTTGGTAAGTTAGAGCACTATGTCCTTAATTGTATTCCAAATTTTAATCAATAGATTACATATTTATAATTCTTTGTTTGGTTCACTCAGATCTCTCCCATGACTGACATAGCTAGTCGCTCGCGCTTTGCTACCACCGGTTTGGTGTACGACTTACATCATATTGTTCGATCAGTGTTACACCAGATCGGAGAAGAGTATCGCATCACCGGCTATGATCAGGAGGCATCTACATCACATGGACCATCCATTAGACCTTCGGTGTCATCCACTCCACAATGTATGCAGCCCATTCGAGGTAGAGGAAGAGAGAGAGGGAGAGTTGATCGCCGAGGTCGTGGTCGATATGGTGGGCAAGGTCACCTTCCATATGATGATAGCCGTCGTGGTACACCTGAGCCAACTTGGCCTACTTTGATACCCCCCATACTTACCCCTCACCTTCCATACCCCCGCACACTCAACACTCACCCTCTCCATACCCCACACACTTACATATCTTTACCATATCCAGTGTCGCCAGAGCCAGCGTCCATAGCAGTCGATATCACCTTCTCATCACACCTTTTATCATCACCTACATTGGCTCCCATTGATCACACCATCCTTAACCTTGTAGCGTAGTCAGGTCCACTCTCCAAATAGGCAACCCTCGCGTTCCACGGTATGTCGGTTTCATCCATCGCCTCCCTTGGCTCCATCGGCTCCATCGCCCATCACCTCAAGCTCGCATTCAACTAGACCCTATCATTCAACAAAGTTGTGTATTCTAGGCGCCATCCTAAGAGAAATATAAAGACGCCATCTTGTGGGACTCATTGATATATGTTGATCTTTTTATATATTGATATTTGTAAACAATGTTTTAATATATTTATATGATTTGGTTTATGCATGGAGTCTTAATCTGGCCAAGGTTCCTACAGGTGGGTCTCCCGTTATGATTGTTTGATAATTAAAAAGTTGGTGTCTTTACGGTACAATAATGTGATTGTGGGACTGAATGACACCATGGAAAATCTATTTGCTTCTTTGGACAGGAATGAGCCTAAGATTTCTCCTTCCACCTGTATGCTCGCCAGACATGGAAAATGTTCCTTTATCAATGGAAGCCCAATGTAACACTTTTGTTCCAACTCTAAATCGAACATATATTCCCTTTTTTTCTATTTAACATTATTATGAATTCATCATACAGGGTGTCTACCGGCCTAATCTCACTCTTATGTTCTCGTGGTCGATTGACGGCTATTAAGAGGAATACCGATCGTGGGGATGATTTCAAGAGTGGACAAACAAGATGAAATCAGATTGCGGATCTCCTGCTTGGCCGGGCATCAAGGTATATCAAATTCTTAGCATTTCCTCTCTATATTGAAATTTGAATTTATCCTCAATAATTAAACCAAAGATGATGATGATGATGTGACGTGCCGAAAAACGCGGTTTATAAAATGAATGCCTAAGTGCGCAAGTGCGCACGCAGAAATTTCAAAGAATATAGCCAGACTTAACGTATCTGGGATATCGATCCACAGGGAAAGGTAAATTGACTACAGAGGTTCTGCTTTTCAGATAATATCTGAATAAAGGGTTCTAGGGTAAAAACTAAGCAAGGAAACTGCAACTAAGCTATTGATTTTAGTGAATTAATGGTGTCGGGCTCAGGGTTAAATCTCCCTATCAATGCTCAACGGATTACTTTTCTAAAGATCTTGTTATTCAATCTATTTTATAATATGTCAATCGGGCGAGGTGATCTCATTTCACGAGATATCCTCTCTCGATATATCCTCGTTTATCTCGTGGAATAGGAATCGGTATATCTCTATCTCGACTCTAGATCTGAAATGCTTAAACGTTCTAACCCCATATACCACCTTCAGGTTCGGAATATTTCTATTAACCGACCGTACAAGGCTACTTACCTGCATCCCTCGAATACCCTCCATATCTCGAATCTCGAGGATCTCGGTGTGATTATGCTAACATAGTAGGGTTTATCATATAATTGAAATGCAGGAATAGAGTAGATATGACAAATTAATAACAACTGAATAACATGAAAGGTCAAACTTTAATCCATTGTTCGTGACAGGGTTTGATGTAACCCTAGAAAGAAATCTAGAACATAATGAAAGAAAAGATGAAAGTGTTTAATAAAGAAAACATTGTTCTAAGATCCGGAAATATACGAAAAGTGAAAAGCGTTACAATCCCGGGCACTTCCTCGAAGTCAGTGTCACTCTGCTCTCGAAACCTGTGCCTCTGTTCGTGCGCTTCCCGATCTCCCCTTGATTTCTGAACCCTAATTTGCTTTTAATGATGAGAGCAGATTTTCGAGCTGACGTCGCGACGTGGTGACGTCGCGACGTGGTGACGTCGCGACGTGACAGTCACTTCCTTGTTTGCTCCTCCTTGTTCCAAAAGTGCTTCCAAAAGCCTCTTTGTACTCAATGAACACAATAATCACGACACGAAATCAAGGATCTAGCCACAAAACTACCATTATTATAAAATAAATGTGAAAATGATTTAACTCGATGCGAAAGTGTAAGATGAGCGTTTTAGGCACTCATCAATTTTTAACTAGCTTCGCTTGTCCCTCAAGCAAGAACCCACCTAGACAAAGACAATAATAATACTCCACAAAATGTAACCTTCACACTACTACAAAGTAATGCACCCATGAAAAATAGGGATCTCCACTTTGACCGACTCACATACCCACCTGCTTTGCCTCGATGTCTCAAAAGCTTAAGGTTACGATATTTGACTTTCAAAGAAATTAATGAGATAAAGAAACCCATCAGCATCGCAAATCCCATGGTGTTCAATACTTTCCCAAAATCCCTATGTGCTTATAATGAGTGACTTTCAGTATATGCCTAGGTTCCGATACCCCCAAACTTAAGTTCAACTCACCTATTTGGAAGAAGCCAACTAAAAAAGGATAGGAACGCACCCATTTATTCATGTCCTCATACTTAGAAATTTCCTACATACCTAAAACAATACGGAAGGAAGTACTCCTGCTGAAGTTTTAGCTTTGCAAAGCCTAGAGCGGATCCATCGTGACTCCCCCCAGCTGTTAGGCACTGTGCATTAAATTCCTTCTCAAACTTCAAATTTTAACATCAATCAAACCTCATGGCCCTAGGTTGCGGTGAACGATTCATCTTTCCGGTTCCACCCGGCAAAGGAATAATGACTCGCCGCTGGCTCTGGGCATAGGTTTGATAGGCCCTTCAGATCGTGCCCGGATTCATTGATGATCCCCGCTTTATTCTATGCATATACTATTTTTGTCATTTTTCTTTTTTCTTTTTCTCTTTCTATTGTTTTTGTATTTTCCCTCGTCAGCCTCGATGGCAATCCTCTTAATTGCGTGTCCCATCACTCAAATGGTTCGAATCTCCCCCAAGTTGATCGAACTTTAGTAGTTGGTTCTAAGACTTATGCATACTCCAAAGTCACGCTAGTGTGTGAGTGTGATGTGGTTTTTTGAGAACTGGTTTCGACTACCCGGATTGATTCACTAGCCCTTTCAATTATTCAACCGACTACCGAGCATCAAGTAGATGTATGCATTTGAACAAAGTTTGGTAGTGAACTCAATCCAAAATTGACCCTCAATTTTCAACATGGCACACATGTATGCAATCACTACATGCAAAAAAAAAAAATTTGTCCTAAAACACGCAACAATCACAACTCGACCCATCAACATGAGTGCAGATGCAAAATAAACCAAACTAAATCTAAACACCAATTACTAACTCGTATGCACATTAAAAACAAAACACAACTAAAAAGACTACATACTACTAAAAACCAACACAACAATAAACAAAACACAAAAAAATTAAAGATTCAATCACTACGCACCCTTCAAACAAAATATCCAAAGGTCTCCACCGGTAAGATAAAAACATAGAGGGTAAGGAACTCCCCGAATATCACCGCTGCGGGAGGGCGGATAGAAAGCCGGCAGCCACAGCTGGCTCGTATAGATCGCCGCCGCAGAATGATGCCGGCCTCATCGCCGACCGCCCCGGCAGATATCGAAGACGCAACGCCCATGTCTCCGCGGTAACTAGGACTCTGCTCCCCGGGTCTCATCCCGGCGCGCCGCAAAATCCGCCGCGAGTGCAAGCACCGGTCCTCAAGATCCGGTGAAGGACTGGGGAGGAGGGCCGCCCCGTGGTCGCCTGGGGTGGTGGTGGAGGTGGGGTAAGACAGGGTGGTGGTGGAGGTGGTCAACAGGACCGGCCAAGGTCTCCTCAACGCCCTGTGGATCCATAACGAGCTCGATACTCATAAAGCTCGCCCCCGGTCCGAGGGCTCGTGGATCCGAATCTTAGGTCCTCGTGCCGCGGACACCGTGTGTCCCGCTTGACGTGTGATATGGCTTTTATTGGGTGGAGCCAAGTGTCGCGTTGTCGCCCATATGACTCGACTTGCTCGCACAAGCCAAATATCGTAGTGCGGTCCTGTGTTCATTCGTATCTTTGCGATGGAGGATCGCGCCTCTTATAACCTCGCCTCAGCATCAATGGTATATCCCGGATAATGGCGGCGCAGAACACCGGGCGTCACCACACACATCATTGGCCGTCGGATGGGCACGCGGGCTTCGCGAAATGCGGTGCCAAACTCAATGAAGCCAAATGCTCGCTCGGAATCACCGCATGGCTCCAGACTGCTGATCCTCCACGCTCGCCCGTCAATACGCGTAATAACTCTTCATGGTAGTTTCCGGGATGCTCGCGAGTTTATCGCGCGAACTTGCGGGACATGCCGTAAAGTTGCAGAAAATCATTGACTTACTTCACTTACTGTCGGACATCACCTCATCTCTGACCGACATGGGGAAGCGTAGTCGCGCAACCTTTAACTACGCGTCATCGCCGCCGGACGAGGGGTCGGGCAGATGCAAGCACGCCACTCGCTTAATTGTTCTTTAAAGAAATCATCGGCGATGAAACCCCTTCTTCTTAATGAACGAGCGTTCTTTCAAATTGTGCCAAAACCGCCGGCCGGGCATCATATTTACAAACGCAAGGCCGATCGTGGGAGCTCGGGTCCCCGCTCGGGCCGGACCCTCCGGCTAAGGCAATCCGCCCTGCCCGATATATAAATCTAGATAAAGGAAACAAAATATCAAACACCCTGAACAAAATTCACTACAAACTAACTAATAACTATCTATGATTTACAAACCAATGCTTAAATGCCAGAGAACCTAAGGAAACCTAGCTGATCTCAAAATGAGGTTCTACAATATTCTTCAGACTACGTTAAAGCAACCAACAATCTTTGGTAATTACCTGTATCTAAGCTAGAATCGGGCACACAGCGGGTGGGATGCCATCACTAACTAAAAAACCGCCAACAGGCACTAAGGCTCCACAGCAAGGTATTCTGACCGTGACGTGAGAGTCTCACAGTTCCGTGAAGGTCGGAGAATGGTGGTATGCGGTGGTTTTTGAGGTTTCGTGGTGCAGCAGCCGCAGCACGGTGAAGTCTGAATGAAATCCGCCTCATTGCAAATGTATCGCCGGCCACGATGCCGCTGGATGACGCCACACAGACGCGACAGAGAGTTTCGCTTAGCAACGTCGCCACGCGGAGGATGACGTCAGCGCGACGCGATTGCAGGCTGGTAAACCACCGCCGCCACGCGATGCGGATAGAAGGCGAATTCGACGTCGCCGACGCGAAACCAACGTCGCGGACAAGCGCCAGCGCGAGAGGTGGCGCAAACGCACGCCGCTATCGCGAAAACTCACCGCCACGACGCGGATTGCAGGGATATATCAAAATGACGCCGCGACGTTGAAAACTCACGCCGCCGTACTTGACGTAGTATTATCAAAAATGACGTCGCGATGTGAAAACCACGCCGCGACGCGATGAGGGTAAAATTTCCTTGACATCGCGACGGTGTAATTCCACGTCGCGATTTATAAGTGCAGAAGGGCTCCCAAGAGAGATTTTACAGATACTGCACCCCCTAATTTTTTTCTAACTCTCCACTTATACTCCCCCCCTCCTCAAGGGACTTTGAATATTCTATAAGCCTCATCACACTCTCATTCCTAATAAACCAATGTTGTAACATCACATCAGCGATTTGCATTTAGAAATCAAAAAATTGCCGAAATAGAACTAAAACTTAAAACAAAGTCGAAAACTCGCTGCCTCCCAAGAAGCGCTTATGTTTAATGTCGGTTAGGCTCGACGTAATTCGAATCTCGCTAACGTGGATGAGGCAGAAGAACCGAGCGCTTTACGCGATCTCCCTATATTGCTCCTACTCAATTCTCAAGGTGGGTGAATAATTCTTCCGATCATCCCCTTCCCATCTCGCAGCGGTCGCTCGCGCGTGAATAGGCTTGACATTCTCGAGGCTGCCGTGATCGCCTTGCTAATTTTCTGGTGGTAATGAAGTTGCGAGATATCTTCATTTGATCAAACGCCATCTGGTGCTTCTGGTATTGGAAGCATATGGAAAGTGATCTCTCGCCTCCCTTGACCTCAATCTGAGTCTCACCCCTCTTCACATTGATCTGAAGCCCCTGGCTGGGAAGTATTCACCTGTGTACTCATATAAGAATCCAGCTCGCTGCCTCTTCCTGCAAACCACCATGTGAAATCACTGAAGGAGGAATTTACCAATCCCTTTACTAGCACATTCGACCAGACTTCGAGGGTGCTTGGTAATATCCATCCGCAAGTCAGACTCACGTGGCCGATTTCGCTTCTCCCAACTCAGCCTTTAAATGACTGGTAGCGGCATCAAGGCCGATGCGCCTCCCAAGTCATATATAAGCTCTATTATCCATTCCTCATAGAGAACTATGAGGAAAGGGTAATTATCTGATTCAGTTTTGGGAAGTTTCATGAGATATGCACCTGATTCTCATATGGTAATATCCCTATATTTTCCATTCTTCATTGTTAAGATTCTTTTCAAGAATTTCACATAACTGGGCATGGAGTTCTAATGTTCAAAATGAAAGAGTTGATTGTAGCTTGAAGATGTCAAGAAACTTTATGAACTCAAGCCCAATTTACCTTTCTTCAACCTCCAGGGTAATGACTGGTATGATATGCTCTTCCGTTGTCGCTTACTCCCCGCTTTTGATTTTAATCTTCGGTCGCCACACACCGTGTGCCAGTTTATTTCAAACAAGTCCTTTCAAGATGCTTGGTCTTGGAACCCTGAGCCTGGTTCTGCTTTGGTCTTGTCAGCGCTATTTTCTAGTTCTCGTATCACTTTGGTTGTGGCCCCCAGGTTTTCCAATTCTCTTCCATCTTGATGATGGCCTTGATGCCACTTCTCTGGTTTCTGATTTAGCAGTAGTGAACCACATTGCCTTTCTATCGTAAGCTTTGCATTTATTGTTGTGCCTCAAACTCCTTATTTGTCTTTGTAGTTGTTTAAGCGAGTTGCTAGCTGTACGTATTCGCCTTAGTCTCATTCATGGCATGAATCTGTGCTGTAATCTTGAAACTTACTCTAAATCGACTTCTTTTAAAGAGGGTGGTTCATTCTCTCGGAGTTGATGACATATTGTTCACGGTTATTCGCCATCCATACCCTTGATTGTTTGATTAATGCGGTTCGATTATTATGCCTTGTCACGATTGGTCGGTAGAAAACATTACCCCCATACGGTCCTTGTTCTTTGTGATTGATTCAGTTAAACCGACCGTCTTGGGCTTGCTCTCTGTAGTTCTTGACATTCCAGTATTTGTTGTCTTTGTCCTCCACGGGATTCACACAACTCCATGGGTGAATGCAGCGTATGGCATGTCTTTGTTCCTGTCTATTTAGGCTGTTTGGTCAGAACGACCACATCGTTACAGTTGTTGAATTTGCGTTATGCATTGCCACCCACCGTGTTTCTTTGTGTAGCCTTCTGCTCTAGGCCAGCGATTGAGTATTGGTTGCGACATCTTCCAATATCTCATACGCACAGTGCATGGTTTCTTCATCAATGATCCTCGGTAGGGAGCATCTATCATTGTTAGGTTGTATTTCGGACATGAAGATTAATGGACAAACATCCATGCAGTTATTGATTGGTAGGGGACGCCATGATAATTCATGGAACTGTCCCGTACCTGCCGAGGTTCTCCCCCTCTAGTTGACCAAACGTATTGATCTCTTGCACCAGTTGTGCAATGCGGAAGGTGGAAAGAACTTGGTCATAAACTTTAATACCAACTGATTCATGTAGTAATGGTCACGGTGGTAGTGGTTAGCTAGTGTTTGGCTATCCCAGGTGAAAGTGGGAACAAGCGTAACCTTGAGCTTCTTGATCCTCCGTTGTACTTGATAGTATATCGCAAACTTAGAGGAAGTTAGTCAAATGCATATTCGGGTTCTCATGGGGTAGTCCATGGAACAAGATGTTCTGAAGCATCTGTCTTGTGGTATTTCAATTCAAATTGTTTCTTGGACGGTGTACGTCGATCATTTATCCCGAACAAGCATTGGAGGTAAGAAACAAACTATAATAGCATGTAAGGATCGATGCAGTTTGTATAAATGGCACGGGCGCTTGATTCCTATTTATGCTTCTCTGTGGTTCAGTTTGTTCAACGCGAAAATCTTGTTCTTGATGTTTTCCATGACAATTGAAGTTACGCTATGTTACATTTTTGTTCTCGGCGCGATACGTAGCAGAAGTCTTTGCGGCTTTCGGGATCACACAAGTGTTGATTAATTCGATTTCTTTGTCGCATGTACTCCTTGCACAGAGAGCACATGCTGCCCAATAACACGAATAACAAACCCGATTACCAGCACTTGTAAAAATAACAAAAGTAAAGAAAAATTCCAGAATATTATCTATGTGCTCACTTCTCTATATCAATTTAAACCTTTCGACACTTGTGCTCAAAAAGCAGCGAGGCGGCGGTTTATGAATGAATGCCTAAGTGCGCAAGTGCGTAGCCCAGTAATATAATTTGTGCTTAACGTGCGGATGTCGATCCACGGGGGAAAGGTAAATTGACTACGAGAGGTTACGCTTTTCGGACAATATCTGAATAAAGGGTTCTAGAGTAAAATTAAGTAAGGGAACTGCAACTAAGCTATTGATTTTAGTGAATTAATGGTGTGCAGCGCTAAAGTTAATCTCTCCTATCACACGTTCGATGGATTCTTTTCTAAAGATCTTGTTATTCAATCTATTTATAATATATGTCGATTGGCGAGGTGATGCTTTGCATACGAGATATCTCTAAAGGTATATCAGCCTATCTCGTAATAGAATCGAGTATATCTATCGACTCGGTATTAGAAATGTAAATGTTCTAACCCGTATACCACGCCGGGTTCGGAATATCTCTATTAACTGAATCAGCTAAAGGCTACTCTACCGGATCCACGAATACCCTCATCTCTCCGAATCTTTCGGATCTCGGTGTGATTATGCTAACATTGGCGGAACGTTATCTTATAGTGGAAATCTGAGATGAGTAGATATGACAAATTAATAACAAGCTGAATAACATGAAAGGTCGAGCTTTAATCATTGTTCGTGACAAGGTTGATGTAACCCTAGAAAGAAATCTATAACATAATGAAAAGAAAAGATGAAAGTGTTTAATAAAGAAACATTGTTCCTAAGATCAGAAATATCACAGTGAAAAGCGTTACAATCCAGGGCACTTCCTCACGGTGGTGTCACTCTGCTCTCAGAGCACATTGCGCGCCTGCGTGCGTGCGCTTCGATCTCGCGCTTGATTTACGAACCTAAGTTGCTTTTAATGATGAAGGCTGATTTTGTTTGGCGTCGGCGTGGTGATGTCGGCGTGCTTGACATAGTGACGTCGCGGCGGTGTGTCAGCGGCGTGATCCACTTCCCTTGTTTGCTCCTCCTTGTTCCAGCGCTTCCCAAAGCTACTCTTTATGCTCCAATGAACCTGTAATCACACCAGACACGAAATCAGGGATCTAGCTACAAAAACTATACCATTATTATAAAATAAATGTAGAAAATGGCGAAGACACGTCACAGTGTAAGATAGGTATTTTGTTTTTAAATCATGATGCTATGGTGGTGATAGCCAACATCCATATTGAGCTATAACCATTTGAGAAACTACGATGGTATGAATATGTTTGCTCCTCAAACTTTCCGGTCCATGGAGATCTCCAAGAGCAATGTTGTAGATGACATGGTTGCTAGTAATGCTATCCTGTATGAGCCTGGGGAGTCTCTTGACCATGTTGTAGTCATCGGTACTCTACTATGACCATATTACGTAATTACTATTACAATTCGGATTCTAGTTCGGACTAACATTTGTATGATGTTGTTTATTTGATGTGAAGTTTGGCCATATGTGGGAGATAGCAAAGAGAGCCATGGATGAGTTTACTTTTCAGAGATATTCATGGGTGGGCATAGTCCCATTGTGTTACTACAATACATCGGACTCATCTTGGCTACTCCCATTATTTTGGATTTGGTCCTCCTTCTTGAGCTTAGCACCATTGATTTCGAAAGCTGTAGGAGAGGAGTCACTGTTTCTTAGGCCTTATTATGCTTGCATATAGTGGAGTGCCAGTTTATGCCTCCGAAGGACAATGAATACCAGGATCCATTAAGCAAATCAATCTCTGTTCTTCAGCAATTTAATATCCTTCCTGATATGTATCAAGTTGGCTACACAAAATTATATTTCCGAAGAGGACAGGTGAGTTCTATATTTTTGCCTTTATATTTGCATAAGCGGTATAATTCTTCTTTATGCCTTGCCCCATATGGGTTAGAAGATGAATGAAGTGAGAGTAGAATAACTAGTTTTGTAACAGTGACTTAAGCATATTTCTTTGTACTGAGATAAGAATTTATTGTACTATGGTTTATCTTATATTTCTATATCTTGGTCTTTCTTAGATTGATGGTGGAAGTTTGAAAACAAGTTCTGCAAGGCATTATTGTGATTGGCAACTTCCGTGTACGTTAGGCTCGTTTGTTATTCTATGAGCTCAAGGAGGAGTAACCACACTGCAATCATGTAATTCATATCTAAGTTTGAAACTTTTAGTTGTTTAGTTTGGAATAGATGCATTACTGATTTTACATTCTCATCTGCCTCAGGCCATCTGCATATATCACTCATTTTGAGGATTTTTATAAATTTTTTTGTCCTTACAAATGTTTTTGCTTAGAAAGTCCAAATACCTAGTAACATTGTGGCTTAGTGTTTCAGATATTTTGAGGATTTCTTGATTTTTTAGGATCATCAGCTGATGAGCCTTCATTCCTATATATAATTTTCACTCATTCTTAATGTAGTTATATTTCCCATGCAGTTGGTCATGGTGAAAATCCTATAAATGATGTTTAGTAAAGAGGTGGAGAGCTGATATTGCCACACAGAAGCATATGGAAACAGCAGGTTGCTCCACAAACACCTGATGTAGGGGCAATCGTATATTTACAATCTGGTATAAACTTTGTTTGGTTATTTGAACTAATTTATGGCTGTTCAATTTGCATATAACGTTCTCACTCTTCTGCTTCTTTTTTTCTTTTTCCCCTTCAGTAATCTGTGGGTTGTTGGCTCGAAAGCATTTTAATCACATGCAGTGCTCAAAAAAGATGAATATTGACAATGCAAATTTTAGACAAAAGTCAGATAGGAGGATTTCATATGTAAAGGTACTCTCTACTAGCATACAAGAATATCTTTAACTACAGTTAAGTCATTAGTCTCTGTACTTCTTAGAGCATAAATCAAGGGAACAGTTGCATCTACTGGTTTTCCAAAGTCCTGTTTTCTGTGTTATGATAAACATTTGCTCACAACTTTCATTTACAGATGGTTTCTTTCGGTAGTAAGCCAGCGATGAAGATTTATTAACAATGCTTATCAAAAAGAGTGCACCAAAGTACACATAGGTTGCATCAAAGTGAAAGAAAGTGTGAAGTACAAAAAACAAAAATGATTATGTCTTCCCATACATAGAACCAATCAACTAAGTCTATCATAGACATTGTTGCTCCATTTTAGCCTCTACCCTCACCACTCTAACATAAACACACTTTTGAACAATACTTTAGTGCTTGATCCATTTGTTACACATCCTTAAAGTACCTACTTTAGGCAGCATTGATGATGCTTTTCTGTGAGGTGCAATGACATGAAATACATGCATCTGGCACCTTCTCTTTTCTTATTCTTCTTCATTTTTTAAATAACAATAATATTTTTTAAATAATATTTGTTGGGAAGATTCGTGGTTTGAATTCATACCGGTTTCCTCTTCTTTGTTGCTTATGGATTTTGAATATTATTTGACGCATAAAGAAAATGTCTGGCTTACCAGGATTTACCACAAGATCAAGGCCAAGTTCTGCCTTCAGATTCGTCCCAGCTTCAACACCTTCTGGAGGCAGAAGCTGCATTAGGGCGAAAAGAAGAAGAAAATGCTGCTTTGCGAGAGCAGCTAAAACAATCAGAGGGTGGTCAGAGTATGAGGCAAAGATGAAATCAATGGAGGAAACGTGGCAAAAACAGATGGCTTCTCTACAGGTGAGTTTATATGTTTATCAAAAATTGGCAATGATGCATAAAAGCAGTTAAGAACAGCTGTGAGAGCAAATAATCCAAACCAAATTTATTCATGTGAGCTGGTTGTGGATGGTTGCATCATAATCGGACCTTGATCTTATTTGGATGTAATCAAAATGGAAACAAAGATTATGTATCAAATGGGTTTCTTAGTGCTTGTCTAAAGTCAACTGTTAGTAAACCAGCAAGGTTGAAACCCATGGACCCATTTTTTGAACCAATGGTTGTGCGATAGGCACTGTGGCACCATTCTGTGACACATGATTTTTATTTATCAGATGTTGGCCTTAGATCCCTTTTGAGATTTTGTGGCTTTACTTGTGATCAAAGTATACCATTATGTTTGTTTTATTTTTTTCATGGTTTTTACATAATTTTATGCATGGCTGTGGGGCTTTCATGTTGAATAAAATTACTTGCATCTCTGAGTATTTCAATTCTGATACTAATACAGATGAGACTAGCTGCTGCTAAGAAAAGTCTTGCTGCTGGTCAACCTGGAAAGCTTGATGCATCTTCTTCCCCTGGCTATTATGATTCTGAGGGTACCCCATCCATGGGAACTCAAACAGGTGGAAGCACCCCCGTCAAATTGTCTAATGATGTTGGAGCAGGGCGTGAGAGTAATGGCAGCAGACGCAGTCAGCCACCTGGCAAAGGAATTTGAGCAGCACAAACAGTCATTTGATGATGATGCCAAAACCCTTGTTGAGGTTAAATCCGGGCAGCCCTCTTCGAAGTTGACTCGTGATGAATTGAAGAAACTGAAACAAAAGGACTGAGCATGGACGAAAGATTACAAGGCTCAGTTAAGAAAGGACAAGGCCCAGGGGCTTCCAAAAGTTTGGGCATCCAAACCATGCTCCATTCTGGAAAGCCACATCGTGCCTCTGGCGCGTGAACTCACGTGCCGTGTAAAAAGTGGGAGCTGTGGATAAGCGTTTCGAGTACACACACCACTTACCTAGGTTCGCCACGGGCCGACGAGGATAAAGCGGGGTGGTTAGAAAGAAGAAGAAAAATAAGTGTTGGGGGAAATATAAACCGCAGGCGAATATTTTCCCACTTGTTGATTTAACTTTGTTAGGAGTCGATAAAATGCAATAAGAAAAGAATATGTCAAGGAGATAATCACCCAAGAATAACGGAGAGAATTTTTTAAAGTGGAAAACCTCTCCTAAAGTGAGAGAGGCTTACTTGGGACTGTTGGAGTCAGCTGAAATATCACTATAATAATTTAGGTATAAAACCTAATTCTAAACTAGGTGATCCCAAAACAATGAAATCGTCAAAATATGAATAAAATAATAGGCAAATCTAGCCTCAAATCAAAACTGAATTGATGAAGATCTCACCCATTGTCCTCTCTGAATCTAATCTAAGAAAACCTTTAATGTATAAAGGTATACAGAATTATCGGCTCTCTTTTACTGCTATGAAAAAATTGCATTATGATTTTACTGCTCGAAGCGCCCACAACACACCATTTTCTGCTCAAACGCCCGGCACTAACCCGCCGAGTAACCACGGCTGACCTCACACCTCACTTTTCTTTCTTGAAAGCGCCTGGAAAAAGCGCTCCAAAAGAAAAACCCTTCTCCTCGATTTACTGCCTCCTCGGTTTATTATAACATCGGCATAATGGGCAAGAGAAAAAAAAAATGTAAATGGAACGCCAAAGTTTAGAGGCACGGACCCACTACATCTCCCCTCCAGCCCCAGCATAAGGTGAGGTGCACTCCTAACATCTCGAGTTAGAGTCCATGTGACCAGAGGCACAAAGCTTCGACTTCTCTCACGGTAACAACTTTTGTCATCCTTCGGAGGTTAAAATCCGTGTGAATCTTCTTAAGCTTCATAAGCTCTTTTCCAATGACATCGTGGCTTGATGATATCTCACATCAATGTGCTTTATGCGGGAATGGTGCAGTATTCTCAAGTCATAAGCCTTATTCACGACTATCACAAAACACAACATACTCATCTTGCATCAGGCCAAGCTCTTGGAGGAAATCTCTTCATCCATAACATCTCTTTCTTTGCTTGATTCTTTGTATATATATTATCTCTTGCCAGTAGTAAACCAGCGACACACTTACGTAACTTAATTTGCCATGAAGCGACTCCCGGCTAAAGTGAATAAAAACCCGAGAAGTGAACTTTCTACCATCAGGTCACTGCCATATCAGCATATATTAAACCTTCTAACACTATTTGAACCCCAAAACTCAAACACAATTTTTGAAGTACCCTCCGTGTTGAAGATCCATTCCTTGCTTCCCGATGTCCTTTCGCAGTTTGAGAGAGAAATCTACTCCTTTGTACTAACGGCATGTGCAATGTCGGGTCACAAACCATACAATACATAAGACTCCCCACTACTTAGGAGTAAGGAATAAAGGCCATCTTTTCCTTTTCATCTGTTGTAGTAGGGCATAAGCTACCTTCAAAGCTTAAAGTGATTGGCTGGGGTGCTATTGACTTAGCATCTTTAAGTATTGAACCTTTCAGAAGCACACGTTCAACATACTTTTCCTGTGATAACCACAACTTCTTTGCCTTTCTATCTAGGTAATTCGCTTTAACTTGTTATTGCAGGCCTAAGTCCTTCATGTCAAAGGACTTGAACAACCTCTTTCAACTTGCGATCAAATTTGAATCATTCCACCTATTAACATATCATCAACATAAAGTAAAAAAGAATAATGAAGTTACCATCTTGTAAACTTCTGAAATAAACACAATGATATGCATCTGCTCCTCTTATACCTCGTGGCTCACCATAAAGAATCAAACTTCTTGTACCCTTTGCCTTGGCGCTTGCTTGACCCGCAGACTTTCTTTAATTTGCAAACCATGTGCTCCTTACCTTTTACTTCCCACCGGGTTGTGACATGTAAATTTCTTCATTCAAATCACTACATGAAGAAAGCAGGTCTTCACATCTAAGCTGTTCAAGCTAAAGTCTAAACTAGCGATCAAACTCAAAGCAACTCGATAGAAACCTTGTTTTATATTGGAAGAATATCATCAAGTCGATACCCTTTTTCTGCAAACACTTTTTACACCAAGCGACATATACTTGGCAATTTTCCATCACTATCTTTCTTCAGCTGACACCATTTGTTCCTTAATGCGCTACGCCCTTTGGAAGTTCCACCAACTCATAGCGTCATTCTTTAACAAAGGTATTTTCAGCTCTGCATAGCTTTCATCCGACTTACCTTATGCATGGTGTACTTCTTGAAAATGCTGGCTCCCCCTCATCGGTAATCAACACATACTGCGAAGAAGGATACTTGGATGATGGGCGACTCCTATTAGTCTTCTAATTTGAGGTTCTGGAAATGACTTGTTGGGGTACTCCGCTTTCTGGCTTGATCCTCGGCATCCCATAAGCCAACCCACTTTGTCCTACGGTGCTTCATCACCGGTCTCTCGCTCCCCCGTCTATGATGCCTTTGCAAAGGAAAATGAATATTTGTGGATAATAACACCATCAACGATGGCTTGCTAACCTTCGGAGTCTTCTCACCATCTGACCATTGAATCTTCTATAAAAATCTCATCTCTATGAAAATCTTCTTTTCTTTGGATCCCATAATCATTACCCAAACTCTTACTATTTCATGCCATGAGGATACATGGAAAGCATATGAAGCTTTGACCTCATCTTTGGACATGTGCAAAGCCTTTTAAAAACCTTAAGATGATTATCATGACATCTTTTCACATCCATACCTTCTACGGAATGTCAAACTCCGAAGGGCTGGGGACTGTTTATCAAATGTGGCGATCACGAATAAGCCACCCAGAAACACTTTGGGTGCTTTGCCATTTTAGCATGCATCGACTTCTCAACAATTAAGTTTCATCCTCTACTGCTGACACACCATTGTCTTTGTGGAGTACCGAGAGCTGTCTTCTCATGTCTAATACCATGTGGCGAGTGGTTTCTAAACTCCTTTGATGTGTACTCCCTCCATTGTCGGGTCACGAAGACACTTCAAAAACTTTCTGTCTCTTTCCCAGCTAAGGCATGAATTTAAAAAAGGCGATACACTTGATCTTTATGACAGATAAACCCACACCTTTCTTGATGCATCATCAATGAATGTGACAAAATATCTATTTACTTGAGGACTCCACCTCAAGGTAGCAAACATCGGGAATAAATACGAATTCAAATGTTAGATTTTCTTTTTGAGTTTGAAAAACTCTGTGATGTTTTTCGATAAACAATAATCACAAGAGTTAAGGTACTTTATTAAAAGGAATGAGGCCTTTTTGGCTAGTATATGTAACCCTTTCTCCTCATGTGACCAATCTTTTGTTTTATAGTTGGGAGACATATTACAGGTTACATTAAATTCATCTCCATATTTTCACAAGCGTCTGTGAAGTGTGCTTCTAACCTTGCCTCTAGCGGCTACTAAGAATAACAACTGGTAAGCTTCCATTGCAGTTAAGATAATTCCCATATCCTTCCGTCCAGGCAACTCGGGAAATAAGATTAAGGCGTAAAATTCGAGGAACATGCCGCACATCTCTCGAGTTAATGAACAACTAGCGTGCATACGTATGCAAGCATCACCAATACCCACAATCTTAGAGTAAGATTGTTACCCATCTTCAGTACCAAAGTCTCACGGCTTTTGTCTGATGTGAAGAACTCCCTTATTAGAAGTAACGTGATAAGAAAGGCTCTTTGGCGTGATAATCCACTCCCAGCCTCGTTATACGCAACGGGCCAAACATTCTTCATCTCCAAAAAATAGATGCTACATCTTCGGTGATAAAGCATTTGTAGTATTTTTATTTCATCTTTCCTCGTTTTGCCTTCTTTTGTTCTGTTTCGAGCATAACAATTTCTTTTCATATGTCCCTTCCTTACCACAGTGCTTTTTCTTTCACTGGAGCTTTCCTCTGGATTCACGACACTGCCTTTACAGGATTTACCACGACCCTTAGGTTCTTATTTTACCTCTTCCTGTTCTCTGTGACAAGAGCCTGCAAATCTCCGAGAAGATATTCACTTGTTCCTTAAGCTTCTTCATTAAAAGCATAGTTGTCTTTTACCATATCCATGGTTAAATTGCCATTAGGAATTTGAGTTACTAAGTGAGATAACTAGAGTATCCTAACTATAAGAACTCAAAGTATGTGCTTTTAACTCATCTTCAATCTTGTACTTCATAGCATTTAAATGGTTAACCCTTGAAATCATTTGGTGTGCTTTCATCTGGCCCATGCCCATTTTATGCCAGTTTACTAGCCTTCTAATCAAAGTGGCGCAATACCATGATCTTTCGTTCGTCTGTGGATTACAATTTTTTATTAGCTCGGTAGCATCAGGTCACGCGACCGCGTGATGAAACACACTGGTCTACCAGCGCCGGGTTAATTCTTTTCTATGCATGATCTTCCATTACGCCCGACATATCTTTGGGTTACTTTGTATCCATCGATGGCGCGCATATAAATCCTTTGCAATAAAGAATATCTTCCATTCTTGGCTTCCGAGATAGAATAATTGACGAGGTTAGTCCTAATCATAGCGACTCTGAAGATTCCTCCGTTTTTAAACAACACCTGACCCGCAATGCAGACAATAGAACCGGCTCACGATACCACTTATTGAAATAAACCTAAGGCCCGAGATATTTTCCTTGTTGATTTAACTTTGGTAGAGTCAATAAAATGCGGCCAAGAAAAAAGAAAGAATATGAGGAGATAATCACAAGAATAACGAGAGAGAATTTTAACATTAGGCATGAGGAGTGAGAAGAGGAAACGCAGGTTGGCTGTCGGAGTCCACCCAAATATCCACTATAATAATTTAGGTATAAAACATAATTCTAAACTAGGTGATCCCAAAACAATGAAATCATCCAAATATAGTGAATAAAATAATAAACAAATCACAGCCTCAAATGAGGCAGTTGATGAAGATCTACGCTTTGCATGTCTCTGAATCTAATCTAAGAAAATAACTACATAAAGGTATACCCAAAAAATTATCGCTTCTTTTTACTGCTTTGCCAAAAAAATTGCGGCTGCAGATTTTTACGCTCCGAAACGCCCACGCACACCCTATTTTACGCTCCCAGAAGCGCCTGACTTCCGCGGTAGCAATGACTCCTGTTTTCTTTGCTAGAAAAAAGCGCTGCGGAAGCGCCAAAGAAAAACCCGCTGCTCCTCTGATTTCTGCCTCCTCAGGTTTTTATTATAACATCTGTAGCCCTAATGGGCTTAAGAGAAAAAAAAAATAACAAATGGGCCGCCAAGTAGTTTGGGCTGGACCCACACTACAATAAGCACCCCTCTTCAAAAATAAGCACGCACCATGGTGGTTAGAGAAGAAAGAAGGCAGGCTTGAGAAGTTTTGATGGGAAGTGTAAACTTAGTACCTTACTTTCAGAAAGGCAAAAGGGCATTCATATATATGGGAAAGTAAAATACTTTCATGTGAAGTTTAATATGTTGTAGGCTATCTGTATGAGGACTGAAAGACAGTTGATGAATCTGCCAACATAAAAGAGGGGGGAAAAGTTCAGAATAACTATAAAGAATGGATAAATTCTTAAAACAGGAGAATTTATTTAACAGTATTATACTTCATAGAATGAAGGGCAAACAGAGGAAGTTTGAAATGGACATTTCAGACAAAAGGCCTTTTTTTGGTGGTGAATACGGCATACCTTCAAAATGTTGTTGAGCAAACTGCTTTGAGAAAGTTTTAAGGCTAGCAACTGTCTCTCATATGCACTCATGTTATTTGTTTGTGATACTATTCATGAGATAATAATGTATCTGGCACCAAGGTTGATTCAAAGGCTTTTCACTTATTCATTTATATGATTATTTGTTTCCCAAAAAAAAGACTTCTCTTTATGTTTAAGGCCGTCTTTGTGTTAAGCTCTCATGCTCATTACACACCTATAATAAGCAACATGGATCAGCATATCACCCCAATTGTCGCTAAGCACAGTAGCCTTTGTCTAATCAATTTGCACATTTGTTGTGAGTGGCATTCCTCGGCTAAGTTTGTCATTTATTGTGGTTAGCGGTATTAGCGATTCGATTACCGTTATCGCAACAACCAGCGTTGAAACTGCTGGTTAATAGTTTTGCCTGTAAACTAACTTAATAGTTTTTTGACCGATCAAAAAAAAAAAAATAGTTTTTTGTTTCATACTCATTATTTTTGTCTAAAAACTCTATAATTTGGAAGTATACAGTTAAAACTTACTAAAAAAGATGATTTAAGCCCAATATGAATGGTCCAGACCTAGTGAAGCCCAAATACCCAAACCCATTATTTGTTCAGACTGGGCTTGACTGACAAAGTCTAGAACTATAAGGACCATAATACCCTCAAGAAATCCCAAAAATACCACCTTCACCCTCACCTCTATTATTCCTTCTCCTTTAGGATAGAAGCCCTGGGCAGCTGTCAAAGCCAGTCAGTTCATTAGAGAAATAATGTTTGTTGAGTCTCTAATTTATTTTTCAGTTATTTTTATTTTTGTTTTTCTGGGTGTGTTCTTCCTGCTGGTGAAACGAGTAAACCCTAGACATTATGTATTGTTTCTTTTTTATGCCCTAACAGATAAATATAGGACCAGAATCATTCCCCCATCTCTCTCTCTTTGGTTCTGGAATTCTTTGCGTCTTCTTCTTGCATCTGTTCAGTTTCCATCTCGTTTTCTTCTGACTCCAGAAATGTTGCAGGCAATCCTCAGAGGGCCCTGCTGTTTAGGCCACCTGATCGTTTCAAGTCGGCGGTTATCGTTTCTTCGAAGCTTTCGTCTTCAAACTACTCTTCCTCCACGAGCACCAAATCCTCTCTCACCAAGGCCAAAAAGTCGAAACAGAAGGCTGCCGCCCAATCCGAGGAAGCCTCCGCCGCTGCCGCCGATGATGATTTTTCCGACCCCCTTGGTGACGAGGCGGCTCGAAATCGTCGTCTCGCTGAGGATGACAAGGATCCCTCACTCGATGTCGGTCCGAACGGCCGTGCCTTATTCACTTCCGCCACTGCCATTTCTCAGCTCCAGAAAGGACGCCTGCGCTGCAAGAAGTTCCAGGTATTCTCGTACGAATCTGTTTTTGCCTCTATGTGTGGTGAGGTTGGTTTTGTGATTTATTGGATGGTGATGTGCAGTACTGAAGCCTTGAATGAGGTGTTGCCGGAGGGATTGCCGGCCGGTATGGTGAAGGAGTTTGAAGACTCGAGAGGCTGACTTGCGTTGTTAGTTCGTCAGAGTTTTGGATCTTCGTGATAATTTTGGAAGCGCGCTGATGTAAATGTGCAGTTTCACTTTTTTGATTTAATGATCTAATTTTGAATTTAGGTTCCCTTTGATTTCCGAGAAAATAAAGAAAGGAAAATGACATGTTGTTTTACTTATCAGAAAAAAAGAGATGTTGTTTTAAATCTTAAGCTATCTTTCGTGAGAAGGTGAAGATCCTTTAACCCGACCAAATAGTTGTTCGAATAGCGTTTTACTAATCTTATGCTTAGGACTCGGAATTTTATTTAGAAAATCAAGAAAATGAAAATGAGATGTTAGTGGGGTCCTACGCATGCTGCTGTTTGTCTCATCCGGAAGTGATCCCTCTTATCTCAGCCAAATAGACACAAACTCTCCCTTATTAATGCTGCCAGATGATCACCTCTCATTTTATACAACCTTTGACATACACAAAAATTTGTATGGTAATGGCATCAATCTAAAGAAAACCTATGAAGAAAAACAAGACTGGTATGCATATATATATATATGTCTTGCTTTGATGGGGTTTGATGAGGGGAATGGTGTGATCATCTTTGTCATTGAGTCGTTTGGGAATTGTTGGGGCAAGAGGGAGAGGAGAGAAGAGGATGAAGATGCTGAAAATGAAAGTGACTGTGCTACAACCAAACAACAAATGAAACTGACTGTGCTACAACCAAACAACAAGGGAGTAAATCTACCCATGGTGGTGATGAGGCATCTCTCTCCTATCTAAAGGGAGGGCTGATGATTTCATGTCATGGGTCATGGAAAGAAGAAAGAGAGAAAAAATGAAAGAAAGAAAAAAAAAGTGAATTTTGTTAGGGATTTGAATCGATAATTACAAGAAAAGGAAGGTTTTTAGAGAAGGGAAAGATGTAGAAATGAAGAGGGAGGTGAGGTGGGCAGTGGTTTTATGTTCATAGAAAAGAAAATGAAATTTTATATTTCTTTTTGGTTCATGATAAAATGAAAATATGTAAACTTGGTGCCTGGTGGAATGGTTGGATGTATGACTTTAAATTTATCTTCATATAATGTCTCTGCATATTTTCATTTATTATTCATCAAATTGTCATATTACCGTTTCACTACTTAATTAGTAACATGATAGTTGGAATAGGTGACACTCAGAAGGTGAAGTTTGATTTGGTAATTTTACAGGTCCAAAAGTTCTAAAGCAGATAGTTTTGGATGGTCCTGTTAGCTGTGGGAAGAGTATTGCTCTTGCGATGCTTGTTCACTGGGCTCGTGATGAAGGTTGGCTTGTTTTTTATGTTCCCAAAGGTCGAGATTGGACCCATGGGGGATTTTTTTACCAGAACCCAGAGACAGGATTTTGGGATACTCCTGTTCAGGCTGCTAATATTCTCCAGGCAAGAATAACCTCTTCTTGGCTAAATGTGATGAATGCCTGTGATAGGATAGACTAATTAGCATTCTTTATATGGTTAGCTGGGTATTTTTTGATCGATGTGTCTTTCTTTTTAGTTAAAAAAGAAATAATAGGCACACAAGGTGAATTCATTTCCCTCTTCTTTCTTACCTTGATGGGCTTCACTCTTTCACTTATTTTCACTGAGCAATGATCTAGGTAAGTTTTTCCCTTATTTTCCCTCCTTTCCTTTCTTACTTGATAAGTTTTTGTCTTAGCCCTCTTTTTGAATAGGCTTTTGGTCTCCCTTTGTATACTTCCTGTATACACTCCAGGGTTGATCGTTTGGCTTCTTTTTCTCTCTTATATATTACTTCTTTTGCCTATTAAAAAAAAAAAACAATGATCTGATCGTTCAGAGTGTGGTTGAAGGAAATATGTCTTAACTCTTAGGATGCAGCATAAAAACCCAAACCATCAGCTTATAGATACTTTCGTTTTCTACTTCATTTTTCACTGTATATGATTATATTAAATCGGTTTTACCTTAGACCTGGCCCACATTATGTCGTTGCAAAAGAAGAAAATGGGGAAAAAAACAATGATGTTTGGACATCAACTTTAATGGAGTTGATAATAGGACTCCTTACTTTCCTGATAGCTATGAGGCCTTTCAATTTGTTTGCCCTAATAGGCGGTGAGATTATTGAGCTTTGAGATGGTGATTAGTTATGTGCCAAGAGCTCATATTTTGTCAAAGTGGTTCATTGGGTAGTGTGGCTATAGCTTGCAATTTATTTCGCGTTTAAGTGACTAAAGTGGTTAAAAGAACAAGTTATAGCTAACTAGAGCTGTTCCTGGATTGTATATCTTGATGACTCTTACTCTTATGGTAGGTATTAAATTCTTCAATTCCTAGATCCTAGGAAAAAAGGACACATCTTAATAACCTAAGTTTTTATTTGTCATTCTATATCTTGGGAATATGAAGTGTGCATCTAGGATCAAATGTGGGCATTTCATCCATATTTCTACAAAAAAAGAAGTGGATTATTAGAGTCATAGGTAACTCAAACTAGGAAGTTTTTCTTTGTTGTCTTGATGGAAACACATGTTTGTGATATGATTTAACAACGGGCATATTGGGCACATATTCTAAACCAATCCCTTAAGTGCTTCAGGCCCGGTTCACGTGATAAAGAGATTGGACGGTTTGTGTGAGGTTTCAGGTTCAAGCCCTACTGGGGACAAAGATTTACCTATTAGGAAAAAAGAAAAATCTAAAGCAAGTTCTTATCTTACCATGTACTACATGGGTACTTTCTCATGTTCGAGGTTGTCGCGTTGTAGCCCCAGGGGTCTTGTGATCTGCGAGTCGGCACCGGTTATTTAAACTCGACTCGAACTGGCTTCAGATAGAAACTCGACTCGAGCTCGAAAGCTCATGACGAAATGAAGCTCGAATCGAGACTCGGCATAAACTCAAACTCGGCTCGAGCTCGAACTTCGAACTCGGGCTTCCGGAACTTCGAACTTCGAGGCAATTTCGAACTTCAATTTCGAACTCGGTAGTTGTTTATTTGCTCGATGTATGAATCTCAAACTACGATTCAAGAAAAGTCGAGGTCAAAACAATTACCAAGCCGTTTTAGATGGTTAAAAATCGGGTTGGGCACATTTAATCCAACTTCATATACAAAAACAAAGCATATATCTTTAGTGATAGCAGAAAAAGGAGCATCAGTGTGTACACATATGGATGCATTAGATTAACCATAGTCTTTAAGACAATAGGTGTATAACATTAAAACGCCGGGAATCACCGCCCGTATAATCTTGTACAACACGGCTAAAAAGTTCCGGCAAGTTTACGAGAAATAGGTAAGCAAACAAAATATCAAACAAGATGGGGTTGTTTAGATCGCTACTCTCATTTACCTCCCCAACATCAACAATCATATAAACTAGTCACACGGGAAGAAATACTTGACAACAACCGGTTTAAACCAGCGGCCCGCCTTGCCCGTCGGCATCGACTGAACACGGGATCCGAGGACCCAAGATCGCCATCGCATGCAAGAGTGGGAGATTTGTAGTGCCCATCGCCCATTTCGAATAGGAGGAGAACCATCGCGATTAACTTACATTAACGAAACCAATTCTTATGTGAGCCTTACCCATCTGGTTTCTCGCGTCAATAATATCGCGGAACTACTTGACGGACGAGGCATGCATCGAACCCATTTTGGGTGAATCCTGCATCGGCGATTTTAACATGTGCGCACATGGCGTCGACAACGACGGAACGCCTCGTGACCTCGGCGACGGAATTTGTATGGGAAGCCATAACCGACGCAGACTCCTTCATGGGGTATGATCACCAGATCCTAAAATTTGGATGCAGGTTATGTGAATCAGATCCTGATAGGTCCGTTAACCGGAGATCTGGATTCCATGCTTTGGGCATTTCGCCCCATGTCGCTGACGGGAACCGCTCAAGAAGGCGGAACCCTGCGGAAAAAGCCAGCAGCGTGCCCTAGCTCCATAGCTGGTTGTGACGCGTGTTCTTCGGCAGATGGGCCAACGAGACAAGCCCCTGCGGTTCCTTAAGACCGGCGGGTTGCAGCAAAATATAAATCAGATCCCTTGGAAAGGGATCGGAGCTCCCTTGTACCCAGGCCTTTGAAACCCCGAGGCGCCCTCAGCCCAAATGAAGGATTAGGGTTCTCTTGGAAGGCCTTTTAGATGGCGGCAAACTAGCGACTATATCTATACGTATGAGATTGGTTTACATTTTTAACTTCCGAAACAATCCTTATTAGTACTATTTCTCTTCCTAAACTATCCTTCAAGACAACTCCATTTAATTCAATTTAATCAACCATTTTCTTAAGGGTTTAATATAGGGTCAAATAGTTCCAATTTAATCAACCTTTTTTTAAGCCAATTTTAGTGTTAACTTATTACCTTTTATAAGCCTATTTTAATTTATTTCAATAAGCTTTCTTTCTGGAGATAACATCCTTGTCCAACGTTTAATTGTATTCACTTGGATCACTGGTGGGTTCCTAGTCCGCTGCGTAATTCTGATATTAAATTTACCTATAACCTTGATGATCCCAAGACGGGGTCGAGTTTTCTTGGCCAAGACTGTTGATTATCTATAGTAGAAAATGGGTTGGATGTAAAGAGAAGAGGATGGGTGAAGAAGAGGGTTGGGGGAAGAGGGGATCAGCGTTTTTTTAAAGCTAAAATTTTAAGTACCAATTGAACAATAACATATCACAAAAAAGAAAAAGAAGCCACCTAAAATTATTTTAACTCTTTTAACACGCCATTAGTGAATAGTGATATATATGTCCAGTTTATAAGCATTAAAAAAATTTATGATTTTTAAGGAGCTGAAAATAGAGATAAATTTATCATATTATCTTAAATCATTTTTTTAAGAAAATTAGTATTTTAAAATATATTTATAACTAAATAAATAATGAAAATTTATGATTTTTAAGAATACAAAATAGAGAGATATATTATTTATGACATCCCCCCAAAGTAAAGATATCAAATTTAAAAGAAAACTTTTAAAATTTTATATACAAAATATTTTGAGTTTCTCGCGAGCTTTTCGGAGTAAGTTCGATTGCGCTCATTTGACCGTTAACGTTTGAGTCGAGGCTGAGTTCAGTCGAAACTCGCCGAGTCGAGTTTTGGCGGGATTTTGATCGGTCGAGTTCGATAGCTCAGCGAGTTGGCTCGTCATTCTTTTCATGTAACGTAGGTTATACAATGACTAAAGATATGGGGTTTGGCCTGGTTGGAATGTGATGGCATTTTTCTCGAGTAAAGATTTTGAAAAATAGAGAAGTTTTGAATAAGATACTGTTGAGCAAATCATTTGGAGGTTTGCTAATGATAAAAATCGTTTTGGAGAAAGGCTATACATTGTAAATTTAGTGAGTCCATTGGGAAATTTGGCACACTTGTGATCTTAGAGGCAGCCATGGAACTAGCTTATGGAAGGAAATCAGAAAAGAATGGCTTGTCTTCTCCTAGAACGCGGTCTTTGCTCTTGGGGATGGAAGGAGGATCAACTTTTGGAGTGATGTTTGGTGCGGTGTGGAGGCTTTGTGCAATCGTTTCCCCAACCTTTTCAATATAGCTACAAACAAAGAGGCTAAGGTTGCGGATATTTGGGACCCGGTGAGAGGGGATGGGTGTTGGTCCCCGCTTCTAAGATCTCTTAACATTTGGGAGCTTGAAGAAGAGATGACAGATTCTTCAATTCATGATCAAGTTCCAGATCCCATGGGCGAGGACAAGCTTTCGTTGAAGAATGCCAAGGATAAAGGTTTCTCGGTCAAGTGCATGTATAAAGGTTTCGTCTTTCCACTTTGACTTCCCTCAGGTTGGTTTTGGAATCCGGTCGGCTCCCAAAGAATTGGAGTCTTTGCTTGGGAAGCGCAGGAAAAGTGCTCACTTTGGATCGGCCTAAAAGCGTAAGTGGTATGACATTCGCAAATAGATGTTTTATGTGCGAGGAGGAAGAGGAGGCCTTAGACCTCTCTTGATTCATTGTAGAGTGCAAAAATGTTGTGGGATCTTTTTTGTCTATTGTTGGGATTAGTTGGGTCTTCCCGCGTATTGATCCTTCACCTCTTCTAAGCAGCAAGGAGCTACCGTGGGTAGAGCGCAAGCAAATGCAGTTGTAGCCCCGTTGTGCACAATTGGAATCTAGGCGTGCAAATAGAAATTTGGTGTTGAGAATATAAGTCCCCTCCGCCCAAAGAATTAAAGCTAATTTTGTAACCAATTTGTGGTCTTGGGCTAATCTGTATAGTGTTGATAATACACACTCGATTATAGAATTTTTTACATGGTTGGGGAGTAGGTAGTTTTTTGGTAGGTTTTGTTTTCTTTGCTGTAAGTGCTCAAGTTCCACATGCCTGACCAGTACTCTAGGGTTCTTTTGTTTCGATCCTTGATTTGGTTCTCTTCATAAATTTGCTTTTATGATCAAAAAAAAAAGAAGTTTTATGATATGCACATTTAAGTGCATCATGTTAGACCTATTTTCTATAGTTTTTTCTTTATTTTTTATCCTTTCATATGGGGTATTTTCTCCAGGATTTACACGAAAAGAAATGAATCCTTAAAACAATTAACATGCCAAATATCTGATCCTATTCCATTGGGTGAGGGTGTGGGTGTTGGATGGATGAAAGGGGTTGATTCAATGGCAATGCCAGAAGGCTCAACACTATATGACCTGGCTCAGATGGGAATCAGGCATACACATGCTGCTGTTGGAGTTGTTGTTCGTTTGAGAAAAGAGTTATCACTTGTAAAAGATATCCCAGTGCTTATTGCAGTTGATCAAGTGAGACATTTTCTTGTCACCTCCTGTAATGATATCTTCAGTTCTTTTGATAATTTTGTTTTTGAGAGCATTATCATGCTTCTCTGTAATTTGTTGTGACTTCTTGTTTATCTGTGTTTCTACTTTTCTCCAGTATAACAGCTGGTTTACATTTAGTGATTATGGAGAAGCGGTAACTGTTCGTTCTTGGCGTCCAATACATGCTAAAGAACTTGCAACGGTTAGTTATAATTTTCCCTGCACTCCATGGATGGTTTAAGCAACTTATTTGTTTATATAAGTATGTCAAGTATCTTTTTCTTATCAAAATTATTATCCAGTGCTTCTGAACTTGTGAATAATTAACATACTTGTCATATATATATATATATGTATGTATGTATGTGTATATAACTTCTCTAAAAAATTATCTTTTCTTTTTATATATAATGCTATGAATTTTGGGTTCTCAATGTTCTGGGAACTCATTCTTTGAAAATTCAGAAAATCATTCCCAGATGATGCTATAAATCGGTACCTGGGTTCTCAATGCAATATCTAATGCTATAAATCAGTACCTGGGAATGATTTTCTGAATTTTCAAAGAAGATGAGAATTTTTTTTTAAGGATATCTTTTTGTGAATTATCAAGTAGAATGGTGAGAAAGTTTCTTTGGAATACCATAGATGACCTAGTTGAAAATGGCGACTAAGGATTAGGATGTTTTAATTTATCACACTTTTCTCAATGTCCTCATCTGCATGATTAGAAAATGTAATCTACTTGTCAAATTTTACCACATTCACATATCGATTTCTGAAATACTGAATTAAGATTATTGTATTGACTTCAAGTAGCTTGGATTAAAGGTTTGGTTGAGTTTAGCTGAGAGCCTGCATGTATTGATTTTTGTATTCCCATAGTGTATTATATTTTGTACTTATGATTTCTTAACAAATTGAAAAGCATAAAAAAGTGGTGCAAAAATTATCCAGTGAATGAAAATATATAACAATTTGTGGTTATTTCCATAAATTTTAAGTCCCCTCATTTCATTGACAATGGAATCAGTGTTTAGATCTTGATTGTAATACATAACATTCCTTTGCAGTGAGTTAACAAGGTGTAACATATCTTGCTGTGGTATAAGGCGCCTTAAATAATTGCAGCAGTATCAGGGATTAATGAAATAAAATTGACAAAATAATGATAGTTTCCAACTTCCCCTATGAAAGTATTATTCAGTCATATGTGCAATTGTATATATTCAAAATGCAAGCTATAAAATACATACATGCATGCATTACAGCATCACTATATGAGATATGTTTCAAGGTCTGAGCTCATGCTTTAGATTCCAAATTTCTAGAACAGTGGAAGTTTCTAAGTGCCTCAACCATTCAAGTACTTGCTGAAAATATACCAGTAATTGAGGAAGGACCTGAAAATTAGATTTTTTTTTTTCCATTTTTGTGGTTATCATTTCACAGGGGTAGAATTATCAATAAAAAGGTTAAATATGACATAGTTCTATTGATTATGATCTTATATTTTTAAAGTATAAAGCAAGAAATGTGCATGCATTAGCAGCATCACTATATCATTTAAGTTTTCAACTCCTAAGTTTTAGCTTCAGCTTCCGATTTTGTAAACATAAGTCTCTACATGTATTCAACAATTTTAATACTAATATGTAATAACTATTCCTTTGTAATTTAAAAAGGAAAAAATTCAGAATTTATTTAAATTTTAAACCAATTGTAGCTATTATGAAATATTCTGATGAATTTCTTAAGATAAATTTACACTTTTTAGTGACCCTAAAAACATTGATCTTTTTATTTGTATTCATAATTTTGTTTTGTTTTTTTGTTTTTTTTAATTTGTTGAGTAATATCCATCATATAGTGACCACTGCCATATGCGATTTGTTTATTTTAACGAGTTAACAGAATAAGGAAGCACTGGGCATCCATCTTTACATGTAAAAAGTACACAAGGTGTATTTTTTTCCCCTAAAAGAAATGCAAAATTCCTTCATTTCTATTTAAAAAGGAAAAGGTCCACAGCTGCATGTCATGCCAGATGTATTTTTTCATGATTCTATCATTCCTCTCACATGACAGATGGATTGAACAATTAAAGGATCTTTCATGTTTATGTTCCTAGAATGTGTTATGGTACTTCAAGAGATGGTTAGCATCATTGTTTGATTTGATTATTTGGTTGAGTTATAAGTAAAGTGAGGGAGTTGCTTTTGTGTTTCCATAAGCTTTTTCGGCCTTTGATGCGGTGTATACACCATGCAGTTTTGTGCACCATTTTGATGGGCTCTTTTAATCAATTCAAATTACCAAGCCAAAAGAAAAAAGAAAAAAGAAAAACTCTTTCATGATATATATGTATATATATATATTGTACTTTCACATGATGTATTCTTACTCCAACATAATTTATGTTTTATATTGTATGACATTAACATGGTAAGGTAGCTCCTGGATGGGGAACCTACTCCAAGGGAGGATGAAAGACAAGAATTATTTTCAAGTTTCCTTCGTTTCATTCTATGCTTTTCACAGTATCCTGAACACTGATTATATTGTATCCTTTTTTGGGGGTTTCTCTGCACTCCCTTTTATAATAAATTATGAGTTTTTGTTCTTTTTATGAATGATGAACATTGATGTTTGTAAAGCCATAATGCAATAGTTTTCTAATTTTTGGTTCTATGATTATTTTAACACTTCCAGCTGTAGTTGATACCTCCCATGCATTTACCCTTGCATTGTATGGCAACTTTAAGTCTTTTAGAATGTTGGGCATATTCCTTGATGAAGGAAAGTCACCTAGTTGATGGTCCATTTATCCTGAGAAAGAGAAACGATTCTCAGGATTTCATCACCCTGTAGCTTTGTCCTGTCATGCATTCTATTTATTCCTGAATGTAATAGGTTGATTTTGCTTGTCTGATCTTGTCTTATATGGAATAATGCTCCTGTCATAGATGTTTTTCTGTCTATTGTAGCTATTATTGTATTTCACCTTATTTACGGTTTTATTTCTCTAAATGTTAATGGATGACTGACATTAGTAAGTTCTTATACATATAGTTATAAAAAAAAGTTCTTATACCTATATAATATCTATATTATTTTTTTGATAAATGTTCTTATACCTATTTAAAAAAAATGTAATAGTTAGTTCTGATACATCCTTACAGGTGAACGCATTCAGGTCTATGATGCACGATGACATGATGGTGGGTGCTTTTTCTCATTCAACAGCAGTAGGGAAACTACGTCAGGAGTTGCCAGATGTTCCCAAAGATGCGCGTATTAATTTCCCCCGCTACAGTTTTGATGAAGCTGCAACTGTGAGCTATTACTACCTTAGGTATGTCCACAATATTTATCTGCTCCAGTTGTTATGTGTTACTGATAATTTAAGTTTAGTCAACCTTTTACATTATATATTAGTGTCATATGGGCCCTTAGGCCTTAACAAATTCTGGTTCATTTTGGTTTTGATTGACATATTGGTTGTGATTATGCAGTTTGGCTATTTAGTTTCTAAATCAAGGTAGTATGCAAAAAAAAAATCATAACTAACATCTAAATCTAACTGGTGACTTGGGAGTTTGAAAATGTTTGTATTTTTAGAAATTGCGCACTTAATTAAGATCTCTAATCTTTGATCTGACATCTTTCTCGTAAAAACATCAAATTTACCCTATTTCCGTGCATCAAAATTTATACTTAGGGTATTATTATGAGGTCATTCTGTCCCCTGGTTTGGAATGATATGCAAAAACTACAAACCAATAAGACTACTTCAAAGTGACACCATGGATAAAAATGTTATGATCATTTTGGAACAAGTGGGTCTATTAATTGGAGTATTATGTGGGGAAAAGAAAGTCATTTATGTGCTATAGGTGTTGGAAAAAGCTTCTTTGGAGCTTTCATAACTTGCAGGATTGGTTAAAAATTACATTTATTCTTTTCAACAACGAAGGATTTAAAGATGGAGGATGAAAGTGCACTCAAGTGGGTGATTTTAGATCCTAATGGGATCAACAAAATGGCAACAAGTATGCAATATGGTAATGCATTTTAATGTGCTTTTCCAGCTTACATAGACTCAACTATGTATTTTGGTCTTGAGTTAATATCCTTGTTGCTTAATAACAGTGTCATCCTGAGTTATATATATATATATATATATATATATATATATATATATATATATATATCTCTTTCATTCATCATACATCATTAGATCAAGGCTGATTACAGATCATCATGTAATTATGGATCTGTTTTCCCCCTTACTTTCCTATTTTTCTATTATTATTATTATTTGTGTGTTATGATTATGATGATGATGATGAAGATGATGAACTTGTGATGAAGATGAAAGTTTTCCATGCAACCATGTTTCGTAGTATTGGTTTTTATACAATTATGCTGGCAACATCATCTTTTTCTAGGAAATAATTTTTCTCTCAACTTGTGATGAAGATGAAAGTTTTCCATGCATGCATGTCTCATGTGAGTGGTTTTGTACAATTATGCAGGCAAAGATTGGTATGCCGGGAAGTATTCTCCAAGGAGAATTATTATTATTATTATTATTATTATTATTATTATTATTATTATTATTATTATTATTATCTTTTTTCTGGGAAATAATGTTTTTAAAATTTTCTGAACTTTGTGATGAAGATGAAAATTTTCCATGCAACTGTCTCATATATAGTATTGGTTTTTGTACAAATAATATTATGCAGGCAAAGATTAGTACGCCGGGAAGTATTCTCCGATGATAATTGGAAGAAGGTATACTATCTGTCCAACGGAAATGGAACAGAAATGAGATGGTTAGCTCCTTTGATGCGGTGACCCCACACTAGCAGCTAGCTGCTGTTTTGACATAACTTACTACATGATTCAGCCACAGTTGATTTTTTTTTTTCTTGGGGACTCAGGGCTTCTGATTTTGATAATTCATGAATCAAAATAGAATGGTTTAGAAACAAATATATGTCCTAACCTAATTTTGTTTTCCCAAGGATTAAAATAAACATGGTAAAGCTTCCATGGACTGATTACGAGGCCCAACCCTGGGGACCCATTTTATGGTTCCAATGCAGAATAACCCCAACGATCTGCGCCAGAATCCATGGTTTGAAGCCCAATTATACTGTAGCCTTCTTAACACTCAAAGGTGGTTTGTGCCCAATTACTGAATGCCACGAGATAGACATGCTTCATCGGTATAAAAAAAGTCAGCCTAAAGCCCACTTATGCAAGCCCAAAGAATGTTTACTGAAGCCTCTACTATCCAAACGGGTATAACCATAAGCTTTATTGCTCAAATCTAATCCTAAACCCGCTTCTCCATTCAAACACAACAAAAAGGGGATCGGCCCATAACTGAAGTCGTAGGGGCCCAATAAGTGACCAGTAAAGGGCCAAAGCACGATTTAAGCGACCCAAAAAGGTGTATATAGGTTATCGCCCCAAGACTCGATGATCAGGGCCAATTGCCGAAGACCCTAAGGCTCAACTACAATATAAATGGTTCTTTGCTCAAAACCTCAGCCCAATTCATATTCATGTAGGCCCAAGCATTGCTTTTTAGCCCATCGCAGCTTCTCCATTCAAAGCCCATAAAGTCCAAAAGCCACAGGTAGGTTGTCGCTCCAAGACTCAAGGTCAGGTCCAGTGCTGAACACCATACATAAATATAAAATCTCAATGACACATTTCATGCATGGGCCCAAACAATGCTTCCATCCTACGAATTGCTAGGCTACCACATAAGCACATATAGGGTCCCCAGCCCCGTCAGCCAAGTACACAGAAGTATTACGGCCCTATAATCAACTCTAAAAGCCATAAGGCCCATATAACACAGTCTTGGTTCTACAAGCTGCAAAGTTTCAGGCCTGTTCCCTTGCGCACTGCTAGAAATCTTGGCCCAGTACAAAATGATGTACCAAGATTTAAACCAGGATCAGGCCCACTACTAATGCCATACAGGCCCAAAATAAATCTCTAAGTCCATTGCTCCATATACAAATGTACTTCTGCATTGGGAGTTCTGTAATTCCCAAACTCAGTAGCTGTTACCACATGGGGATTTGCCAACCCTAACATACAATTTCAGTCATAGGAAAGGTACCAAAGATACATAATACAATCAGAAACCCCGTAAATCGTTCTTCCCAGTCTCATTTACTATATTTTTAGCGCCATGGCTCTCCTTTTGCATTGTGTGGCCTCTTTCACTGATGAAACTAACATTTAATGGAAACTTCTTATCTGTACATCTTTTATATGTAATTCTTAATATTAAAACGTAATATCTTCTTAAGCTAAAAGACAACATTCCTCAATTCTGCATTTCCATCTCGGTAACAGCTCTTCAATACGTGAGTAAGGCTTCATCAGAGTTTCTGGGTCGTGTTCTGTATGCAAAAATTGTAGGTGCAGGTATCTCTCCTTCACAAACTCCTACTTCATAAACTCAGTAAGCTCAAAATTAATGTCCATCGAAGGACCAATGCAGTGTCTGCAAAACCAGAACTCTTATAAACAGTGTAATCAATAACTCCCGTCTTCAGCTAAACAAATCAAGCAAACAATTGAAACTTGCTCGAGGTCTTCATTCCGTTTATATTAGTGTGTGTGGGGGTTTCAGGAAAAAGAAACCACCAAGTTGTCAGAAAGCTGCTAATAGAAAGAAGATACAAACTGCCTAACAAGTAGGAGTCCACAGATCTCATCATGTGAGCACAGAAAGTAGAAAAGCCAGAGCATAAAGTTGGGAGAGTCATGTCCCAAAATAATCTTTTAATTCTCAAAATAATTCAGTTTCAAAATAATGTCCAAACTAGTCCCTTCTTACCACATTACCAAAACCGTAGTTGGTGTCAACCAGTTTTAATTTTAAGTCTAAAACGTAGTTGGTTTAGAATTGCCAAGACTGAGTACAAGAAGTCAATTTCTGAAAACTGAGATGCAGATATGATATATATTTCTACTTCAAGAAATAGAATGAATTATATACTTCCAAACATAAAACGTTAAATTAAGGACGTACCTGTTTCAAATGACCATCATTCAAAAAAGAAGCTTTCATCGCTCCAGAGGAAGGTTTAAATCCAGCCTGTCCTTACCAGCAGACAGCTAGAAGAAGAGCAAAATATATGATCGTAGTTTGGCAAAGTCGCTTACAATTTTTGTACCATAAATCTATACTGCAACTCATTTAACTGAATCGACCTGTATCCATTCCACCAAGAAATGTTATAATCAATGGAAGCATCCTTTGCTTGAACAGAGCTCAGAACGGAGACTGGCACAACGGGCAAGTTGATTTGTGAGATGTGGAGAACCACTTGTACAGGCAGGCTGAATGGAATTTGTGTTTGCAGGTCTTGCAAGCAAGGCGAGGAAGGCTATGGTTCACAGTGTGGATTACACTATAACAGATGGGCACTCCTCAACACCTTCAGATTCTTTGTCAAGAATTGTTCCATATCCGAATAGCTTCAGCCTGTGCTCATTCTGTGCAGCATCATAAAGTTAATCGACAGCCTTGGCGTAATACAATAGTTTGAAGCCTTTACATATCATGTACCGTCTATCATTTGGGAAAAGTAAAAAACAAGTATAAAACAGAACTTTGTAGAACAAGCATGTGTCTAATTAAAACCTAGATTCTAATACATTATCGTTTTTAATAGAATTGTGTAACAATGGGCAATACCAATTATATAAGATCCAAACTACTAAAACTCCTATTGCTGATAATGTCTATATTTCCAGAATTACTCAATGTCATGCATAGCATGAGGATATTTGTGTCCTGAACCTTATGTTAGTACGATAAAACATCATGGTAAAAATGGAAAAAAGTAAACTAAAATACATAGCATGTACCTGATTACGGACAAATGATATCATAGACAATAACCATTTTCTCTGCTTCACTTCACTAATGCCAAGGCTCCTTGTGCAATCAACATCTACTGACCGCAATGGGTAAGATTGGGGAAGGCGAATAACTAAATCCATTCCTGTCTCATCCTTCGTATGAGTGCAACCTTTCAATTTGCTGATTTACTTACGCTCACTGAAAAATTCTCATCAGCAAAACTAGCTTTCTTGATCTGTAAGAGATATTATAGTAAGTTCATTAAACAGGACAGAGTCAGATAGAAATCCAGAATATGACTTCAACAGGATAGGATTTGGAATACGCAATGAAGGTGTGCCTAAAAAGGACTGTAAAGTAATACCTCTTGATAATAGCATTGAACCTCTCCTTCTACAGAGTAAGTAACCATTCACACTATATCATCAGGTAACAAAAAGGACTAATTAAGTTGCTCTCCGTGATTCATAAAATAAGTCTTCAACTATTTGTCTGGAGGGGTTTATACAAACAGAAGGTAGACTATGGTTTCTCTGTTTGAGCTTACTCAAGCCATCCACCAACAGAAGTGGTATTTGTCCATTAGTAAGAAGAAAAAAAATGTACTAGACTCCCATACCTGGGATGGCTCATCACAATTAGTGGAGGCTGCAAGATTTTGTAAAAGGCTCATTAGAGGATGATGCGGGCGGTCACGTAAATCACCCTAAGCCACTGTCATTGTATGGGGAGAAGACCTGAAGCTAGGCAAATAGCACCAGCAAGTGAAATATTTCACAGACCCAGCTGGCCAGAGTGATTCCACATCAAACAACAATGAGCCTGTTGAGATGGCTCAGGCTGCGGCGTGGCAGCTATCTCAATAACTCAGCAGGAATCTCTATATCTTTCTTCTTCAAGCACTTATCATGAAATAGTTCCAAAGAGTGTCATCATTGAAAAGTAATCTAATATTTGTTTAGATTAGCAGACTCTGTATATGTTGAATCAGTGATCTCTCCTGGTAGGTGATGATGATGGTGAAGACAACAGATGTGATAGCAACAGGGGATAAGCAGACCATACTTCTAAATTTCAAGTAAATATCAGTACTTACCAATCCTTAGACTCTAACAAATATAATGTAAAAATGTAGAGATAAGTGGGGTTAGAATAGACAAAGGGGCTGTTTGTTTTAAAATTTTTCACGACTTATTCTTGAAATTTACAAAAGTTATGAATAGAAAAGTGAAAATATTTGAACTTACATTGAAAATCATTGGCTGAAAAACTCACCATTGGCTAACAAGGGCTAGCATGCTGTCCCAGGGATGTGAGGGGGGGTTTCGGGACAAGGCGGCCCCATCCAGGCCCGAACCGTTTATTTTTTTCAATTTCCAAAACCATCCCATTTAAAAAAATTAGCGGGGCGAGACTGAGTTGAGATGAGTCCCAAACCCGCCAGTTTACATTTGATTTTTGCTTTTTTTTTTTTTTTTTTTTATTAAACATTCTAATTATTATTATTTATATTAAAGTATAAAATAAAATAATAAAAAAATATTTTTAAAATATAATCAAGACGGGGCAGAGCGAGATTAACAATACTCGAACTCGTCTCGGGTTTGAGAAAATAAACCCGAACTTGCTAAAAACCCAATTACAGTTAAACCAAACCCGTTGCATTAAGAGCGGGCGAAATGAGAACTTTGAAATAATTAAGCTAAGATTCTGTCACTCTCATTTATCAAATGTTAAAAACAAAATTGTATAATGCTATTAAGTACTATTTAGCATAAAGCTCAAAAAAAGTTATACTCAGCATTTAGTAAAAAAAACAAATGCCACCAAAGAGAAGTATTAAAAATTTAGAGATAAGTGGGGTTAAGAATAGACAAAGAGAAGTATTGAGTTAGGGATTTGGCAAAGCATATCTATACCCGCTGTTGTGCTACCAAGTCCACTTCCAGGATCTCATATGGTAATTTTTCAATCATGCAAGATATATCCTCTCTCAATTGGATACCTTCTTCAGATGATAAATCAATATCACAAGTATCAGTGGTATTTCCAACCAAATATGTTGTGCCCTTGTTAATGATGGCAGAATTTGAAACAGGTTCTGTTGCAAGAATAAAATAAGCAGCATACTGCAAAGAAGGAACTGGTTTGGAAGAAAAGAGGATGGCATACAAGGAGCTAATTGGTCCTTTACTTAGGCCCCAGAGCTCAACTGATCTCACTGCTCTATCTCTAGCATGTAGTGAGAGTCAACAATGCTGGAAGCAATCAAATCCCAAAAATGAGGATGATCAAGCCGGGTTGACGCTATAACAGATGAAGCCTCAGTATACGAAGAACTAGCAATGGCCTCTGCGACCCCAGTGGAGAAGAATAAGCGAAGAATACCTTCCACAATTCGGTCTTTTACAAGATCCCATCTTTCTCTCCTCAAGGGGTTTGAATTATCTGCATCTTCTGCATTTTGGAGTTCATTAGCCCAGAACAGAAAATGCATAAAGAATTCTTAATATTTATACGAAGAGAATCCAAAAGCAAAGCAGCATGCTCAAGCTTCTTGAGAATAACTTCCTTGTCATCAGAACTGGATCTATTAATGATGACATCATTTACATTTTCAGCTACTTCTTCCATCATTACAACCACTGATTCAATCCACCGTCTCAAGTGAAACAACACAAACTCCCAATCTTCTTCACTGAACTCTGTCCAGCAGTACCCAACTGAAACTGCGATTAACTTTGACAGCAAAATCTGCACCACTGGCAGCTGGCTGGCTGCAGCTGACTTAGCAGCATGTTTTTGCTTTCGGAATAAATCAAGTAGTAGAGATCTCTCTACAGGGTCAATGTCTCTCTCAAGATTCAATGCTTTTGATCCTCCCACGACAGTTAAAGGATAACAAGATAGAACCAAATGTAGCCACTCTTCCATATCTACAGAAGAAATCAGATGATACCATTAAAAGGGGTTAGTATAATAATTAAATAAAGAGAACATCAATACTCAGGAGGGACAGCATACGCTCCCAAAAGAATAAGCTAATTGAGGAATGCAGCGATCCCACATATAAAGCCCAATCAATATTAGTTATTGGTCAATGTAGGATATAGGATCATCAAATACAACCATGAATGCACCTCAATGCAAGGGGAACATCATGCCCCATAAACCAAAGCACCATGGTTGGAACACCATAAGCACAAATGATTAAGTTTCTTTCTTTTTTTTCCTTTTTTTTTTGACAGGTATATTTTTGTCCCCATTGCAACTTAAACCTAGAGCCTCCCAGAAATCTTCACCATTCTCTGACCACTTCAGCCAGGCCTAAAGGGCACAAATGATCAAGTTCTTTAATTCTTTAGTAGCCGTCTATGGTCTAAATCAGTAGGTCTCACTCTTTGACAGCCTAAAAGCCTTTCCAACACTAAAATAATTTAGCAGTGCATTTTGTTTACACAAAAAGGGACTTCAAAGTAGCAAAGATTTAAGGTCTAAAGTGCCGTTTCAGTGAAGGTAGAGGAAGAGTGATTTACAGGAAGGGGTTTCAGAATTTTAAACATCTACATTTTTTAACATCAGATAGGAACCATTCCTCACAGAAATCTTTTCAAAAAGCAATTAAAAGCAACTGCAACCACTGGATCCAAAGGCAGACACATGGATTATAGAAAAGATTACAAGTTCTTGGGTGGGCTTTGATATTGGCAACGGTGACCTACAATTACATTAATGCTTCAGTCCGTCAGGTCTCCAACTGATATGTTCCTACCATACCTGGAAGAATAGATTGTGCTTATCAATTTAAAGAAAAACATCCATTTACCTTGTGTTTTTCATGTGCGAGGGGTGGAAACAATAGAGTTCTTTGGATCCAATCCTTAATGGTATCGCATATCTGATTTTCCTCATGAGAAGTAGGAAAAGCATCTCTATGCAATTCACCAGACACTGTGCTGCCTAAAGGTCGAATAAGAACACTTAAAATTAAAGGAAGAATCCTCAAACATTCTGCATTCACTGATTCACCAATGAAAGTTGTTGCTAACAAGACAAAAGTATCACAGCTTGGTCCTTCCCTTATATTTTCTGTGAACAGAATAATAAGAAATGATACTAGAGCTCTCAGAAGGGCTCCTCAATACTACTCTCTCTGTCAGATGATATGGGCCATACATTAAAAATCTCGGTACCACCACTGGCACCATAAACAAGCGCACCATCAAGTAAAATATTCACAATGGAATCCAACAATCCTTCCTTGGGAGAAGAATTTCCCTCTTTATATGAGCATAATGAGTAGAAAGAACCTAGCGCCTGCTTCTTCCATATGCATATGTCTTCAGCAGCAAGCCAGAACAAGATAAAAACAAGAGGTAGCCAGCTCTTTTGATGCTTCCTCGGTCGGACTTAGAGTATTTGAACCACAAACAGTGATAGCTCTATCAATCCCAAGGGCAAAGATCAGCTTCTCAATTATAGCTACAAACTTGTGACTCCCAGATGTCTGCACTTAGTAAGTACAAGCAATTAATGATTCTGTTGGTTAAATATGACAATATGAAAAACTGCCATTAAAATCAATATTAATACAAACAATTAATTTGTGGAACAAAAAAAAAAAAAAAAAAAAAAAATCAATAATGTCCTTGCATGGACTAGTACCCATGCAACATGTTAAAGTGCATGATATTCTGTCCAATTATTATGGTTATATGAATTACTACATACACAATTATTACTAATTTAAACCATGAATTTGTGAAAAAAAAACCTACGTCCTCACATGGACTAATATCCATGCAACATGTGAGAGTGTATGATATAATGTGAAAATTAATTAATCCAACAACGAATTGGCCCTTGTTTACAGAATGTCGTGTGTTGAAACCTCACCACATGTGTATTTCTTCAATTTATCAAGTCTATAGGAGGCTGCTTAATTTTCCCAGTTTACTAAGCTCATGTATAAGTCCAATGGAGGCTACACATGAGCAAGGGTGTTAGAGTACATGATATACATATTCTCCAAGCTTTACCTGTTAGAAAAATTGATTGTCTGCTACAACACAATAAATTTTGTGGATTTTCTGTAGTGTTGTATAAATACAAATACCAAGTGTGCGTAAGCCAGAGAGCATTGAGGGGTATTAAGAGTGCATGATATATATATATATATATTCTTTTCAAACTTAAGCTGTTAGAAAAATTGGTTGTCCAATACAACATATTGAGTTTTGCACTCTGTCCTAAGCAAAATATAAACACCATGTTGATCAGGGAGTAATATCTGGGGTGAGCAGGAGCATCAAGAAATTCCAATTTTGTGAGAGTTAAGTCCCCTTGACAGTGTTGTTATTACTTATATGATAGGGTAGAAATTGAGTGGTTCTTTGGCTAGCCTAGTTCAACAGTTCTTGCACTGATCAGGGGAATCCATGTAATTTTTTTTCCAGCATTAAACTATAACAACTGAAGTGTCAGTTTTGCGCAGAAACCTATGCACAAAACCAGAAGTCTTTATAACCCACCCTAAGAACTCAACTTTTGGTACCTATCCAGTCTTAGAGCATATCTTCTGAGCCACCCTGTCTCTTTAAGCCTAACCCATCTTCATTGATTAATTTGAAAAACAATCTATAAATTTCTAGCAGCTTTGTGTTTTATTCTAACGCACCACACACTTTTGAAATTCAACATTCAAACATCCTCAATGGATGAATGCAAATATAATATCGTTAGGGGAAAAGACGCAAAGATTAATCACTAAAAAGAATGGAGGTATCAACAGAATCTGAAGTCTAACTTAACACTTCATTTAAATAAGTTCTTTGTAGAGTCCATCATCACATCTAACATTTGAGTAGAAACGTTCAACAGATTCACATAATTAATACTAGTCAAAAATTTGACTTGGAGTGGATGCTGATTTTCCAACCCTTGAAAATTTACAAGTTGCCAAACTACCAATAGTATGACAATGACCAAGCGAAATGTTTGCTTGTTAACAACATAGGAAAGAATATATATTTAACACTTTTGAGAGCACCAGCCAAAGTATCTTTATCTCAATCTAGCAGGACAAAAATGAAATGAAAAGATCTTGGCAGAGGATTTTGAGGAAACGAACAAGTAAAATAGTAACAACAATAACAAAATCAATACACCACTCTTCTAATTTTACCATATGAGCAAGTTAAAAAATCCAAAAATGATACTCACATTAGTCTTAATAGAAACTTCTTTAATTTTAAAGGAGGCTGTTCTTTTTGCACAGCCAGAATCTGGGATGATCCACAACGGCCACACATCACTATTAGCAAGAAAAAGGTCCAAGAAATTCTGCTCTTGATACTGGTCTGTGTAGGAGCATCTGAACTGCCACAATACAGAGCAAAAGAATGATCATTAGCATTCACTTTATCTTCCTTGAAAATGGCAGACCTAATAGTCAGAATCAAAATACTTCCCAACCTTTTCTGACTGGGTATGCTGAGACTTTGCCAGAACGCATTGCTTATCTTACCACGCAGAGAAAGTAAAGCTTCACCAAAGTTCATCCTTGCTTGCGCATTCGCTGTTGATTGAATGTGGAAGAATTGTAATTAGTTTTGCCATATTACACTCCCAGCAATAATAAATAATACGAAGGCATAGGACTAAGATACTTCCCTCACAAAATGTCTTTAAGCAAAAGAAGCTACCATCAAGTACTTCAAGAGCAAACTGAGCTGCCTCCAGCATGTTAATAGAAGATTCCAGTTCTGTAATGGAATCCACTGCCTGAACAGCTAATAAAGAACCTGCATCCTTAACCCATATAAAAGAAGAAGCCATTATAAAAGTCTGTAACTTTTTTAGGACATCCTTAAAAATCAGAATCATTGCATCTCTGGAAAGAAAAGATGCTTGATCATCTTCAGTTGAGCCACCAAGGACAGCCCTACCACACAAGATAAGACCAAAAGATAAGAATTTGGATGAGAAGAATTGCACCGTTAAATCCAAAAAATCACACTTTACTTGAGTAAGGACTAAGGGCAATAAAAATGGAGGTTCTATGCCCATTGTTGGGGCTAATTTCAAATATTTATGTGTATGGTTTTTTTCCCACCATTTTTCATATATGAATCTGGGTTTTTTCTTCAATTCAATTCAATTTGGTGCACACATTTTTTTAAGGCAAGTATTTATCATTATGATTGCTAGCACAAACAATCAACTCAAACAAATTATTTAGAAAGAGAACCTTATGGAAGGGAAGAAACAGTTCCCATTTCTTAATTTTTAAGAGCAACCACAATGTTTGATTTTGTTCATTATTAGATTGAATCTGAATGGAGACAGCCAGAAAATCTCTTCTATCCCTGATGTTTGATTCATTAGGATAATAATCCATGGTTAACTTTGAAAGCGTTTAAGCTAACATGGTTTATTGAATAAATCCCCCTTTTCTCTTTGGAGTACACCTCTTTCTATACAAGTATAGGCTTTCTCAAAGCCACGAAGAAATAAGGTATTACAGTTCAAAGCAGCTAATGGGTCCTATTGTTAAGGGAGTTTTTCTCTCTTGATTTATTCAACCCACGTTTATTAAAAAGTGCATTACTAGCCATTCCAAACTTAATTCTCTGAAAAAAAAAAATATGCATACCAAACTGAATAGTTTAACAGTTTGACATCAAGATAGATAAATTATAGATGATCCAAGTATGTTGCACCAAAGTTTACATTCACATACCGGATAAACTGAGAATCAGAACTTCCATGAGGAAGGGAACAGGTAACAGATACTGCAGCAAAATCAAGAAGCTCATGATGCCAGTGGTCTGGCTGGCAGTCTTGGTGATGATTGAAATCCACTCCCACCTTTCTCTCCTTAAGTTTCTCTCTTGCTTTTTCCATGAGAACTGCCAAAACTGCTATTTGGTTAGAATCTAGAGACCCAGGTTTAGATCCACAACTTTCTACCTTCGTTGCATGTGTGATAACTATACACCACTGCTCAGCAAAATATTCATCTTCAAATAATGCAAGCAAGAGATCTAGTTGAGCATTGATAGAGGAATCATTTCCATGCAAACACCAAGGAGTAAATATTTCCTTGAATATGTGCAAAAAATCCTCTTGGCCCAATTTTTCTCCACCATCATAAGAGAGATGGCCAAAAGAATGCCCCTTGTTGCGGATAAGTTCTTGGATTATCTTGCGTGGTCCAAATACTGAAACCGCAGCTGAGAGAAGTCTCACTGCATCTGGTGAGGCCTGACATCACAAAGATCAAACAAAATCATGACCATTTTATGTAAGAACAAATTGAATAAGCGCACTTTCTATATATATATATATATATAGATAGCACCTTGAAATTTGGGTTCCAGTGAAAGCTTCCTCAGTTAAATTTTAGTATTTTGCCATTTCCAGCTACACATATATTATGACTCACTTATATTGGATTAGATCCAGTCTTTGTATAAAACTGGCAGATGTTGGCAAGTGTGTCAAGAAATGCCTAGCACATTTGAAAGACACTTCTCAGACCTCTAAAATAAACTTCATCAGTGTTAGATTGAATGAGGAGGCCATATGTATGTTCTAAGATATAATTGTATTTTTTAAACAATATTTCAGAGAGGACAGAGTACAGAATTCAGGCTCTAATTATAAAGTAAAGGAGACATTTGAAAGAGTTTAAAAACTCTTAAGTAGATACTTCATAAAAGTAACATAAGATCCTAGTTTGAAGCAGTTGGAGAAACAAAAAAATGGTTAAAAATAAAAAGCATTTAATGAAACTCAATATAGAACTAAAAAGACTAAACCATATAGAGACTTCATGAAAGACTCAGAAGAACTCAACTTAGAAACTAAAGTAAATGTATTTCAACTTCCAAAGGAAATACTAAAATCCAGATCTTAGAATTCTGAAAAGATCTAACTCATAGAGGCATCTAGCCTGTGACAAATGGATAATACTAAAATAAGTTGGACATAGAGCACACTGCTTTCTGATGTAAAAATATTGATTGCCTGTTAGATGTTGGTCACATCCTTGGGCTTCACCTTGCAAATGTTGCATAACTGGTTAAACAAATTTCAGTTGGAGTTCTTGGAAATCACTATTTGAGAACTGACTAATGAGAGATTGACCAGTTCTAACTCCAAAATAAGTGACCCTTTCGTGCTTCAAATCTTGTAAAAAAATGCAATTGAATCAGAATGTTGAAGAAATATGACATCAGAAAGAAAAAATAGTACGGTTTCAGAACACACTGACTTATATGGCACTTCTGAAGTTCAAAGCTTCTTAGACTGTACGAAACAGAAGTTTAAAAAAATATCAATGTCAACAACTATATTGAAGTTGAGAAGACAAATTTACCAAGGAAGAAAATTCATGATCTTTGGTATTAACTCAGGAAGGGTACAAATCAGCATCAAGCACAAAAAAAATTGGATAAAAAAAAGGATTTTGGAGACATGGAAATACTGCATTGCCTTATATTAGACCTACACCAGATATATCTCCTTGTTTGACTCTATAGTTGAAAAGGGGGTTGGTCTTTCTGCATCAAATTAAATGCCATGCTGTCACACACACACACCAAGCCACAACAGGAATCATGTCATTATCAAAGCCAACGTGAAGGAGAGCACATTTGACTAGTTAGAAGGAAGTAAGCTGGCAAGAAGTAGAGTATGTACTATGCCTGTTGTATGTGTGTCACACCAATGGTAATTAATTGCAAGATATGTTAATTTAAGTGAAATTCTTCATAATAGTAAACTAAATAAACTGATCACAATTGATTCTGACATACCATAGCAGAGTTGAAATGGAAGAAAGTAGATCGCAGTAATTTTTTTAGTAGGCAGAAAATAGATTGCAACAACTTACAAGAGATCTAATCAATGGGAAAGACTTTGATAACATTGGTCCCACTAAATGAATCAAGGGCCAGTTTTCATCTTTCAGAACTGCATATTGTCCCATCAATGCCAAAAATCTAATGATCTGTTCTACATTCTCAGTTTTTTCTATGTTCTCAGTTTGCTTCACTATCTCCAGGCAGTTCTCCTGAAATGTTGCACAGAAAGCAGAAAGTTGATCACGATCCAGAAAATAAATGCCTGAAAGGATTTCAAAAATGCACTTCCCCAGATGTTGTGCATCACTTTTTGGATATTTAATATTCTGTTTATCCATTGGCCTTTTGTGAACCAGTTAGTGCACTGCTCCAGATGGATCATGGAGTCCTCCACAGCACTACATCCTCATTTTGGAAGCTGGAGAATGATATAATCATACTGCAAAAGCTTTATAAGGACATTGTCAACTACGGCTGACTCGCGAAAATGATTTAATAACATCCACTCCATTGCAATATCTAGTAACAAAGTGGAAATATAGTGAATCTATATGCAAATGAACATCACATGAAACTGATGATGATTACACAAGCAAAACAAGGTGAAATAGAACATACAGTGCCTTCAACAAAAAACCCACCTTGACACATTACGCAACCCCCAAAGGAAGCATTCTTTAAATGCCTGGAAAAACACTACTTGATCAGCATTTGAAGGATTTGATGCATTTCTTCCTATCCATAAATTCTGGAAAAAATCAAGAAAAAATTTCTCCCCCTCTATTTCTTTAGGAGGCAGAGAGTCTAAAAAAAGGACCAAACTTGGATACGAAATCTGCTGTGATCCAAAACATCCATTCCTAAGAAAATGCCATAACCGATTTAGCAAGATTTTCTGCACATTTACAGCTCTCCAACATTCAGGAAATCTCTTACAGAATAGTAGCATAGCATCCCACATTGATAAATGACAAGATGGGTCCTTCTCCTGAAAAGCACCAAGTATAGTGGGAGCAAGAGTTTTCATATTCTCTTCTTTAAAAGCATGAGGAATGTTTTTAATGCAACTCCTCAGCATTGAATATGTAGCTGATCGAATAGCAGGGCTCTGAGACTTGAGAAAGTCTAGAAAATATCTATGACTGGAGAATAACTTTTCAGCAAAGGAAATTGCAGTCGCTCTAGCCTTTGAAGCATGTTTTGGCTCAGCAGTGATGCTTTCAAAACCAGGTCTGTCTAATTGCGAGCCCACCAAAATATCAATTAGTGTAGATAATGCCAACAATGATGAAGAAATCACCTGCATGCCAACAAACCCAGATACACATGGACTTAGAGATGGGTGAATGATAAGCATACATGGAATAAAAGGGAAGCCCTACATAGCAATAAAATGACTAGAAATATAACAATCACAGCAGAATAGTGTCACCACAAAATGGATCCTCAGCGGGAAGAAATATACAATATAATGTCAGCTTGAACCTTTCAACTACTCTTGTACACCCATTACAATTTAATCAGGAATTACCCACAAGGCTACCTAAAATAAGAAGCACTGTTCCATATATTCAAGTTGGATCATCAGTTTCATTTTCCCATACGTTAAAGTTGGACATCATAACCAGCAGCACCAAGCAACCCAACCATAGAGAGATTCTGGTGATGAAACAGTCACATCTAAATGCAAATAATTTTCTTTATGATGTACGGTTAACACAAAATTGATGCTCTATTCAAAAGAAAGAATATATATGTATATATATAGAAAAGAATATATATATATATATATAGAACCCCAGATGCATACCTGCCAGTGCATCTTCAGTCATCAAAGCAGTTTGCTTTATCAGACATACTCTGTGGTGTGAGCTTCAGATTTTCATCCAAATAAATATCTCCCTTTTGTGCATAGGATTAGGCATCCAGTCTCTTTTCTATGGAGCTGGAAAGGCAGCTAAATCAGTATTAATGGTAGAGATCTTAAAAAATGACATCACGAGACAACATTTTTGCCTAGGCCTCATTCAATTGTTTAAAAGTTTCTGAAAAATGCATTGACAGTCATACATGATAGATTTACTTGACAGGGATTATGGATATAAACAAACATAACAAACATTAACTGGCCCACCCTTAGAACAAAGAGGATCAAAAAAGAGAACAGAAATGCTTTGACCCATTTGGAAATAAGTGTGTGTGTGTTTGTGTGTCTAAATATATATATATATATGGGCAATTTAATGAAATTCACTTTTAACATAAAAAATGTAAGTATAAAGGCAAAGGAAAAAACCTGCAATAGGGCTTGCTTTGCATTAGGCAACCGCTCAGGGCTGGATCAAACTAGAGAGAGAACCACCATGGTCCCATCAAAGATTTCAGGTGCAATGATAAATCTCTCTTCTAGAAATACATTAGTTTCACAAGAAGATTGTAAGGGACTGTCGGGTAAACCCACATGCTAGAGAAAACCTTTATGGAAGGTTTCACAAAGCTTAAATTCAATAAATAATTTTTTTTTTATAGGCAAAAAAGCAAGATATATTAAAAATGTGGAAGAATGCTAAGGGGCATCTTATCTGAGGGTAATATATAATTAAATAAATAAATAACAAATAAACAAGCTCGCACATGCACTATGACATGTCAACATTCAAACTCCCAGAAGATATGTTAGATGATTGACTTGCAGCAAAAATATGACTCCATAAGATCTGCATGAATGACCCAAGCCATGATTTTCTTGGCTATGCTTTGGTCAAAGAAAATCATTTCCATTTCCTCCTATACTTAACACTTCATAATAAATTTTTCCCCATGAGAAGGAACCAAAAAATATATAAAGAAAAAGTTAAAAAAAAAAAAAATAGGGCTCTGGCAGCACGACTCTGCTCCCTCCAGCAAGGTGAAATACTCTACTCTCCAAACTTAATCCAACCAGAGAAGGCATGACCCCTTTCCATAACTATACCGTCCACCATACCTTTGACTATAAGATTTTGAAAGACTTGGATTTTATCCAGCCCTTTTGACCTTTCATTGCCTCGCTGATGAAAGAGATTCAGGTTGCAATGCCTAACCACCTTTTGCACACAATATGCTATATCTAAAAAATCAAAAGATGTCTCCTTATAGAGTAGAGAAAGAGAGAGAAAGTCCAATATGTTAATTCATACTCCAAAGCACAAATTATTGGTATATACAATTTAAAGAGCTGTCCCTATAAAATATGAATTGCAGATATTAAAACAAAGAATTTCCGCATTTAACTGCCATACATTATCAGCAAAGTGTTGGTACATACTATGAAAAGAAAAGAAGGATGCAAAAATCTACAATGCAAGATAAGCTCACCCAGCAGCTAGGACAAGATTAGTCATAGTGTCATGTGTAGCTCGTCGAACCTCTCTGTTGTAGTCCATCAAAAGCCTCTTGTATTCAAATGCCTGCATAACAATAAGCCTCTAAATCCTTTTTCTTTTTCATTTTTGTTTATAAAGAACTTTCAAAACAGCATAAACCATTCAAAAAATAAAGTGTCATAAGAAGCCTTTTTTATTAGAAACTATTATCAACGTGTGTAATGCAAAATGCTGGTAAGTAAATGTCTCCTAATAGAAATCGAAAATGCAAAAACACTTCAGTAAGTAGTGGTGCTTATGTGCTTGCCAAATGCAGGCCACCATCTAGATGTATTACATTTATAGAATAAGAAGAATTATAAAAATAATATTGTTGGTAATAAACAAGTTTATATCCAAACAATTAATATTTCACCTATGCTCTAGTGATACATGTAGAGAGAAAGACAATATAACTGGAGGAAATAATTCCTTGTGTTTTCATTGATCCATTATGAATATATATATATATATATACAAAAGCCAATCTAACCTTCCTAATAGATAACAACTTTATAAGAGAAGTTTCCTAATAGGTTACAATATATATAACAAAACAAATTATATGCTATAACACTCCCTCTCCAAGTTGGAGCGTAGATATTAATCATATCAACTTATTTGCATAGTAACTAACAGTCCCAGGCCTTTGTGAGATATCACCAAATTATTCTCAGTCTTCCGCCTCTTTGATCTGACCAAATTGAATTTTCTCACGAACGAAATAACAATCTATCTCAATATGCTTAGTTTGTTCATGGAACACCGGATTAGAAGCAATATGAAGGGCAGCCTGGTTGTGTCACACTAAAGTTTTGTTGGGATTGGTGTTTTGTTTGACTTCCATCGAGTTGATGAAGCCACAGTTCTCACACCTGGTATGTCGCATCGGCTTTATATTCGGACTCTACACTAGATCGAGGACAACCTTTCTGTTCTTCTTCTTACTTGAGACTAGATTCTCTTCAACAAACACACAGTACCCCGAAGTGGACCTCCTATCTTCCTTAGATCACCTTGTCTGCGTCCACGTAGTGTTGTACTCTGATACCACATCGGGATCCTTTCAGTAATATAGAATCGTTCGGCAGTGCTTGATAGTTGACTTACAACACTAATTGAGTGGGTAATATCGGAATGATTCTTGAGTAATTCGACTTCCAACTAGTCTTGTATTTCTCGGGATCCTCGAAATATTGGCCTTTACAAAGTATTTCGCTGGAGCCATAGGGAAGGCATAGTTTACCCAGCTCTCAGAGTTTTAGACAATAGATCAAGAACATATTTCTTTTAATATAAGAAGATTTCATGTTTGCTTCGCATAATTTCAATGCCTAAGAAGTATTTTAGCATCCTTAAGTCCTTTGTATGAAATTGGCTCTGAAGAAAGGACTTAAGAGATTAGATACCTTTAGTGCTCGAAATTGATAAATATCATTGTTACACATATGCACGAAGAATGATACGAATTGGAGTTCGCATGAAGACGAATTGGTGAATTTATGTATTGCAGTTATCATGGCTTATTTGAATTGCAAACCACGCCGGGACTCTGTTTCAAACCATCTGAGACTTTCGAAGGCGACAAGCGTTCCCTTAACTCCTGACGACAAACTATGGTGTTCCTCCTCGAGGAGGTGTATGAAGAAATGTTAATATCAGTTGAAGTTGGAGATCCCAATGATAAGTGGATGCCGAAATAAAAAGCGAACGGATATCATCTCTTTTAGCAATAGGGAAAATTTATGTCAAAATAGTCCACCATGAGTGCGAAGCTGTCATAGCCACAAGTTGTGCTCAAATCAATAGCGAACTTATCGGTTTAACTACAAACACCCAGCTTCCCAGTTGGTAATTGAACCAAGTTCCAAGTACCATTGTCATCTAAAGCCTGCATTTCTTCCACCATAGCCTTTATCTTTAACAGGGTTGAGATAAAGCCTCATGGGCCAACTTTTAGGAAGAGATAAAGTCAGGATCTGATAAAAGAAACGAGATGCGGTAAATGGCAGTTTATATAAAAGAACAAAATGAAGTGGAGGAACACACTAACGCGTTTACCTTTACGAAGTAGGAACATCACTTTGGAGACTAGATCTGACCAGCAGAAGCGACTAAGTGTTGGACTTGAGACTAGGGGGTTTTAGCGTCAGTATACATGAGTAATGGGAGGTTTAACAAGAATGGGAGCTAGAGTAGGAACTAGTAAGGAAACATAATAAATCAATAAATCATCAACCTCCCCCAAACTCGTAACAGTAGATGGATCATGGAAGGGAAAACGAGGTAGCTTCAAAGAATGCAATATCATTAGACACAAAGTAATGCCGAAGAGTGGGACAATAACACTTATACCCTTTTTGAACACAAGAATAACCCACAAAGATACACTTTAAGGACTTCAGATCAAGTTTAGAGACTTGAGGACGGACATCTCAAACAAAGCATGTGCATCCAAATACCTTGGGATCAATAGGGTACAATGGTTTATTTGGAAACAACTGGTGGTAAGGTGTAACCCTATTAAGAACCAATGAGGGCATCTTATTAATCAAAAAACAAGTTGTGGAGACTGCATTGACCCAAAAATGTTTAGGGACATTCATTTGGAATAAAAGGACCTGGGCAGTCTCAAGATGATATATATTCTTTATCTCAGCTACCCGTTCACGAGAATTGTATCAACACACAGTGCGATGGAGAATCCCATTTTTGTAACATGAAGGGTGAAGAAAGGTTCAGACAAATATTCTTTAGCATTATCCTTTCCTCCAATGTTTGAGCAAGGCGTGAGAATTGCCGTTTTGAATTTTGGCACTTAAAAGGCATATAATGAGCAAAAAGCTCAGAACGAGTTTTCATTAGATAAAGCCAAGTGACATGAGAAAAATCATCCACAAAGGTAACGAAATATTTAGACCCGATCGAAGACAAAACTGGTCAAGGACCCCAAACATCATAATGAACTAACTCAAAAGGAACGGAAGCTCGTCTATTGATCCTAGGACTCAAATGCACATTATGGAGCTTAGCATATTGACACGACTCACAGTTCAATGAAGATAGGCTAGAAAACTAAGGATATAGCTTCTTCAGCAAGGAGAGAGAAGGATGACCTAAGCGAAAATGTAATTCGAATGGAGTAACAAATCTAGACGAGGGACGGCGGGTTGAAGCACCGGTTTCAAGGATGTAGAGACCCACAGACACGCGTCCTCTTGCAAATAACCTTGGATTTGAAGATCTGAATGGAACTGATAATAAAAAAATGAGATCTTGAAATTAAATGTCTGAATGGTTTTGCACAAAAAAATTAAATTAAAAAGATAATTGTGTAACTGAGAGGTCAAAGTGATTAGAGGAGTCATATGAATCGTCCTTGTAGAGAACGATGGGTGAGTGGGGCGAAGCGTAGTAAATAAAGCGGAATTACTTATCATTGTAATTAGTTGGCTCCGGGATCGGTAACGTGTGGAAGATGAAAAAAAACAATGTGTTCAGTTTTCTTTGAGCTGGTAGTGCGACAGCGGGGTGAATGCGGACAGTGATTTGATAGGAGCGGTTGGGGGATCTTTTTGATTTTTTGATACGCAGCTTCCCTACAGGTTATAGGCGTATATGTCTGAAATATGGCGTATGACAGCGACTCATCACGAGGTTTCTTATTAGTCATGAAGCGGTCCCAGCTTTCGAACAAGGCTCGAATCAAAAATACTAGAAAAATAGGATCTAGAAAGGAAAAGGACCACCTTTCCACAAAAAACACTGCACTGGAAAGAACTTGGCCCTACAATCCACAAGACACCTTTGGACCTTGAAGAAATCAAGGAAGACAAGCAAAAAACCCAGAAAAGAAGGCTGTCGGACATAAAAGTCTTTGAAAACCTTGTTGTAGGGGTCAAATGTCAAAGTGGGGTAGTGGAATAAGCTTGTCGGTGGCCAGCGAAACAGGAGGTGAGATCCGGTGGTCGGAGAGCCACACACGCGTGGAGGCGCGTGGTGAACCTACCGATGCTGAGGTTTCTTCCAAGGGGTAGATCGGGGGACGGCGCACCTGATGGTGGGGTCTTTGACCGGAGATGAGGTGGTCATCGAAAAAGTTCATCGGAAAATCTTTTTCCCAGCAATGGCAAGGTATTCTAATGACGATGGAAGGTTTAGAAGCTTTCTATGACGAAGGTGGGGTGTCCGGAAAAGGAAACATTGCGAAACCCTACCCCAAACTTTTCATGGCTCTGATACCATGTAGAAAGAAAGAAGACAATATAATTTGAGGAAATAATTCCTTGTGTTTTCGTTGATGAAATTTATGAATATATATATCACGAAAGTCAATCGCCTTCTAATAGATTACAACTCTATAAGACAAGTTTCCTAATAGGTTACAACTCTATATGTAAAGTAGATATATGCTATAACAATACAAAAACTATGTCCTCATCTAATCATTGAAGATTCTTTTATCTTTTTTTGTCTAGAAAGTTGTTCATCAAAGGGTATAATAGATGAGATATGGACCATATTCTAATAGATGAGATCCTATTATCAGGTGGTTGCATTGTTATCTCTAAAAGGGTATAATTCAAAACTTATCTAATCTTTCTCATTTTACTCACTCTGCTATGGGTGACTAAACAAAAATGTGCTTTTAGGAAGACATTTTGTGCAATGATTTTTGCTTTCATGTTCAAAACCAAATCATTTCAAGGAGATGAAAGTTAGAGGGTCCACTATCTCGCCTATTTGTTTAGCCTCCTCCAGCTCCCTGGCTTGGAACTTCTCATTGAGATCTTTTGGAGCAGGAACTCAAGCAAAACTATACTTGCTAAATCTTGTATGGTCCAAGCAAAACTATACTTGCTAAACTATACTTGCAAAACTATATAGCTTTCCTTCCCTAAAGCAAGAATTGGTCTTGAACATCTTGTTCTTAGGTAGTTTATTTTTCAAAACTTCTTCTATCTCTACCAATTTTATTCCCTTTACACTTTCCAACTTTATTTATTTATTTATTTTGATAGGTCACTTTACAAATTTATTTGGAAATCGAAAACCCATGTTAAAGTAAAGGCCTTTGTGTGGCTCATGACTGATATAAGCTGTGAAGAAATATAAGAAAATGATACTTTTCTTATTGATTGAATGAATTAAATAGTACAAGTCCTAACTACTTATATATATTAGGATGACATAAAAAAGGAAACAAATCAAGTGCAAAAATGAAGGACAAATATTGTACAAGAAAGGTAAGGAATAAATCAGAGGATATTCTAAGAATATCCTATGACTCTCAACATAAGCTAATACAAATCATATGTTCAAGAAGTGATGACATTACAAAGTTCCTTAATTGAAGTGTTGTGTTATGTACAAGGATAGTGGACACCACCCAATAACTTTAAGTGTGTGGTGTAGGTTGCCAGGTCAGGGTTTGATTAGATTCCATCCAAAAGTGAGGTAAAGATACTGATTATTTTCTTAAAGGGACCTCCCATATACAAGGTTTTATGGAACATTACTAGCCTCACTTTGACCTGAACTATTTGGGAGGAAAGAATGTGAGAATTTTCAAGATGATTAGAGAATATCAAATGCAATTTGAGAGTTTCAGTCCAACCCCACACAGTCACCAACTTCCACAAGTGGAGCCTTCAAGGACTCTCATTTAAGCCTTCTATTATTTCATTACAACCTTGTTTGCAAGTCCAAGAGCTAGGTTAAGAAAACTTTTTCATGTGGTCGAAGGCGAGGGTTTTTTCTTTTGAGATTGAGATTACAACTCCTTTGAGGGACCTTACGCAGCCCAAACCTTTAGCCTTTTACAATCTTGCAGTGGAGAGAGATTCCACTGTTGCCATTTCATGAATCATTAAGAAGAAAAGAGGCTTATGGAGATTTGATGGGTGGTATCTCTATTTTTTTACATCACTTAGCCAATCAAGCGGCAGAACTTTTAGCCAAAAAAAAGAGAACAAAACTCTTGCTAACCGCTCAAGGATTTTTGCCTCAAATAGTATGGGTAATTTTTAACTTGTTTGGGCCATCTTCCACAGCCATTGAGCTTGTTTTGCATCTCTTTTTGAAGATTTTATCCCTCTTTTAAGCAGTTTCGGTAGAAGGATTTATCTTCCTTGTTTATCGTTACAAACATACATACATACATACATACATACATATATAAATATATAATGCATCTTTCTCACCTCTCTCTCTCTCTCTCTCTCTCTCACTCTCACACACAAGAAACTTGTAAGATTATCTCATAGTCATCTTTTTTTTTATGGGTAAACAATCAACATGTATTAAACACAAAAAAGAATACAACCAAAGCTGCCCGAAAGTATATTGGGAGTATACTAAAAGGGAACAGCCAAAAAGGAAGCCAACGGCTCAAGAAAACCCACCAGCCCCAAAAATCATCAATACCCCATCCAAGTTAAAAAATCTAGCAAAGACCTGTCTCTAACCCCACTGTTCACAGTCATCATATTTTAAATGCATGCTTATTTGTGAAGCTATGCACAATATGCATGAGTTATCTGCATACTGCAAATTGTGCTTTATGTGATTTAGACCGCAATGCTTGATAGTTTAACAATTAACAAAACTTTCTCCAAAACCTTAAAACTATAATATTAATTGAATGCTACAACCAGAACCAAGCATAATTCCTTCCTAATTCAGACCATTTTACTTTCTTCCCAATTTCCAAATCCCCTTATGTCTGCTTCAATAGGTCAATAACATGATGATCAAATTATTGCTAAGAAATAAAATCCAGATGGTAATAGATATTAATACCAAAAACCAGGGAATGTTGTATTTTTTTTTCTTTTTTCTTTTTTCTTTTTTTTTGTGGAGGGAGAGGGGGGGATGGGGGTTTGGGGTCTAAAGTTGCTAGTTTGAGACTTCAGAAAGAGATAATCAGAAGTCAGAACTTGATAGTCTCAATAAGCTAATCAAGATGGTGGGGTGCTGTGGTGATTGATGGGGAATGATAGCATTTCAGCGGTAGTTTTTGCAAATATCTCAACAGTAAGAGCTGAATGGATTATAAGACACATTTATTGACATTATTCTGAACAAAAAAGATAAAAAAATAGAAACAAAAATCTAAAAAGGAAAGAAATCCATACCCACTGTGGAACTATTAGTACTATGTCCTTTCCAGATTTCTGCTTGAGCAGCATGGATAAAGATGTCAAAGCTTTAAGCTGTAGAAAAGCCAAAAGTCAACAAATTTAAACAGATAATGAGAAACAAATCCATGCTAGACAGATTTTTTTTTTTTTTTTTGTTATGTATATATTACAAAACGGGTGCTAAAGTAGCAACCCAAGAAATAAAAGAACAAGCACTCACCCTCTTACCAAAACCAAAAGTATAAAAAATGACAAAAAAAAAAAAAACAACCCCACTCCCATTAGAGCTCACCCAATCAATGAACTGAACTAAAGATTATCCAATATAGACATTTAGGTCTCTGACCAAAGGAGGTATAAAAAAAAATACTTGACCTTTTTTATGAATAGCACCTCATCCCTAAATGAAATAACTCCTTGCCTTCCAAAGGGACCAGAAAATACACAAGGGTCTTTCTTTCTAAACTCTTTTCTGTTTCTTTTGAATAAAAGACCCAACCCAAAAGGGTGTCCCAAACTAAGGAAAGGTTCACCCATGATGGGCCAAAAAGAGTGAAGAACGATCACAAAACACCCTTATCTTTGCACAATGAAAAAAAAAAAAAGATGATCCAGTCTTTACACACTTTTGGCACAAAAAGCATCTATTAATAAGGGCAAAACCTCTTTTCTACAATTGATCTAAGGTTCAAATCTTTCCTCGAGTTGCTTCCAAGCAAAGAAGCATAGTTTTAGTTGCACAATTACTCCAAATACTCTTCGTAGGAAAAGAAATAGAGGGCCTTAACTCCAAGATCTTCTACATAAACTTGACAGAGAAAACACCATTCTTTTTCGCTTACCTATAAAAAAAAAACACCATTCTTTTTCTTGATCCACGTATTGTATTGTCCATCATAAACACTTTCTTCTCATATAAACATAATAAGAGCCTGCCCTTATCCTCCATCTCCCAATCATTGAAATGCCCAGTAAAAATAAGGTTCCAACACCCCTCACCTTGCCTTATTCCAAACATCCTTCACCCAAGCCTCCTTTGAACAAGTGTTGGCAAATAAAAGAAGGAAAGAAAAATACAAGAGGCTATTTCCACACCACCTGTCCATCTAAACTTCACCCTTTGTTCATTCCACACTAAAAGGAGAGTCTACTAGTATCTAGATGCCACCACTTTCTAATTGATTACCATGAACCCCACTCCAAACCCCTTTCTTACAACACAAGAACTCTACCCCTCCTCTTCCTCTCCATACTTTCCCCTTATAACATCATTCCACAAAGCCCCTTTCTTATTTGTTAAATGTCAACTCCATTTGCAAAGAAGATCTTTAATTAAAATAGACAAATTCTTTACACCGAGACCCCCATTCCTTTTATCCTTGCAAATAGTAGTCCACCTAATTAAGGGCGGCCTACAATCCAAAATCCACCTCCCAAAGGAAATCTCTTTAAATCTTATCAAATAAAGGACATAAATGAAATAAAGAGACAAGCTTGATAGTATGCTTCTAATTAACATGATTCCTCCACCATTGGAAATATATTGCCTTTTCCACCTAGCCAATCTCTTTTAAGACCGCTCCTGACACCATTCCAAGCGCCATTGGCTTATAGTGAGCACCCGAGGCATTCCCAAGAAAGTAGCCAGTAGGGAGGCTTCCTACCTTTCCATACCCCAGTTGACATCCATGAAAATTTCAATTGCATTTAAATGTTTAGATAATTTTCTAACAAAATAAATATCCTTGCTACTTCAACTCTGATTATATCATGACTTTCATATGTATAAACCTCCATGAGCCATATCACCACCATGATTCAAAATCCCTTTACCACCTCGGGAAAAGGAAAATTGCATATAATCTCAAGAGACAAGCCAATATGCACCAACAATCATAAACGTGTGACTCTGCCCTAATGACCACAAATCATATGCTCAATAAAAATGCAGCCATGAAATCATGGTTTGGTTGAGTCAAGAATTTCTCAAATATGGATCAACTCCAGTATCAAATTAAGCAAATACAATATTTCATACTTCGTTCAGAAGCACAGCCATCTATGGTTTTCAACTACTCCTGTGGGGGATTATATGTTACTGAGCTTGGGATAAACACAAATGGTTCTTTTGGTGAGGCAATAGAGTTCTCATGGCTCTTCAACCTTATAAAATAAACAGATGCAAAATTCTGAACTGGACCATTTATATCCTGCAAATTTAAAAGTACATAAATATAAATAATTTATGAGGTACATAAACAAGGAACCAAGACAGCAATTCACATACATAACCATTCACCCACAAGATTGCTGTACCTTGGTGGTAGGATCCTTCCTTACCTGTAAACCTCTTTAAGTGTTGTGCCATTTCACTATCGATATCCTGAATTATACATATCAACCAGGGAAATATTTTATGTTATATAATCATATACACAAGAACTTTTCAGTGTCTGTATCATATATAAACAGCACATATCAGAAAAGAACAGTGCTATAGAATTAGAACTTCCAGCAATGTCTTCCTCTAATGATGAGAACATCTTCATATGGTTTCTGAGAGAACCAAAGAAAATACATTAAAATTTAAAATAAATATGACCAAGAAAACCGCTACCTCCACAACCAGACCCAACAAGTAAAGTCTTTAGATGAAACGAATTTCTTCTATGTTTCTGGGAAAACAGAACTACGGGAAGCATGATCAAAATGCAATTTACTTTTCTCTCACACGGTTTTGTCAGAAACCACAACCAAACTGATAGGAGAACCTAATTCAACCACAAAGCTCAATTAAGGTAAAGCACCTAATCCGACAACACAGACCACGAAAGAAGACACGAAGATTTAATTTTTCTTTACATCAAGTGTATGTACAAATAAAAGAACTGCTAATAAAAAAATTGTGAAGCTCACCGAAAACTCTTCGGATGCAAGTGGCGAATCAGGCAGAACTACCTACATAGCCTCCAAATCCGACGGCGGCGATCCTGGGGAAGAGGTGAAGCAGCTAGACTGCAGAGATACAATTGAATGTTACAACAAGAAAAGAACGCAGCAACGATTGAAGGCGGCGGTGTTTGGCAGCCGATAAAATTTTACCTGCTGCTTGAAGGCCGTGACTTGCTCCTCGCTCCCTCTCCCTTCTGTCTCCCCATTGTTTTCCCTCCGGGAAGGTATGATTTTACCCGCGTTAAACTCCTTGAAGCCCTTTGTCTATAAATGTTTGCATCGTGAGAGTGTTGGGACTCCAGAGGATGAGTCTTCGACGACAGAGGGTAGTTTTGTCATTCGATGAGGGTAGTTTTGTCATTCGACGTCATGGCTCCGCACCCCGCCGCTGTCTTTCGCCCGCTTCGCAAGAAACCTATCTCCTGGCCTTCACTAATTAGTAGTTCAAAAAAAATAACCTTTCATGTTTAACATGTATTTAATAAACCAACTTAAGATAGTACCAAGTAAAACCCTTCCATGCTCTGCTAGGGCAATCTTCAGGGGCAAAATCGCTCGCGTCGTCGGGATGGCGAATCTCGAAGGTTGAGGACTCGCCATGGAAGACCTCTTGAACATGACCCTAGATTCGCTTAAACCACAGCCCGCTTCTGTGATCGATCACTTTGGTGGTGGAATCAAGAATGCGAACTCCACCACCTCTACCATGTTGCCTGCCTTTTCTTTTCCTTGAGAGACACCATTCCGGACCCTGATCAATCGTGATGCTATCGCTGTTACTCTATCTTCCAGCGCATTCTTGTATTTTACTATTGCCTAAAATGACTGTCGAATAGATGAATATTTGAAGAGGGGCTCTGCTAGGGCAATCTTCAGGGGTAATCTTCCTTGACTCAGGTATGTTCCTATGAGACTTGTTATTTTGGATACGAATCTCGTCGTATTTCTCTACGCTGGGGCATGAGAGTGTTGACCTTCTTCTCCCTGTGAAAGCCTCTATTTCTTTTGATTTCCTCACCTTTGTGTGAGCTTTATGATGGATTCATAATTGGGTAAGCTTTCGATTACGAGGGAGGATCAGGATGAGTTAGTTTGCGGTGTTAAGCGATGATCGATTCTTCCTAAACGATTATTGTTTGGTGGAAATTCCTTGCGATAAGCAGTTGAACTCCGCATTGTAAATGTCGATTGGTTAATCATGGAACCCGGCCAGTTCATATTAAAGATATTCCATCAAACAGATACTTGTTTAAATTCTTTCATTATGTGGACATGCCCGAGTTTTGGATGGAGGCCCTTGGACTTTCGATAATTTTCATCTGGTTTTGCACCATTACATGAAACACGGAGACATCGGAAACTCTGATTCCTTTAAATCACTTTGCTATCTGGGTACAAGTGCATGAGGTACCAGTGGGATATATGTCAGAAAGAATTGGGGTACAACTTGGGAATGCAATTGGAGAATTCGTATCTTATATGAAGTCATGCTAATAACGGTGAACTTACAAAGTCACATATGAATAAGGGTGAGATTAGATGTAAGACTACCACTACCACGCTGGAAGAAAATAAGAAAAGCAGATGCAGGATTGGTAATAGTTCGTTTTCAATATGAACGGCTAGGAGTTTTTTGTTACCTCTGTGGTTTGATTGGACATCTGAGGCGTTTATGTCAGAACTCATACTAAGAATACGAAGCAGAGGTTAAACCATAATGGGGAGCATGGTTAAAGGCTCTGTGAGAAGACATGCTCAAGTGGTAGATAAGTGGTTTCAGCGGTGAGCAAGGTATGGCGTTGGGTAACATGTAAGCATGTTTGGTGCTTAAACAAGTGATGTCAGGCGATTCGGTGAATACTCTGCTGTTAATTCATCTCAGTTCACCACGGAGAATATGGCGATATCGGTTCGGGAGGATAAGAAGCAGGAGCAAGAAACGGATCAGGGACGTTGATTTAGATTTGATGGTGGTGGAGGGGTCTCCTGTTTTGGCAAAGGGATAGTGCCATCAGTAACTGTTGCTTCTGTGATTCTGCATACAACGGCTACTAATCCAAACTCTTTTTGGCGATCGATGGTGGTGCGCCGGCGAGTGCATTAGTTGGAATTGCAATGGTTTGGGGCGACTCGATTAATTCAAATCTTCATGAGATCATTGATTATAGGCCCGCCAACTTATTTTCTCATTGAAAGCGTTAGTGAATGATGAAAGGTAAATGAAGGAGTGATTGGGTTTGATGGAAAGTTTGTGGTCAATAGAGTTGGCGGGGAGGTGGTCAGCTTTACTTTGGAAGCAACCGATGGCTTGTAATTTCACCGAGTTTTGAATAATTTCATTGATGTCTGGAGTGCATGTGCGAACAAAGTTGTGTGGAAGTTGATGTTTTATGGTTTCGAGCGTAATAGAAGGAAGGACTCTTGGAATCTCCTTCGTATTTTACGATAACTCTTAACACCTTGGTGTATCTTGAATTTTAATGACCTATTGTCTCGGGTGATAAGATGGGTTCCCGATTGAGCATCCTAGATGGCTTTTTGGGGCTTTTCGGAGGCTGCGATTGTGCACTTTACGATTAGAGCTTTGGGTCATCGAGTTCCGTGGGACGTGGTAGAAGTCTTGCTTGGGTTCGAGAGCGGTTGGATAGAATTTGCATCGGTTTTTCATAGTTGCGAATTTAGTTGTGCGATCTTACTAATTTACTTTCGTCCTCATCTGATCACTCCTGAATTTCTTTTAGAAATTTGGACCTCCACACACAGGCCGAAGGAGTATACTCATACCCGTTTTGAGAATTTATGGGTTGAGTGAACAAAACTTCAATGAGTTTAAAAAGGTGGTGGCGTCGTCGATGATAAAGATCGATAGAGGCTATATTTGTGTTCACGTCTATGGCTAAATGGGGTAGGGAATGCAGGCGGTTTAAAAGCGAATAAAGTGTTGTTCAGAAAAACTAGTGAGATTGCATGGAAAGACATATGATATTGCAGTGGGTGAGTTCTTTCGAGTTAGAGCATAATTGGATAGTCTTTTGGATCAAGAAGAAGTGTCTTTGGGAAACGAAAGAGGCGAAAATTTACACGGTTAAAAGGAAGGGTAACAGCTAGTGTCATTTCCATTCTGCACTTCTTGAGCAAAGAAACACTGTCCAGTTCGGAATGATGCGGATGGTAATGAAGTTTCGGATAAGAGGGTCTAGTAATCTTGCGAAGACATATTTTGAAGGCCTTTTGCAATGAAGTAAGAATAATTCGATATGGTGAGCTTCCAATAGATCACGTAATTTCGGTGGAGGAGAATAGTGATGCAGTGGCTCGGTTTAATCGAAAGAATTCTGAGTATTTATTACGCGGATGTTTTAGGATAAAGCTCAGCTAGGATGGCACAGAATCCGGTTTTTATCAGCATTTTGGAACTTATTAGGCCCAGAGGTATTCCAGACTGCAATAGGTTGGTTAGAAAACTTATCTTTTCCTTATAATCTGAATGATACTTTGATATGTTTAATTCCTAAATGTATTGATCCCCAATCCATGAAAGACCTTAGACCTATTTCTCTTTGCAATGTGATTTACAAAATTATTGCCAAGGTCTTAGCGATCGTATGAAACATATTACTGTCTCGTATTTATCTGCTTTTCGGTGCGCCTTTGCTCAGGGATGCTCTATTACGATATTTATATGATTAGCAGAGTTCTTGCATTATATAGTTGGCGGAGAGGCGATGTGGGGAAGTAGCATTGAAGCTGGATATTAGTAAGACTGTATTAGAGTAGATTGGAAATTTTTGCACCATATGCTACAGTTTTGGGGTTTGGCGGCGGAGTGGATTAAGTGGATTATGATGTGTGCCAGCATTACATTGCGTTATTACATTGCTTATGAATGGTTTAGAGGTGGGTCCTATCATTCCTAAACGAGGTTTGCGTCAAGGTTGTCCACTTTCTCCATATCTATTCATTATCTGTGCGGAGGGTTGTGGCTTTGCTCAGTCGAGGCGAGAGTCATACGGTTTGATCAATGGTTGTAAAGTATGCCGTGGTGCCCCGAGCATATCACTTATTCTTTGCTAATGATTCCTTCTTATTTTTTAAGAGTACAGAGGAGGAAACTAGAGTGATTCATCAGTTCTTGAGGCCCTTAGTCTTTATTAGGACGAAGCAATCAATCCGAATCGGGTATCATGTTTTTCTTCTAACATCAAGCGATAAACGAGTGTTATCGGTAGGTACTGAGGAGTTACTATTGGTATTAACTTGCGGGTGAGTACTTGGGTTTACCTTCGTTGATTGGTAGATCCAAACGTGCTACTTTTAGCTACATCAAAGACACAATTTGGAAGAGGATCCAAGGGTGGAGAAACAAGTTGCTTTCTCAGGCGAGTAAAGGTGTGTTAATTAAATCGGTTGCTCAGGCTATCCCAACATATAGTATGAGTGTGTTTCTTTTTGCATGTCTCGGTTGTGGTGGTCGAGAAGAATTAGATTCGTTTTGGTGGGGTTGAGTTCGAAGTGGAAAGGGTTGAATTGTGCCCAGGCTAGACTAGCTCGTGCTAAGGAATTGGCGGCATGGGTTTCTTGATTTACGGTGTTTAATTTTTGCTTTATTGGGAAAGCAAGGGTTGAACTTCATTCTGCCCAACACTTTGTTGGCTAGTTGTTGAAACGAATATTTTCCTATAGGCTATCTCGTCATCACTGGGAAGTAATTCGAGTTTTGTTTGGCAAAGTGTTTGGAGTGCGAAAGAAGTTGTCAATAGGGGTATTCGATGGAGAGTGGGGGATGGTAAATCCATTTATGGATGGATGGACGCCTGGGTTCGTGATTTAGCAGTTTTAGGGTGAGGCCAATCCATTCTTGTGCCCAGAAAGCTTAAAGGTTCGGATCACATTTGTTAGATCTGAGGAAGAGGATGGGGATTCGGGCTGGTTTACTCTATCTGCAGAATAATGATTCTGCGGCTATTTGTTCAATTACATTATCAAAATCTCGGACCTCGACTTTCGTTGATGTGGCCTTATTCAAATAATGGTTTATATCTGGTAAATCATGCTATAGAATGTTGGTAGCTAGCTATGAAACGATCTAGTTATAATATCCTACAGTTAATTGTGGAAATTTCTTCCCCCTAAAATAATTTCCTTTTATGGCATTGCAATAGTTACTGCCTATGTGTTGAATGCTAAAGTTGATAAACCGACATTGACCACTGATGAATTTCCTATTTGGCTGCTAAAGTTGATTGATGATCTTGATCCTGATGTAATGTGTTCGATAGCAATGACCTTATGTTGTGTATGGAAGCAACGAAACCAGAAGCTTTGGGAGAACTCTTTACTACCAGCAGTGAAGGTGGTGGAGTTGGGGTATGTGTTTTTCCAGGATTAGAAATCGGTGTGTAATTGCATCTTCCTCACATTGTTCGAGCGTGCTCATGGACCTCCTAACACAGTGCTTAGCGCTGAGGAGGCCGTTGGAACTTTGGATGCGGCTTGTTTATTCATCGGCCTAGGTTTGGGTATGGTGATCAGAGGAATGATGGTAGGTTTTATGCATGTACAAGGCGTTGCGAATACCATTATCCTGTATGAGTGTCAAGAAGGCTGAAGCATTGCTCGTGAAGTCTGTTTGGGCTTTATCTTCCGAGTTGGTTGATGTGGAGTTTGAAAGCAGTTCTTTATTAGTTATTTAACAGTTTGTCTTACCTCTTTAAATTATTACGAATGAAACTTTTTAATTTCGGATTGTGTGTCTTGAAGGTGACAATGGTAATTACTCTATTCGGTTTGTAAAAAAGTGACAAACAAGTGTGCTCATGTTCTAGCTAAGACATGCTTGTTTGGCCCAGTCTCTGAGGTCTTTGTCATCACTTCTTGGTTGGAGGAGATGATTCTTTTTCTGTTATATCGTACCCAGGAGTTCTTACTGTTTGTCAAAAAAAAAAAAAAAACCAACTTAATAAATTCTGCGTTTAGCAATTAATTTGGATATCAATAGATTAATCTGTTGTAAAATGATTAATTCATAAACCTAAAATAAACATATATATATTATTATTTTAATCCTGAATTATTTTTACACTTTTTTGTTATTATCTAATATAAATATATTTACTCAATGAACATGATATTTCTATTTTTATGTTTCTATATTTTACCTATTAACTTATTTTCCTTTAAACAAAGAATGGTGATTTTTTTTTTAATATTCTTGGTCTAAAATCACCGTTCTACACCCTTTTCCATATTTTCTTTTTGATCAGTGATTATTTCTTTGAGTCTGTTTTTTACCATTGCGCCCAAAATCTCGGGGTGTCTAGTTATGTTGACCCAGCCCAGCACAACGGAATACTTGTGTCTCGTGTTACGAGACCTATACATGAGTAAAAATGGCCACTTTGACCCATACATCAATACTCATCAAAAATACGTCAACTATATTCTAAAAGTTCAAGAGTTATTACATTAATGCATGTTATACAAAATAAATACCAAAGCCACAATCCGGCTTTCTTCTAAAGCGTGGCCTCTAGTGAGCGCCGTCCTCCTGTACACCCCTTATTTTTTTTGAAATAATAGTCATCGACCTTGGTGAGCAATGCCTAGTAGTGATAATTTCCTCATGGGTTACTCATACCCAAGTCTTGCGTAAGCGAGCAATCACCTCGAAGCAAATGTGATCCTACTTGAATGTCTACATGCCCAAACCTATATCTCGAGTCACTCACCGACTCCTCATGCCTAAGTCAAATGCGAGCAAATATAGTTTTCAAAACAAGGTTTTGTTCTCGAAAACACCTTACCGGAAATTCGGTAAATATATTGGACTACCACTCAAGGAGGGTGCTAGATCATTTTAGAGCAGGTCATGGAGTGCACTTACTCAGAGATGGCTTTGTTGGACCACTCTCCAGGAGCAATTCTTTGGAAAATCTTTCATGAAATTCCTTTCCTGACCGTTTCTTTTTTTCTTTCAATTTCTTTAATGTCATGTACTCACCCTATCATCTAGGATGCCGGTGCATATGGAATGTTATGCAAATTAAAATATTCATGCTAATATATTTTACGTAGCGATCTTTAACAAATTCAATCCACACAAATCATGTTATTCAATTTACAACAATAACACCCAAAATTAGCTCACATTGGCTAATTAACAAATCAAGCATTCATTTTAAAATCACCAAAACCACACCACAATCACCTGGCCCATTAAAGTGAACGGTGAAGCCTCGGTCGACCTTGTTCACTGACCACCTGATAAGGGATTTCTTCACTCGATTCAAAGATTTTGAGACCGAAAACACGGTCATTCAAGGCTCAACAAATCCCCATCCATAAAAATGGCTCTTACCTAAAAAATAAACCAAGTAGGAAAAGATTCCTACCTCTTGGAGTTGTCGGAACTCCACGAATGGAGTGTCTGTGTAGCCCTTGCTGCGTGGAGCAACTGCGCCTTCTTGGCGAGAAGCAAACCAACGAGTGCGAATGCGCAGGAAATGCAGAGAGAAGTCGCGTATTTCTGCAAATCTTAATCTCAGCCCTTACTGCACGTTTTCTCCAAATTGGTGGAGAAGAAGACTATTCCTTTGTCTTATTCATTTAACCTTTTCCAAAATTCCTATATCCTTCATTTAACTATTTGACTTTTAACACATGGTTTAATCTAAAAGCGTTAATACGTATCTACTAATCATGCAACATGTGTCCATGGGTACATGTAGTAGGTGACTTTTGTCGCGTCAATGTCTCTGACGAGCCGTTTACGATCACCGACCTGCAGTGCGGCGAAAACGTGAAATTCCATTGTCTCGAAATTCGAAATTCGACATGATAACTAGATTTCACGAGGATTCCGCGGTGATCCGTTTAGTACATCGAGATCTAGAAAAATTTTGGATTTTGACCGAAATTACCATTTTACCATTTTTCAGAAAATTCGAATTTTCTCGGGTTTTACATTTCGTTTTTTTTTTCTTCATATTTTAGTCATCATCGTGATATGGCATTTGTTTGTTGTTATCATGGTGTAACGTTTATTTGTCATGGCTATTCAGAAGAATAAAATATATCCGATCAGCGATAAGAATATCAAATAAATGATCGTCAATATGTTGCAAAACTAGAATAATATGTATTATAGTTATAATAGTAATATCAAATGTGTAGGTTCAACTATCAAATATATAAGTTTTGAATCGATTTATTATACTATTAACTTGGATATTGTTTAATCTTTTATGGTTATGTTTCTATGATTTATTGCTATTTTGAATTTGATGATGCTATTTTCATTTGGAACTAATTTGGGCGTGTCCCTAAGTTGGGCGGGCTGAACACAGTTGGGCACGGTATGATCTCTACAACGAAAAACAAAGAGGATCGGCGGTGGCTTGCCCGTTGCCTCTCCGATGCCTAAGTCAGTTCTTCCCTGATGAAAGAAATGATCAATTGCTTGGAGGGCGAATGTTCTGCGTACCTTTCACCGATGGGGTGACCTGGTATTTATAGCATATGTTTTTCCTAATTGGATGGTGGTAAGGATTCTTTCTCATTTGATGGGGAATTTTCTTCCCTTATCAATATCAAATTAATAAGGGATAATTAGGGAGCAGTTATTGAGAATTATCCTATTTCCCTCGTTGGTGAGATTTGCTTTGATTTACAGAATAAGCAGTTATTAGGAATTATCCTACTTCTCTTAATGATGGGATTTGGTTTGATTTACAGGATATGGGCTTTCGGACCATGTACTGCAGCCCTTAGGGCGAAACGTCTGACTCCGTTTCTTTGGGCAGTGCAGGCAGGTGTTGATGAGCTTACCTTTTCTTGGGCTTGGTAGTGGGCTGCGCTATTTTTAAACCCTATCGGTTACTTGACCCTTGAGTTCCCACGGTGGTGTGGGCAAGAACATCGAATGGGCTTCCGCGTGTTTGATTCGAATTTGGTTTAGTTAGGAGCTTTATCGTCGTTAGCGATCTTATGATAATGATGACTTTTAAACTTTCGCTCACTTCTTCCTAGCTCCTTGAGTTTCTTCCAAGGCAATCACCTCGACCGTTAGTATTGTGCCACCTCCTGGTAGCCCAAAGCTTTTGCTTACGCAAGTTCGAGACTACATTAGTATACACTTGGGAATCTCTTTTGGCGTTTTTGTGATACATATGGTAGCCTTTTTAGTTTTATTCACGGGACCCGGTCGTCTTTCTTCTTTCGAATTGTCTTTTCGGGTAATATGGCCGAGGCCTTTAGGGCAGCTAGATTGGTTAGGTCTTGTTCTTTCTACCTATTACTCTCATGGGTTCGGGTCGTTCCTCTTCCTTGCGCATAGGAGTTGATTCCTCTGTCGTATCCGATTCGAGGCGGATAAGTGGTGCCTCCGATCGTTTAGCTGGGGTTTCTTTTCGAGACGTCTCGAGGGAACCTCCTTTCCACGGATAAAGCAGAAGAATAGAATTGTGGTCGCTGCAGTGGGATGTGAATGTCGAAGTCGGTAGTGAAGGTGCTCGACGGTGGGACCTAGCGAGTCGGACCTTTATATGGAGGCTTTCGCTAGGGCCCGGTGTCAGTCTGGTTTCCGACATTTTGACCTCCTACGTCGTCCGAGTGCCCAAGATGGTGTGCTTTTTTGAGGTGGCGTGCGAAGCGATGGCCCCGTTTCCCCCTTTACATCCTTTATCAAAGGGTCTTGCAACATTCAACGTATACCCCTCTCCAACTTTCGCCTAATTTATGGGGTATTCTAATTGGGCTATTGGTTTCTTTAGGGATAAGGGCCTGGATGTCCCTAGTATAGCTCTGTTCTTGGACCTCTTTAGTGTGAAGGAAGCCACCGAGGGCTTTCTTTATCTATCTAAGCGTGCCAGCGCTCCTCTTATCATCTCGGATCTCCCATCTTCTCATAAATTTTGGAAATAGCGTTACTTTTTTGTTAGTGGTCGGTGGGTCACGACCCCCTTTGACAAGGAAGATACCTTTGGGCATCAGGCCGTCGGACCACTCCTCGAGAGGAATTTACATTGAGCTTTACTTTGGTTGAGTTCGGTCTAGTTTTCTTAAGCCATAAGGTGTCCCTAATTTTTGCATTGGCTGTGCGTTTTGGTGTCGCCTCGTCTTGGCCGAAAACTGAGTCGTAAAGCGGAAGGCGACCACGTGTCTTAAGGCACCTCTGAGCAATAGGTCGGATATTCAGGATCTTGAGGTTCGAGTCCTCCCTTGCTACTGAGCCTTCGCCCCCTCCATTGGGAGTTATCTCATGATGGGCCTCCGTCAAGCCCACTAAGGGAGGAGCTTCGCTCGGGTGGAAGCCTTTGTCTAGGGTCTCGGAGTGTGAAGCCTTCCGGAGCTCTCTTGAGAAGGGTCGTCAGGCACGGGAGCCATCCGGAGTTGGGGATGTCCTCATCATCACCTTATACCCATGTCCGAGTGCAGGGGCAAGTGTCGCTACCTCTGGCGCAGGGTTCTAGCCCCGAGTTCGCAGTCCGTTAAGTTTACTGCTTTGCAAGCCCAAGATTCCACAGGGAGGGCTGTTGAGCCTTCGTTGGAGGTAATGCCTATAATAGTTTGGAGTCCCCCTGCGCAGAGCACCGAGCCTCCTCCTTCGAGGGCGGAAAATTTGGGGGGGGAGGGAAAAGCTCTGAAGCTGATGGAGATGGGGATTCTTTGCTTTTCAATGATGAGCTTGCGGCTGGCGTTGTCTCGTCCATTCTCAGGGATTCTGACCTTAAGAGGTCGGGTATGCAGGTGAAGCATGGCTCTATCCCTCAAGGGGTAGCCTGTAAGTTCTGTAACACCCAGAAATATACCACCTGTGATTTGGACTTGTTTGGGGGTATATTAAAGAAACTAAATGGAATTGTTCGAATAAATAAGCAGAACTTGGAATTAATACAACAATTAGGGTAAATTAATAAATTACCAATTCATGACCCGAGGGTTATAATATAATAAGTTCATATACCAAGTAAGAATATAGTTAAATTAAAAGTAAAAAGAGTTGGAGGACCAAAAAGTAATATAAGAAAAGATATTATAATGAAATAATGAAAGAAAAAATTGTGGAAAGACAAGTGGCTTGAAGGAAAGGAGGAAGTTTCCTTCTTTGATTGGATGATCGAGGATGCTCCAAAAGAGAGAAAAGTGAAATAAAAGGGGATAAGATATAAATAAGGAGAAGACCCGAAAATAAATATCTCATTTTGGTCTTGGGAGAAAGGGAGAGCAAAAGGATAGAGAAAGAGAAGAGAAAGGAAGGAAGAAAGAAGAAGAAGAAAGAAGAAGAAAGAAAAGAAGAAGGAAAGAAAGAAGATCACGGTATGGAACTAGGATTTTGCATAGAAAAATATGGTTTGTATGGGCCCCACTAAATTTGAGTATGAGTGTAAGGAACTAGGAATATTTATATGAAAACTATGGGTGTATGGATACATGTCTTGGGTTGTATGGAAGTCTAGTTTTGGTCTAGACAGTTTAGATACATGGTTTAGAACCCTCGATCTTGTGTACGGTTTGGGTTTGGGAACTCTAAACTCATTTCGTGTAAGAGATTTGAGTTGAGAGGAGAAAGAAGTTCAAAGGAACCGCATAGTTGTGTTTGGGATAGAAATTTAGTTGCAAGTTGAACCCCGAAAATTCCCTATTTTGATCATATCTGGTAGCCGGATCTTATAATGGATTTTGACGAAGCAAGGGAATTTAGAAGCGAGTCCTTCTAGTAAATTGTAGCCACATAAATGAACTTGATTTTAGGCTTTGAATTTCTTGATTTGGACCTCTGTAGACCAAGTTATGGTCCTTTTACCTAGGTCAACTCAGCTAGATCTGGTCGGGTCGATTCGACGGTTTGGGTCCTTCTTGGACCTTAGAACAGGTTTTGGGTCAGAAATAAAGAGGTGGCAGTAAGTCCTTCTGAGAAATTGTATCCCACATCAGTGAAATTGATTTCAGGCTGAATTTCTCAATTCGGACCCACAGCCAGACCCAGTTATAGTCTTTGATACGAAGCAGTCAAATGTTGAAGGTCGGCCATAGGGTCATGCGGCGAAGGTGGCCCAGGACCTCATGCAGCGAGTCGATGGGGTCAGACCTCATGCAACGAAGGTCAGCGAGACCTCATCTGTAGGAGTCGGTAGACCTCTGTGAGTCGAGACCTCGTCACTAGCAAATTTCCGGCTCGTCTTGTAGAGCTTCGGCTCGTCCGATTCGAGGTCGATCTGTAGTCGAGTTTATTCATTATATGACCTCCAGCCGGAAGGTCACTAGCCGTCCGAACTCGATTCGGGTGTTCAGACTCTATGGAAAGCCCATTGAGTCAGAGGCCATTCATATACATGACGAGATATTGGGTGTCAGACTGAGGTGTTAGAACAAGCTCAGCCAGGTCTCTCAGCTCGTCCGGTTCGGTCGGCCCTTGAGGACTGACTCGTATGACTCGTTGACTTCGGAGGTCATAACTCCTTAGATCAGAACTCCGTTTCGGGTGTTCTTGGACTCTATGGAAAGACCATTGGAGTCAGAGAATCATTCATATTCCTGAGGAGGATATTGGGTGTCAGACCCGAGGTGTTAGAACAAGCTCAGCAGGTCATTTCATTTCGTCAGGTTCGGTCGGCCGTCGAGTTTGACTACGTACTGGGCCTCCAACCCGGAAGGTCATAGCTCCTTAGTCAGGCTCCGATTCGGGTGTTCTTGGACTCTCGTCCCATTGAGTCGAGAATCCATTGATATGCCTGAGGAGGATGGGTGTCGAGGCCAGGGTGTTAAAGCGACTCACGAGTCAGGTGAGGTCTAAAGTCAGTTCGGGTTGTTAACCGTGTGACCTCCAACCGGAAGGTCATAACTCCTTCGTTGAATCAGATTCGGGTGTTCTTGGACTCTATGGAAGCCCATTGAGTCAGAATCCATTCATATCGAGGAGGATATTAGGTGTCAGACCAAGGGTGTTAGACCGAGCTCACTGCCGAGGTGGAGTCAGCTCGTCCGGTTCGAGGGATTTGACTCATTATGACCTCAACTTCGGAGGTCATAGCTCCTTCGTCGAGACTCCGATTCGGGTGTTATTGGACTCTATGGGAAGCCCCATTAGTCAAGAATCCATTCATCTTGGGGACTGTTGGATGGTAGAGTGTTAGACCTAGTTCACCCGAAATTGAGATTGTTTTGCAAGTGTACTAATAAACTTGGTTAAAGATAATTGGGATACATGGTAAAAGGACATAGATATATGAACAGAAACCCTTAACAAAAACTAGATTTGATATGGGTAAATTCAATTGGAATACATGATAAGAAAAGAGATAGATATGAACAAGAAATAGCAACATAGTAATATGAAAAGAAATATAGAAGAAAAGAATAAAATATTCGCTCGGAGAACACGTATAATTGTATGGTATAAGACCGGATATTGAATGACAAGACATATATGATCGATTAGCCCGGTACTCCTGGTAGTGCTACGGCTTCTATCACGTGGGTGAGCGCGTACATATGATCGATCTTTGGCGCATTATCACGTAGCCAGAGTCTTGGCACTCACGCTGAGTGTTGGGCACTTCTATTATGTAGGCGGGCCGCGTCTACGGTATGTCTTAGTACTATACCTTAGGCATATATTGTCTGAGTCTGGTTCATTCTTTATCTTGGTCCAATGGCCAGATATTTATCGTGTGTGTATCTACAGAGAAAGAATGATAAAAAGATAAATAGTTTGGACATGAAGGGTACCTAAGGGTATTAAAAGAAGAAGTCACATGTGCACTCTATGGGAGATAGAGCAGTCTGATAAAAGCTTCAAGTAAGCGTCTGATATAGAAATGTATAGGTATATATCATAAGATATGATGAGTATAATAAAGTACATGAAGATATAAGTTAACAAGATATAAGATATTTACCGGGATTGAGTACATGTACACGAATGATAAGCATATATATGAATATAAGAATGAGTAAATGCATGCATGATAAAAATATAGGAATATGTATTATAGGAAATGTAAACAGAAGTAATATGAAGCTATAGGGTATGAGACGAATACAAATTTAAAGTAATGATAGTATATATTGCATAAGCAATCATGATAACAATAGTTATTCATTAGCATGAAATATGTACGAAATATAATAAGCCGGATTGCACAGTAATGACCAAGTAGAGGGATAGATTGGCATGCCAGTAGGAAAAATAAGTCTGCAGCATACAAGTTCTGTTCTGATATCGAGGCCCCGTTTGGGTCGATGACATAGATCCCGTTTGGATCAGGTGGCCCCGAAAGGGTCACCACTGCGCCTTCGCGCCTTTATAAGATGATCATTGTCGTCTGATGATAGCGGCGCCATCGAGCCTAATAAGACCACTATCTCGAACAATGATACGGCGTCTAGAGATTTTGATAAGACCAGCATTTCGTATAGTGAGTACGGTGCCTTCGGGCACTATAATTCCTATATCCACTTCTTTGAGTATTTGCAGGCGCGAAACATAAAATAAATGATTTCGAATATGGCATGGAAGATATGATATGATATGAGAAGCATACTTAGCGCTATGTGATGATAAGTTACGTAACATGAGATTATATGATCGTGATATATGAAAATGTATAAGAGTGTAAAATGATTTGAAAAGTTAATATGAAAGGGAAAGTAATATGAAAAGTATAACATGAATACAGTATATGACAGTACATGATAACAGTATGTGAAAACAGTACATGATCACAGTATATGATAACAGTATGTGAAAACAATACATGAAAATAGAGCATAACAAATGGTATATAGTATATAACCATGAAAGTAATATATGTATAATAATATGACATGCCGCGAGAATAGGATATGTAATATGAACCATTAGAGAGATAATAGATCAAATGATAAGTACTAGAATAAGAAATATATGATATGAATATATGATAGACATATCTAAATGAATAGAGGGAACATGCTATGAATACATGATAGAAATGCATAAGTGTTAAGAGTAGAGATAAGTAAAAGATGACAAAGCAGGGAATCTGATAAAAAGTATATATAGGAGTTATGTCAAGACAAAGGAGCATGTATGACATGCAATAGGAATGTAAAGATGATAAATAATAAAACTATATGGTGTATAGATATATGACATGCATATGTATATAAGTTTGTAGAAAGCGGTCACCATTGGTGGTTGTCCATGCTTATGTTCCGTATTGAAAGCGTAAAAACATACGGGTGTTCAATCAGGTGAGTCTGGCGAACAAGGATAGGGACATGACATCCCACATCGACGACGAGGCTAGCGCTCGAGAGATAGGTGCTCCTTGCCTTTGCTTCCTTGATCTCGATGTTTTGTATTAGAAAAAATGTACATGTATAAAGTAAATGGGACTACGTATATGTATATAGATGTTGAGGGACACCACTGCAGTGGTAGTTCTTTTATATATGAAAATGATTTTTATTTATTCTGAAATTGTTTGTATAACCCGCAGTCTGAGTTGACTCACGAGAAAGAATAGGTCGATGAGTCCCGGTATATAGTCTCGCGTCGGTTCGGTCATGTTGGTCGGATCGGGAGTGGGCGTGTCGATGTCTTGTTGTAATACGATTCTATCTTGAGTTAGGAGATTGTATATACTTTATGTTGGAGTGCCGCCAGGGTGGCCTTCTGCTAAATCTGAAGAGTTTGACAAAAGGAGCGAGGCGGGGCCCACGTCAGAGGTCGTTAGGGTCTAAAAGGGAGGTGGGCTGCTCTTACTTTTGATGGTATCTTTGCGAGATCGGATGCAGAATATGACGGAGGAGGCCGTGAAGCTTAAGTCCGATCTGAGGCATACCATGACGGCGTGAGCGCAGGCTGAGGGTAGGGAAGAAAAGGCCCGAGATGGCCTAAGAGTGGTTGAGGGCGAGCTTCGGGAGGTCAGGAGACTGTTCTGCTGGTGCCCGGATGATCTGTTGTGGTGGCGGGGACGGTGAGGCACGCCCTGCCCAGACTGGTGATCGGGGATGGTACAATCGTCCCAGTATTTGTGGGTAGCAGGTACTAGGGGTGCGTGGTGCAGAGATGGTTGTAATCAAAAAGTCTTGTAGATGGAGCTCGGCGCCCGAAGCCGAGGGCTGTGGAGCTCTATTGAACGCGGCCAGGGATTGCCATGGGTTGCGAGGGAGATTCGGAGCGAGCTTTGGTTGTTCGGGAGGACGGGCCTGTGGGTTTGAGGATGAGGCACACTTTTCCGGTGGGCTTCTAGGGTGGCTTGCTTTCCCGGAGGAAATTGCTAATGCCTATGCAGGCAGACCTTAACTTTGATATCCCTAGTGATGAGGAGGCGGAAGAGTCCTCTTCCGTGGACTGTTCTAGAGAGCCAAACACCCCGGTTGAGGTTTTCTCCCCTTCTTTGCCTTCTACTCAGGACGTTTGAACTCCATTGTATAGTTTTGCTTTATTTATTTATTTATTTTTTTGGGCTTCGAACCCCGGATATATGTGATGTCGTTCTCAATGAATACTTCGTTTTCTATCTCATCGCCCCTATTTTTTTTGTAACTACTTTGTTGACGCTGCTCTTTCCTCTGCTGACGTGGATTGGTGGCTATATGGCCTTTGTACGAAGCCGGTTGAGTTCTTTATGCTTGGTATTCTTTGAGGCTCAGGTAAAATTTCATGTCTGCTTGTGAACTTCTTACAGTCTCAGGCCTTAGTTGGGTAGTCGAGCTCTTGAAATTGGCTCTTGAGGCTCAGATGAGCTAAAGCACTTTGGCTGAACTATCTGGGCTGCAGGGCATAGTTGTGATCGAGCTCTTAAGTGACCTTCTAGAATTCATGGGCTAATCTGCTGAAATTTGGGTCAAGCTCTCTTCTTCAGTCTAGCCTTTCTTAGCGGTTAGGCTCTTGAGGTGAGTGCGGGGCTGGTGGGCTCATTGCTGGAGTTGGCACCTGCTCCAGGAGCTACCGGGCCTCGGGTTGAGCCGGTCCGGGTTCTTGACCGGCCCGCGAGGCTTCATGGGCTGATCTGCCTGGGTTGGTTGCCCGCGGCTATGGCCTTTCTGAGGCGGTTGAGCTCTTCAAAAGCGGGCGCTGAGGAGCTGTGGATAATGTACTGTTTGAGTGGCTCTGTATATGGCCATATCTAAGCGGTTGAGGCTCTTCAAGCGGCGAGCTCTGAGGGGCTCAGTGGGCTAAAAGCTATCGAGGCGAACATGCAGAGCTGGGTGGATTGAAGAGCGGTGGCTCTTCCATGCCCAGAAATTTCTTTGGGCTTCATGGGCTAAGGCGCGGGTTGTGAGCTGGCTCTACGGCTATATGGCCTTTCTTGGCTTGGTCGGGCTCTTCAAAGCGAAATTTGTTGAGATCAGTGGGCTAAGCTACTGGCCAAGACTTGCTCTGGGCTGCAGGGCTTTAAGTTGTTCAGGCTCTCTTGGCGAATTTCTTGAGGCTCCAATGACTAATGCACTGTTTGAACTTGCTCTCGCGGCTATATGGCCTTTCATACTTGGGTTGGAGCTCTTCATGGTGTTGGCTTAGGCGTGGGCTCTTTGCTGGCCAGGGCTTGCATCTGGCTACAGGCATAGTTGAAGCGGTGAGCTCTTGTATTCTTGAGGCTCCGAGTGGGCCTAAATTACTGGCAAGACACTCCTAGGCTCTGAGCCTTAGTTGAAGTCGAGCTCTTGAGCCAGTATTTCTTGAGGCTCGTGGGTACTGAGGTGTGGCTCTGCTTGATATGGCCTTTCTTGAGCCAGTGGCTTCTTGAGCGGCTGTGAGAGCTCTGTGGGCTAAAGCTGAATGGGAACTTGCTCACAGGCTCAAGCCTTAGTTGAGTGAGTGAGCTCTTGAAGTGTTCTTGAGGCTCCGTGGGGGATCTTCTGGCCCAGGCAGCTCCGCGTCTATGGTCTTTCTGACGGTGAGCTCTTCAAAACTAGGCCTCTCTGAGGCTTCTATGTGGGCCTAATATACCTAAGATTTGTTGAGCCCGACTTGACGGCTATATATGGCCTTTCTGAGCCGAGTTGGAGCTCTTGAGAATTCAGTGCATTCAGGCTCCATGGAAACAGTCTGCTGAGGCGAGGCGCTCAGCGGCTATGGCCTTACAAGGTAGTTGACTCTTCAAAACCTTCAAACTCACAGGAGTCACGTGGTTTGACTTCCACTTCTTGGAAAGATCTGGCGTCTTTAATGTTGGTTTATGGAGGTGGAATGGCGTGCGATTTTCAGTGTTTGCCTCATATAATGGCCAATTTTACTGCTATAGACTCATGCCCGACCTTTTGCTTTTTGGCGCGATTAGAATCAGCATGTGATGATGTCAAGGCTTGGCGAGTCTTCGTAGAGGGTCCGCCTAGAGGTTGGTTCGATTCAATGGATTCTGCTTGTGGAGTGTGTTTTTCCCACTAGTTTCCCGCTTTATGGGAGTTATGTTATTCACAACCGTGCTAGGAATGCGCACGTCTAAGGGAAAGGCGGTGTACTTTTAGTACCGCTTTCTCCATTTTCTCCTCTTCTTTCTCTTTCTCTTCTTTCTTCTCCTTCTCCTTCTCTTTCTCAGTCTCTCTTTCCCTCTCCCTTTCTTCTCCTTTTCCTTTTCCTTCCCCTTCTCGTTCGCACTCTTTTTTTTTCTCTTTCCTCTTTTTCCCTTTTTTTTTTTTTGGGGCTGCTTATGCTGTTTGTTCAGAGATGTAAGACTGACCTTCTTGATTGTAATCAATTGTACCTTCATTGGAATAAAGAAATGTTTTTCTTTTGGCATGAATTTGTGTCACAGTGTGTGTAACTTTCGTACATTCCACAGGTGGTACATCTGTTTTCTTTTACGAAGATGCTGCTTTTGATTGCTGAGGATTTTAAACAAAGTAATCAACAAACGCACATCACATTTAAAAGGCGATGATGCTTTATTAGGTGCGATAAGTCTCACGATAAAAGCAACTAAGGTGCCAACGCATTCCAGAAGTGAGATAGAACTTTTCCTTCTCACATTTGGAGCTACCGTAATTACTAAGTGGATGGCCTTGAATGCTATATAAGACACTCCAGTTGGGCCTTAGTTTTCCATGTGTCGAATTTTTTCTTGCAGGCAGAAGCTTTTTTAAGACTAGGTCGCCAGGCTTGTAACTCTTGGGTTTGAACTTTTGGTCGTAGTACCTTGTCTTCTTCCTTTGTGGTAGTCTGCAGTACGTTTACGGACCCGGATCACGCTTTTCATCTAGGGAGTCTGGTTCGAGGCGGAGAGCCTCTTAGTTGTATTTCAGCTTATAGATTCAATCCTTAGGTTTTGTCAGATCTTGTGGGAGCTACAGCCTCGGTGCCCAAGTGAGCGAATGGGGGTTTCAGTGTTTGACTGCGTGTATTCTGTATGCCCACATTACCTGGAGAGGTACTCTTTTCCCACTGCCTTCAGTCTTTACCTTGGTCTTTAGTGCCGCTTTAAGAGCTCTGATGGTGACTTCGGCACATTCATTCATTGTGGATGAAGTGAGGACAGAGGCGGTGGTTCTTGATCCAGACAGCCTGAGAAATCCTGAACTTAGGATTGTCAATTGCTTTCCATTGTCGACACGGAGCTCTCGGGATACAAACACCTGCAAATTATGGGCGCCAAACGAGGACTAGCATTATCTTACGATGCAGTGATAGTAGCTAAAGGTTCGACTTCGACCCATTTGGTGAAATAATCCACTACCACGATGATAAATTTGCAGCCCGTTCAATGGGCGGGGGTCCGATATTCGACCCCACTTATTAGAAAGAATTCGAGGGCTTGTAGTGGCGTCAATGGCGCTCAGGAAGGGGTGAGAGATTTTGGCGTGCTCTGACCAAATTTTGCGTCTGACTAGTTGTACGTCTCGAGCATTGTGGGCCCGATGGTATCTACGTCTTGGGCTTTCCTCTTAACGCCCAGAACTTGATGTGATTTGCGCCTTCATACTTCCCTCAATCGTGGTCGTCTTTCATGCGATGCACTTGAGGGATAGGTGTGAAAAACCTCGCTTACAAAGAAGGCTTTAGATGAATAGTAAACACGGCCGACCTTTTCGTCACAAAGCAGAAGCCTCCTTGAGATTAGATTGGGCGGCGGTCCTTCTAGTAAATAGTTCAAATGGGGTCCGTCCATTTCATTTCCGGACGGGGAGACTTCCTCGTCATAGAGATCACATAGAAGTATGAGTGCTGACGGGCGTTAGTCTGTTTGAGATCCTTCTTGCGGGATGTTGCCGGTTTTGTTAGGGCATCTGCTTTCGGGGAATTCCACACTTTGGGTATCACGTCGACACGAACTAGCGCGTTTCTCGATAATTCCCTTACCTTTTTGAGGTAGGATCATTTTCACCTTTGACCTCGTAGGTGTCTTTTATTTGCTTTACTCTGGCCGGAGTCGCATACCTCAAGGTGAATTAGACTTCCCATTGAATGGCGAAGTTGGTCGATGGCGACCTCATACCCGACCTCGTTGTTGGGCTTGGAACCGAATCAGGTGCATACCATATCTATTCCTTCTAGGGAGGTGTTCGAATTAACCCAGACACCTCTCCCATGAGCATTGGCGAAGCCCCAGTCTATGGACGACTTCAAATGGGGAGGTCGGCGTTCAACTCATCATATCCTCGATAGCTTCATGGGATGAATTCCATGGCCAATCTTGCCGAACTTGCCCTTTATTGCGGTTTTAGGTTATATCTGATCGAACTCGCTCAACTCTAGGCCCACTTCATCAATCTTCCCGAGGTCTCTAGCTTGTGCAACACTTGCTTCATTGGGTATTATGTTGGGACTTCAATGGTATGAGCTTGAAAGTAAGGGCGGAGCTTTTGGGCTGCGGTTACTAATGCCAGGATTAGTTTCTCCATCCTTGGATACCTCTCCTCTGCTCCTCTCAGGCTCAAATTTTGCAATCGTGGAAACATTTGGATGTTGTCTTTCTAGGTCTTTGTCTCTGATCGGAGACTGTGTGTGAGAAATCTGAGCTGCCAGTCTGAGGTAAGAAGTTCCTTGAGAGGGACTTACAAAATGGGGAGGGCTCGGGTAAGTTTTCGGTGTTGAGAACACTTCTTACTTAATGTATATCCATTGAAAGCTTTCTTTAGAACTGGAAGAGTGACGATTATCATTTGTGTGGACACAAATCGACCAACGCATTATTCTTCTGATTAGGCGTTGAACTTCTTTATCGTTTGGCGATGTTTGTATGTCAAGCCACGACACTATCTTGTCGGGATTGCCTCCGTCTCTCGGTTGTTGTTATAAAGCCAAATTTTAAATTAAGTCTCGGCGTTGGGCAGTTCGGCTTCATGTTGTATTCTCTTAGGATCTGAGTGCGAACGGATGGTATGTGGACTCGGCGTGGTTGATTTCCTGACATATCATCTATATATACCTCCATGGATGCCCGGTATTACGGAACATCACGTTTGCAGGCCTCTGAGTATGTTGCTCCTGCGTTTTTTGCCCCGAGGCGTGCCCGATAACGAGGTCCCTTGCCCCGTGATGAATGAGGTATTTTCTTGGTCGTCGGGATCCATGTTGATCTAGTTGTAGCCGGAGAAAGCATCCGTGGCGAAGGATTCATGGCGGTTGGCATCTACTATGGTCGATCGTGATAGAGGGAAGTATCTTTTGGGCATGCTCGGTTGGCAGTAAGTGAAATGTCGATGCGAGTCATGTTGTGGTTCGCTTTTGGCGAGTCACGGCGTTGGCTGCTCGTGGTGCTCCTCTCGATTGCCCACTGCGGAGGGCTTACCGACCTCCTCATTGATCGCTTTTGTCTTTGCGGGCCCGAAAACTCCTTTTGCTTGACTAGTTTGAAGGATGGTAGTTTGGTTTGTGAGTGATTGTGCGGGATCAATCCTCCCATATCCTCCACAACACCATGCGAAGATATCCTAATTCTTTCAAGAAGTGGTGGAGGCAGATCTGTGAAGCTTGGAGCCGATGAAGGCGAGGTGTTCGAGGAGTTATCGTCAAGCTATCTGAGTTCAGATCTTCACAAAGGCTCGGGTGAGTGTGTTTACCTCGTCGCGCATGTCGAGCTTGTCCACGTATATGTTGTCGACCGTTTTTTGCTTTATGGATGCCGAGTAGCATTCCCTGGCCACACGCCGATCTCCTCGAACCATTCCTACTCCACTGGTGGTAGGAAACTTGATCATCATGTGGTAGGCGGAGGGGATGGCCTTTATGGCGTTGAGAGAGGGTCTACCCAATAACATGTTATAAGCGGATGGGGCATCTACTATGAGAAACTTCACTGGCGTTGTTGCCTGGCATGGGGGGTCTCCCAAAGTGAGCACTAGCTGTATTGACCCCAAAGGTATCACTTTCTCTCCCGGAGAGATCCTCGGGTGCGGCGGGTTGACTTCTCGCCAGAATGCCCATCCACAGTCGAAAGCCGATCACGAAGATGATGTGTTGAACTCCCACATTAATCGACAAGGACCGGTGGATTGTTTTGTTAGCCTGGCTGCCACATAATATGCAAAAGGATCGTCGTGGGGTGTTGGCATCCTCTGGGTATGAGTTGAGAATGTTATGGTGTGTTGGTCGGGGCGGTTTAGACACTACTTGTGTACTTCCATTACCTCTCGACACGATGCTGCAGCAGTGAGCCTTCTAGCGGTTTGGATTCCCCACCTCCTACAAATCCTCCCGAGATCACATGGATTTCCCCTAAGGGTTGTTGGTGTTGTCTTCATTTATCTGCTTGGGTGGGTGGTGGTTGCGCGACTCGACCTTCGGAGGCTCTGAGCGACGGAGATACCCGGCGTCAGATCAAATATTCTATTTCCTTCTTTTTGAGTTGTATGCAATCATCCCGCCGGTGCCCGTGGTCCTATGGAACCACAATAGCTTCGTGTTATCTCTTTGGTGGGGTCTGACCTCATGCGGGACTGACCATCTCGAAGCTATTCATGTGTGCCTCGCGCGTAAGACACCTGCGCGATCTTTGCGGCCATCGGGGGGTGAACCGGCGGGGTGAATCACAGTTGTCGCGGCTGGGCTGAGGTGAGTCTGGGCGGTCTCTAGCATCTCGTCTCTTTGGGGACCGTTCTCTATCTTTCTTTGGGGATCTCTCCCGGTTTCTTTGTCTCTTGAGATTGTAGTCCTGTATTACATCGTCTGCTTTTCTCTTTGTGGGTCAAAGAGCTTTCTTTCTTGGATATGAGGGCTTCTTCGCCGTTTATGTACTTTTCCACTTTAGCGAGCACCTCAGCCATGTTTGCCTATGAATTCTTGGAGATGGAAAACATCAAATCCCTTTGGCCCCCTTTTCCTGTGCGATGGGACGGTGATGCGAACTATAAATGCAGCGGTATGTCTACCTTCAAAGACTCGGCATTGAACCTCTGGACATAAAACCTTAGGCTTTCCTGCGGGCTCTGCTTTATGGTCAGCAGGTGGTAACTCGGCTTCCTGTACGTTCTGGCTCCAATGAAGTGGGAGACGAACGCGATGGAGAGCTCTTTGAATGAGGAGACTGATGATGGTGGGAGCCTGTTAAACTAAGCCAGCAGGCCTTTTAGCGTGATAGCGAAGGCTCTGCACTGTATAGGGTTCTGGTACCCATGTAGCTCCATTTGATTCTTGTAGGTGTTAAGATGATCGACGAGATCCTTTGCACCATCGAACGCTTCTATTTGCGGCATTATGAACTTTGCTGGAAGGGGAAAGTGGAGCACCTCGGCTGTGAACGGTGACTCAGTTTGCTGCACCAGGGTGTCCATAGAGTCCGGCGCTCGGCCTTTTACGACTTCCTTCACGTGGCTGAGCTCCAGTTAGATACCCTTGAACCTCTGTTCCCATGATTACTCCCTAACTGTTGAGAAGGGGTCGACTCTCATCGTTTAGGGTCCCAGTGTTGCTTGGTGGCTCCTCTGCAGGGCTAGGTGAATCGTGCCCTGGCTCGGTACGGATTAAAGCTTCACTTCTCGGGAGGCCGAGTGTGTTTTGCTCTTCTGAGGGGTGGTGTTATGGCCTTCTTGGGCTTGTCGTTTCAGTGTTAAATGCTTGAGTGGTTGCTCACAATTCCTCTATCGGCGTTATTTGGTGACGGTGCCTACCTTGTATGTCTTGGTAGCTGCTATTTCTAATCTGCGCCTCAGGAGATTCGATATCCACCCAGTGGTCTTGCTTGCATCCTTAGAGGATTAGGCGTTGCTCCTGCTTGTGTTCGGGGAGTTGATACCATGTCGATCGGCCCCGAGTGTTTATTTGTAGGCTGTGTTCGTAGGCGGCCGGCCCGATGATGCTATTTTCTTTGGGCCCGGGTTGGCGTGTCGGATTGTTGGGCCGGGCTGATGCGCTGAGCTGATCTTTCTTGATCTCCTGTAGCAGACCAACAAGAAGGATCGGCGGGGCTACTTGGATTGCCTCTCTGATGCAGTTGATTTCTTCCCACGATGAAAGAAAGGATCAACTGCGTGGAGGGCGAATGTTCTGCGTACCTTTCATCGATGGGGTGGCCTGATATTTATAGCATATGTTTTTCCTAATTGGATGGTGATAATGATTCTTTCTCATTGGATGGGGAATTTTCTGCCCTTATCAATATCAGATTAATAAGGGATAATTAGGGAGCAGTTATTAAGAATTATCCTACTTCCCTTGTTGGTGAGATTTTGTTTGATGTACGAGGATAAAGGTGTGGAATTATCCTACTTCCCATAATGATGGGATTTGTTTGATTTAAAGGATATGGGCTTTCGGGTGTCAGTGCTGCGGCCAGGCGAGCGTCACAGGCTCAGTTTTGGGCGGTGCCGGGACGGGTGTTTCAATGAACACCTTTTTCTTGGAGGCTTGGTGAGTGGGCTACTTGCGCCTATTTTTAAACCTATCGGTTGCCCCCCAGCCTTGGTTCTGTGGCGTGGGCAGGCAGTGTGTCAGTCTCGACTTCACGTGCGTTAGAGCAAAGTTTTGGTTAGGGCTTTGTCGCCGTTAACCGTCCTATGATAATGATGACTTTTCGACTTTTGCGCTCACTTCTTCTAGTTCCTTCAGTTTCTTCGTAGAACATCCTCTGACCGTTAGTATTATGCCCCACAGTGTAAACTTTACTTTTATGAGTTCGGGCTTCATTCATCGACCTTTTTGTCGGAATCTCTTCGGCGTTTTGTGATACAACGCTTGTAGTAGCCTTTTCGTTTATTCACGGGGCCCCAGTACGTCTTTCTTCTTTGATTGTCTTTTGAAATTAATATATAGCGAGATCACTAGGGTATTTGAATTGGTTAGGTCTTGTTCTTTCTACCTATTACTCTCATGGGTCCGGGTCGTTCCTCTTCCTTGCGCATAGGAGGTGATTCCTCTATCGTATGTCAGGTCGGAAGCGGACAGGTGCCTCCGATCGTTTAAGTTGATTGCTTTCCCGAGGCGTCCGGGAGACCTCCTCTACCGCCGGATCAAAGCGAGGTAAGGTGGCCAGTTAAATACCCGTGGGATCGGAATATCACGAAGTCGGTAGTGCGAGAATGCTCTGGCCCGGTGGGACCCTAGTCGGGCCTTTATATGGAGAAACTTTCATGAGGCGCTATAGGCCTCCCTTTGGTGTCCAGGTCTGGTCTCCTGACATTTTGACCTCCTACGTGGTCCAAGTGCCTAAGATGGTGTGCTTTTTTGAGGTGGCCTTCGATAATGGCCTCCGATAATGGCCTCCGTCTCCCTTTACATTCCTTTATCAAAAGGGTCTTGCAACATTTCAACGTATGCCCCCTCAACTTCGTGATTTACGGGGTATTACGTTGGGGTGTGGTTTCTTTAGGGATAAGGGCTGGATGTCCCGGTATGGCTACGTTCTTGGACACTCTTTAGTGTGAAGGAATGGCCAGAGACTTTCTTTTTATCTATCTAAAAGCGTGCGCTCCTCTTATCATCTCGGATCTCCCATCTTCTCATAAATTTTGGAAAGCGCGTTACTTTTTTGTTAGTGGTCGCAGCTGGGAGTATGACCCCTTTGACAAGGAAGACACACTGGGCGTCCCGGCCGTTTGGACCACTCTTGAGAATCTACGTGAGCTTTACTTTGGTTGAGTTCGGTCTAGTTTTCGTAAGCCATAGGGTGTCCCTAATTTTGCATTAGTTTAATGCGTTTTGGTGTTGTACGATCCACCATTGAAGACGGAGTCTTAAGGCGAAGGCGGCCACGTGTCTTAGGGCACTTACCGACCTTATTAGGTCGGATATTCCCGGATCTTCAGGTTCGAGGTCCTCCCGCCCTGCTACTTTGAGGCCTTCACCCCCCTCCATTATGAAGTTCTCTCATAGGATAAATCATGGTGTTTTGAGGAGAGATTGTGAGAAAAATAAAACATCACTTCGTGTCATAGGATAAACCCCCCTATCCACAGCTAAAACGGGTCAAAGGTCATGGGTTAAGACTAAAGACTCTAGTTTTAAAATTCCTCTTTCAAAACATGGGTTTCAAAGATTAATTATAAGAAAATTTTGCCTTTTGTATAAGAAAGATGACAACAGGATCCACATAGGTTAATTATTATTATAGAAAAAATTTTAAAATCAAAACTTCATTTCCCTTGCTTATCTTTTACCCATTTGTTCTCCTAAATAAATAAAATTAGCACAAAGAATAAAGTAAGAACAAAAGAAAGTTGGAAAGAAATACTTACAATTTTATTTCTTCAAAGTTTGATTACAAACTTTCTTTACAAACTCTCACTTCTCTCTCTCTCTTTTCTTATGCTCTCTATTATATTCTTGCTCATGCCCCTTGCGTATGTACCTCGAGTTAATTTATAGACTTACATTAAGCGAAGAAAACCAAAACCCAAAAAGTTAAAAATATCTACCTAAAGAAACATTAATTTGTGAAACATGTTTTCTAAAAGGACAATGCTTTACTATACACATTGTGTCACCTAATAAATGAAAAGTTGAGATGTCATCAACTTTTTAATACAAGTTAATCCTGTTTTGATTCTTCAAGAATTTTGACACATATCTTTCTTTCTGCTTTGTTTGCTTGTGAGATCGCGGGATAAGCCTAGTTACGAAGAGTTTGCTACAATTTTTACATATTTGACTCTTTCATTGCGGGATTTGATGTTATGCATTTCTCTTACATTGCATTTCGAGTTGGCATACCTTTACGTACCTAGATTTTCCAGTTTTGCATCTTGACATAAAGACATTTATGGTGAATATGCTCAAATCTTGTTGATAAAATCCTGTTCTTCTGAAGTTATAAATTTTGGGTTCAAAATTTTTCTAGATGTTATCCAAATAGACATGGTTTGAGTTTCTCAATAAGATAAAATTTTTATTTGCAGTTTTTCTAAAATCAAAAATTGAAAATCTCTAAATCTACTATAATACACGAAATTCCATTGAGCAGGTCATTTCCATTACGGATGTTGTTGAGGTATTAAACGGTTCCTTATTGTGTTTGATAAACATGATAACAAGTAGGGATTATGCTTCATCAGTTTAAATAAAGGTAGTGTGGTTTAAGATATATCTACAAGATTTTTAGGTTCTAAAGATATTCTACAATGTTTTAAATTTTTGAAAATTCTTAGGTACTTGATAAATGCGGTTAAAGATATTTTTTTCAAAATCCCTTGATCCATTAGTTCGGGGATGAGTTTTAAATATTTTGATCTAAAGCCAGACATGTTTATATAAGCTAAATAAACAAGAAAATAATCGGGATCATGGTAAGCCGTATATCATGTTTAATTCTATTTTATTTCTAGTGATATACAATATACACTTTGGTTCTTAAATACTTTTCATTATATTTTCCAAAGAAATATTCTATTTTATCATAAATATCGAATCAGAACTTGTTTTAATTACAAGTTTTAAAGCATTTAGTAAAAGCTGATTTTCTAATCCTTATTAATTAACTTGGTTTGCTAACATTTGTTTCAAGGTCTAATGTGACGTTTCTAAATCCTTAATATGGTTTTCTTGTTTTCTTAGTTTTAATCATTTTGATTTTGTTTACAAGCAATGGCCCGGTTTTGTAAATTTTGAAGATGTTGGGCTAAAAAATTTGAAATCATTTTTTTCCATAGCTATTCTAGGTTTTGGTTTGAAAGTTTGGGGTTTAAGACCAAAAGGTTATCGAAATTATACATATTCTTCCAAAGGTTTTGGGAATACAAAGCGAAATTGAAGGTTAGGGTTTAAAACTTCATTTTAAACTAGCGATTCGTGACCTTTTTCAGTGGGCCGGGCGGAGCGTGTGGAAGCCAGTTGGACGAGGATCAGACTGCGATAGGTTGAAGCTGATAGGATCTTCGATCGCTGGGCGAAGTAGGATCATTGCGGGGTTGGTTTGCAGCGGGTTTGGAAGGTATCTCCTCTGCAAAATAAGAATGAAGGGGTCGAGGGCTTCGCGTGGCGCTCCGTCTCGTCGATTTCTACGGGGAAAGAAATTTGCTTAGTACTTAGTATTAGTGTGTCTTTTGTACCTTACCGTCACGGTGGCATGTATTTATAGTAGACGTTCAACCCGGTTGGATGGTGATTAGGATTTAGTCTTTGGATATAGAAGAAGCGAGTTTATTTGGGATGTCTTCAGCGCCAGGATCAGGTTGATGCTAATCTATTATCTTGTACCTTATTGGTGATTGGACTTATGGAATAGGCCTGTTATTAGGGACTATTCTGTTTTATAAAGCAGGGCTTATGGTGGTCTTAGACGTCGGTTGAGCCCTTGTGCATTGGCACAAAGGCTTGGGCATCAGCCGGCGTAGAAGGCTGTCTCCAAATGGGCATGTCTCCCTTGGGGTTATTGAGGTGGGCCTGTTTCGTTAGTGGCATCTTGTGGGCTGGCAGGTGGAGCTGTGAGCCTTATTTTCCGACCTATCGGTTGCCCCCGGTACTTGTGTGCGGTGTACGTGGGCAGAGGCATGTCTCGCTTGGGTCTGACTTCCACGTGTCTGCTCGGGGTTGGATTAGTTAGGGCTTAGTCGTTGTCATTTGTCTTGTGATAATGATGACTCTTCGGTTTATGACTCATTTCTCCTATTCCTTTCAGTTTCCTTTTGTTTCTTTCGCGGACATCCTGCGTCTTTGTGTGCCCTTTGCTCTGGGACCTTTCTTTGCCCAGCTGGGGTTCGGACTTCAGCTCTCTTAGTCTTGTTTGAGCACATGCGGGAGTCACGGTACTTTCTTAGGATAATCTTTTATGTCTATTTGCGGGTCCCTTTGCATCTTTGTTTTCTTGATTCTTCCAGGAAGCGATAAGACTAATTGTTTGGTTGTTGAATTTTGTTTTTCATTATCCACTTTCATTATGGAGTCAAATTCGTTCTTCTTCTGCGTGCTCGATGGTGATTCTTGGTGTGCGGTTACAGAGCGAATTAGTGGTATCTCATTGTTTGGTTAGCGTTCGAGATCTCAGAATTTTCCTCTCCCTTAGACAGAGGCAGGGAAAGTGAACTGTTAAATACTGGGGGTCGGAATATTTGAGATCTGCCGTTCGGCATCGCTTTAGCGGCGGACATAAAGGTCGGTCATTCATGCAAATTCATCTTTGCGGTTCATCGGCCTCCCTTTAGGCGTTCGGTGTAGTCCCTTTGATGTTTTGACTCATGTGGTCTCATGCAGGATGGTGTGTTTTGCGAAGTGGCGCGATAACGATCTTCGCCTGCGCCCCGCCGTATAAGGGGTTTTGCGGTCCCGCTCAACTCGCGCTGATGGTTGGGGTATTTTGGTTAGTCTTGGTTTCAGCCGGGACAAGAGCGAATTGTCCCAGCGTAGCCTTCTTCTTTACCTTTTAGCCGAAGGAGACATCAGGGCTTTCTTCTTCTAGGCGTTAGGCTCCTACAGTGATTTCGATCTTCCCTCCTCCCATAGGCTGTGGAAGGGACGTTACTTCTTCGTTAGCGGCCGCAATTGGGAGTATGATCCTCGATAAGGGCTGACACTTTCTACAGGCGATTCAGGTGGCTTGGACTACCCGAAGTCTTCGTGAGTGTTCGTTCCACAATACTGACATAACTTTAGTATAGTCTGTCTACGATTATGCTGTCTACATGCTTCTCAGGTGCTCGAATTGATCTCAACATTGAAGATCACGCCATAGCATTGGCGTTAGGCGAGTCCTTCGTCCTTCACGCGAGTTGATCGAAGTCGGATGTTCTCGACCGCTCGAGTTCCGAAGTCCACTCGTCTGTACTTTCTGAGCTAGCCACCTCCTTCCATTATAAAAGTTCCTCAGTTAGGGCGCTTTAACACTAACCCACTAGGGGATTTGTTGTGATTGGAGATGGTGTCTCGAAAGCCCCGGAGTAGGAAATGAAAAACCTCGCACTCTGTTGAGAAAGATAGGCCGGCTTTGGTCAAAGTTCCGAAGTTGGGGGCATCTTCATCTTCCCCGTCCTCTCATATCCATAAATCGGGAGGATTGGCTCCTATGGTTTGAGCTCGCGATCCCATTCGAAGTGCGCTGCGGAGGCGGAGGATCCCTCGGGCGGGAGCCGTTGAAGCGATCGTTGGCGATCACGCCCATTCACCGTCTGGAACCATGTAGGAGAAGGTTGGTCGCCTTCGAAGGGAGGGAAGAGGCGAGGAGGAAAGATCGGAACCCCGAGTTGGCGGAGGCAGAGTTCTTTACTTCCTGATGCCAAGCTCGTGCGGCGCAGTCGTCCCATTCTTAAGGATTCGATCTTAAAAAAATTCGGTTGCGGCCGCGTTGATGAACACTGGCCACTATCTCTCGGTACGCCTCAGTAAGTTCATTTTCTGTCATATTTGACTCCATTTTGAAGGATGAGTTTGAGCTTGCGTTGGATGTTGATTCTATGTTGGATATGCAGGTGGCTACTCACTTGAAGGGTTTAGCCCGAAAGGCGAAAATAAGCGAGGTCATGCTAAAGCGGCCGGGCTTATAAAGCGGGTGGCTTCCTCCACATCGAGCAAAATTTGAGTTGTGAGACCCCGGGTGCAACATATGACCGAGAGCGTGAAGCTCAGTCGTCAGAGCCTTCCGCCGGCTCGTGCGGTAGGGGTAGGAAGACGAGGCCCGGAATAGCTTGAGAGAGACCGAAGGCGAGCTTCGGGAGGTTTGGGATGATTTGAGGGCTGCGTAGAACGACTTGATGGAGGCTAGGGGCCAGTTTGCGATCCGCCCGGTGAACGGATGGTTAGGGGCGAGCTTCTCACGTCGGCCCGAGCCGAGTCCCCAGGAAGAGGCGCGTGCGATCAGGCGATCTTCGTGATAAGAGCAGCGTTGGATGAGGCTCGTCGCGAGGCTAACGAGGCAGTCGGCTCGGTGGAACACCTGAATGAGGAGTGTCGCGGGTTGCGTGGGGATCTCCATCAGCAAATAACTTTGGTGGCTCAGCGGGACGAAGTTATTGGAAGGCGGGAGAGGCGGGCTTCAGTCAATGGGTTTACGGGTGGCTAGCCTTTCGGAAAGGAAGGCTGATGCTTGCTTATTTCGGCCTGGACTTTAACTTTGACCTTCCCAGTGACGAGGAGGATGAAGGGTCCTTCTCTGCTGATTATCCTGGAGAGCCGGGCACCCCCGTCGAGGCCCTCTCCCCTTCTTCACCGTCTGCATCTCATACGGTGCCCTGAATCTCTGTACGTCTTCGGCATGCACGATGTCAAACATGCCCTTTTTTTTTTTTTTCTTTTGGGCCTGGGCCCCAAATCATATGTAGCCTTGTCCTTGATGAATACTCATTTTGCACCTCATTTATGTCGCCTCACTTGGTATCTTTTAACGTTCTTCTTAATTTGAATAGACTTCTTGTCTGCATGGTCTGAATTGGGCGCCTGAGTTGAGATGTTGAGTTGTTGAGTTTTATCGGGTGATTTACTGAGTTAAATAACTCCTAGGAATTTGCATGGCTGTGTTCTTAGAATGCGTTGAGCTATCGTCAATGCGTCTTCTTGTGCTCCGTCCGGTGGTTACTGAGTTGAAATGAGCTCCCCCAGACCGCGTGGCTGTGTAGAATCGTTGAGCTCGTCGTCTGTTTGTTGTCTTCCGTCGGGTGATTCTGTGAGTTAGGAAATGGCTCCCCAAGTTTGTATGGCTGTAATAGAATCGTTAATTTCGTCAATGCTAGGTGCGTGCTCAGTTGGTGATTTGCTTGAGTTGAAATGGCTCTACAAATTTATTATGGCTGTATAGAATCGTTGAGCTCGATCAATGCATTTCTTGTGCTCCGTCGGTGATTTAATACGAGTTGAAATGGCTCTGAAATTTGTATGGCTGTGTGTAGAATGGATGAGCTCGTCAATCTGCATTTCTTGTGCTCAGGATCAGGTGATTTGCACGAGGTTGAAATGGCTTCTAGGCCTCATTGGCACGTGTGGGAATCGTTAATTTCGTCGATGTAGACTCTTTGATAGCCGTCCCGGTGATTTGCCTAAGTTGGAAATGGCTCCTAGAATTTGTATGGCACAGTAATGAATCGTTGAGCGCTCGTCAATCTCACGAGCTACGACTCAAGTTAGGTGATTTGCACGAGTTGAAATAGCCCCTAGAATTTGTGTCTTTAATGTAGGGTGTTGAGCTCGTCGATGCGGCTATTTGTGCCTCGTTAATTTACACGAGTTGAAATGGCTCCTAGGAATTTGTATGACTGTGTAGAATCGTTGAGCTTCGTCAATGCAAGGCTAGCGTACTCAGTTGGCTTATTTAATACGAGTTAAAAATATGGCTCCTAGAGTACATGGCACAGTGTAGAATCGTTGAGCTCATCTGTCTGGTTGTTGTGCTCCGTCGGTGATTTACGAGTTGGAAATGACTCTGAGGCATGGCTGTGTAGAGTAGGCGAACTTGTCAAAGTGAATTCTTTGGGCTTAGGCGTGGCCAGAGTGGCGTGTAACTGGTGATCGATTCCCTCGGGTAAGCGTGACACAATGCAGTAAACGAACTCGTCGAAAGTGTTCTTTGGAGCTCGGCGTGGCGAGTGGCGATGTAACTTTGGTGATCGACTCCTCGGGTAAGCGTGACTGTCTGGTCAGGCGAACTCGTCAAAGTGGTGACGGAGCTCCGGTATTTCAATGGTAAGTGGCGATGTAACTGGTGATCGACTCCTCGGTGCGTGACGTGGGAAGTGAAGCGAACTCGTCGAAGTGAAATTTCGCCCCAGGCTCGGTATTTGTGGCGAGTGGCGATGTAGCCCTAAATTTGATCGACTCCTCGGGTAAGCGTGACTGTGCGAGTAGGCGAACTCCTCAAGTGGCTGCTTTGGAGCTCCGGCCCGTTGTGTGGTAAGTGGCTAATAACTGGTGATCGACTCCTCAGTGGCGTGACTGTCGCGGTAGGCGAACTTCGTCAAAGTGAGGCTGGCGGGCTCTGAGTGGCGGGTGGCGATGGCTGTTTGATCCCGACTCCTCGGTAGCGTGACTGTGCGAGTAGGCGAACTTGTCCAAAGTGAGTTCTTGGGCTCGGGCGTTAATGGCCCAGAAGTGGCGATGTAACTGGCCCGATCGACTCCTCGGGTAGCGTGACCTGTCACGAGTAGACGAACTCGTCAAAGTGGTATTTCTGGCTCCGGGGCGGCGTGGCTGAGTGTGATGTAACTGGTGTCGACTCTCAGTGGCGTGACACAATGTCGGTCAGGCGAACTTCGTCAAAGTGGTACGCTACGTCGGCCATTCGACTTCGATTTTCTTGGAAAGGTCTGGCGTCTTTAATGCGGACTTCACGGGTGGAAGCGATTCGGGCGACCTTTTGGTGCTTTGGCCTTCTTATAAATGGTGGCTCCATTGCTATGGGTTTATGCTGAATATACGCTTCTTCTTGTGCGTCAGGAAATGAGGCGAGATGAAGCGTCGAATCTGGTGCCTTATTTGAGGGGATCCACTGCTAGATTCTAGTTGTTTGTTGGACTTTGCTTGTGGGAGTTGTGTTTTTCTAGTCTCCCTTTATGGGGTCATGTTATTCCTAACTCAGGTGCTAGGGAATGCATGCGAGAGGGTGGTGCATTTCTTGCGTCGCCTTCTCCGTTTAATTCTTCTTCTCTTCCTTTCTCCTTTCTCTTTCTCTTCTTTTCATCTTTTCTTCCCATCTCATTCTCCATTTTTTTGTTTTTTGCACAAACTCAGCCCATCCTTTCTTCTTCTCCTCTTTTCCACCTTTGTTCTTCTCCCATTTTCTTTTCCTTTTTTTCTTCACGAGTTTTTTTTTTTTTTTTTTTTTTGAGGAGGCGCCTGTCTTGAGTGCTTCAGATGTAATCAATGACACTGCCCGATTGTGTGAATGTGTCGATTGGAATAAGAGGCTTTTCCTTTTATGTCTATGAGTTGTCTCATTCTATTACATGTAATCTTTCTGAGCATTGTATGTATGAGTTGTTTGTGACGTCTTAACAAAATAATCAGTAAATGGTTGAATCGTTAACTGAAAATTGACAAATCTCCATTTAGATTACAGACGGGTTTGCGATAAAAAGCGTTTAAGATGTTGCATTCAGGCATCTTCGTAAAAATTTTCCCTTCCCTCTTGTTTTGGAGCTCGTAATTGCACAGTCGTGACTCGAGATATGATAGGGGCCTTCAGTTGGGGCCCCTGATTTCATGTGCTGGATTCTTCTTCTTTGGCGGTAGCTTTTAGGACCAAATCACCCGGCGTAACTTTTTGGAGTGCGACTTTTGGTTGTAGTACCTGTAGTCTTCCTTTGGTAGTCTGCATGCGCTTTAAGAACTGCTCACGTTTTCATCTAGAGTCCCGAATTTAGGCGGAGAGCCTCGTCATTAAAGCTCATTTATTCTTAATTCGATCCTTTGGGACTTTAATCCGACTTCGACGAGCTCTTGCCGGTCTTAGAAATTTAAGGCGAATGGGTTTCTCGGGTTCTTTGATACGTGTCCTGTAAGCCCATAGCACCTCGGGGAGGTACTCTACCCACTTTCCCTTAAGATCTTCCAATTTGGTCTTCAAAGCGGCCTTAAGGGTTCTGATGGTGACTTCGGCCTGTCCGTTAGATTGTGGATGTGCTGGAGACGAGTAATTCTTAATTAGGAGCTCGACCTGGAAATCTGCAATTTAGGCGTTGTCAGGTGTCTTGGATTATCCGACACGGGGCTCTTGGGATACCAAACACATATGATAGCTCGCCATACAAAATTGCGTATCTTCTTTTTACGTGATTGGCCAAATTTAGGGGCTGGCCTCGGCTTCATTTGGTGAAGTAATCTGCGTGATGATGAACTTACAGCCTTTCCCGAGGCGGAGGTCCCGATTATGTCGAGCCCCATTGTTGGAAGCGGGGAGGCCGTGATTGGCGTCAGGCTCCGATGGGGTGTGAGATCTTGGCGTGTTCCTGGCAGATCTTGCATTTCTTAACTGGGTCAATTGCGTCTTTGAGTATTGTAGGCTAGTAGTATCCTTGTCTGAATCTTTCTGCCGAGTGCTCGGGCGCTCAGATATGATTTCAGCGTATATACCCTCGTGTACTTCTCTTAGCACATATTCGTGTTTTTTCCGGGCGCAGGATAGAGTGAAGAGCCTCGGCTTGTATAGGCTTCCGCATGATTAGTGAACTTTGGCGGGACCTCGTCCTTATTTTAGGCTGCTTCTTTCGGGTCGGTCGGGTGGGTCGGAGTGCATATACTCAATCGGATGGGGTCCATCCAACTTCATTTCGGACTCGACTGAGCAACCTCCATCGCGAGATCGATAGGGCTCTGCCGGTATTCGACGGTGTTGATCTGCTTGGGGTCTTCTGTGATCTTTGTTGCTAGCTTTGCGAGGCGTCGGCTGGGAGTTCTCACTCTTTGGGGACATGTTTGGCTGAACTTTGCATGAATTTTTAATAAATCTCGTACCTTTTGGAGATATGGGATCATCCTTCCACTTTTAGCCTCGTAGGTGTCTTCTATTTGTCTTACCACCAGGTAGGGTCATTTGCCAAACCTCGTGGTCAGCTTCGATGAATGAGCAAGGTTGAGGCTGCTATGGCCGGCCTCATGCTCGGCCTGGATTGTTGGAAGCGGAATCGAATGCGGTCGTGCTCAATGTCTATTTCATGCGGAGGTCAGATTGGGCCTGCTCCGTCACTTGCGCGTTGAGGCTCCATCCCAGAAGTTTCGGATAGGAGGTTATTCATTAGCGGGCGTTACGGCCGAGGTTCGCCGAGGTGAATTCGAGCGAAGTCGGCTAAGAACTGCCCTTTTATTGCGGTTCGGCTTGTCGATGTCGGTCGCTCGGCTCTGGCCCACTTCATGATAACCCGGAGACTTGGTTTATGTAACACTTGCTGTCGGAATTAGGTTGGAACTTCTATGGTGTGAGCTTGGAAGTAAGAGGCGGAGTTCTGATGCGGTTACCAAGGCGAAATTAGTTTTTCATCTTTGGGTACCTCTCCCTCCGCACCTCTCAAACTCGGCTGCAATGATGGCTGGATGTTGCTCGCTCTTGTCTCGACCCGAGGGACGGCTATTTGGTTGAGAAGTACGATCTGGTGGGTATGGGGTGGGAGTTCTCCTTCAGTAGGACTTACTAGAATGGGAGGAGAGCTCAAATATGTTTTCAAAGCTGAGAATGCTTCATCACACCTCGTATCCCATTGAAAGGCCTTCTTCAGGACTTGGAAGAAAGGCTGGCATTTATCACTTGCCCTGGATACGAATCGGCAAGCGGCAATCCTTCTGTCGGTGAACTTCCTTTATGCTTAATGGCGAAGGCATGTCAAGTACAACCTTTATCTTATCTGGGTTGCTTCAGTTCCTCGATTGGTTGACTACTGACGAGAATTTCGGAAGCGACCTCAGAGGCACACTTAGGCCCGGATTGGAGTTTTCATGTTGTAGTTTCTCAAAGATGCGGGCAGCGGACGGATTGGTGCATGTGGGCCCAGTGCGAGGTGGATTTACCCGACATGTCATCTATGTACACTTCCATAGTTGTGCCCTGGCGGTTACGAACATCCGATTCACCAACCTCGATATGTGGCTCTTGCGTTTGAGCGGCATCACCGATGTAATAGGTTCCACTGTGGCCGTGACGAGCGGCGTCTTTCTTGATCACTGAGTCCCATCTTGTCACGGTTGTAGGCTGGAGAAGCATCCTCGTGAGGAGTTCATGGCCCGCGGTGGCATCTGATGAGGTCGATTCACGAAGGAAGCGTCGCTAGGCGCGCTTTATTGATGTCGGTGAAGTCGATCTGAGTAGCCATTTCGCGTTTGCCTTTTGGTATGACGTGGCTAGCCATTCAGGGTATTCTACTTCCCTGATCGCTCCTGCCTGTAGGAGTTTGTTGACTTCTTCGTTGATGGCTTTTTGCCTTTCTGGCGTGAAGCTTCTCCTTTTTTGTTTGATTGGCTTAAAGGACGGGCTGATGTTCAACCTATGGGTGATTACCGTAGGATCAATTCCTCCCATGTCTGTCTGCTTCCATGCGAAGACGTCTTTATTTTGTCTTAAAAAATGGATAAGGCGGTTTTTGAGGTCTTCAGCTAGTTTAAATGATATAGGCGAGATGTTCGGGGGTCGTCATCCAGCGATACGGTTCCTAGCGATTCTTTGAGGGCTCGGGTGGTACCTCATCACGCATGTCGGCTGCCGATCCACGTATACGTTAATCGACCGTTTTACGTTTCATGGATCGCGAGTAGCATTCCTAACCACCTCATTGGTCTCCTCGAACCATTCTTACCCAGTTTACGGTGGGAATTTGATCATCATGTGATGTATGCGGAAGGGATGGCTTTATTGCATTGAGAGAAGGTCGCCCTGACAACATGTTATAAGCGGGGCGGGCGTACGACGGGGAATCTTCTGGTAGTGGGTAGAAGCGGCATGGGATCTCGATGAGTACCAATTGTATTGAGCCTAGAGGTAATACTCTTTCCCCGGAGAACCCCCGTAGAGGTATTGTGGGTTCTAGTTTTTCCCTTCCGATGCCCATTTTATCAAAGGCTGATGCGAAGATGATATCGGTTGAACTTCCGTTGTCGATTAGCACCCGATGAACTGTTTTGTTGGCCACAACTGCGCGAACTACCAGTGGGTCGTCATGAGGGTGTTGGCATCCCTCTAGATCTGAGTCGGAGAACGTGATGGATGTGTCGAGCAGCGGTAGTTTAGACACTGCTTGAATTTCCGCTATCTCTGTCGATCTAATGCTGCGTAGATGGGCCTTCAGTACGGTGGATTCCCTCCTCCTGCCGAATCCTCCTGAGATTACACGGATTTCACTAGGGTTGTTGGTCTTGGTCGTCGTGCGCGAGGTGGTGGTTCTTTGAATTCGAACCTGATTAGGAAGCAATTCTGAATCCCGTTTACTCGGGATATAAAGCGTCGGAGGTATCCGCCTTATCAAGTGCTACATTTCTCTCTTAGCAGGCTGTATCTGCGGTCGTCCAGGTCGGTGTCAGTAGTCCCTATGGAACTTCGCAATACTTGGAGTTAATCTCTTGTTGTGGTCGACTTCATTTGGGTTAGCCACCTCGAGGTACTTTCGGTTCGTGCCAGCGCGGGGCACAGTGACGAGGCTGTTAAGGGGGTGTAACATTGGGGCGAGTAACGTCGTCGTCTTTTGGATTGCGATGGACACAGACGGTCTACGAGGTTTCACGCCTTTTGGAGGTCGTTCTCCATTTTCTTTGGAATCCTTCACAGTCGCTTTGTCTCTTGGGAAGCCGTCCTCGTCGTTTGTCTAACCCGCTCTTTTCTTTGTGAATGGAAGAGCTCTCTTTCTTGGATATGAGGGCCTCTTCACCGTTAATATATTTCTTTGCTTTTGCGAGCACCTCTGCCATGCTTGTTTGGGGATTTTTGGATATGGAGAACATTAAGTCTTTATTGAATCTGGCTTGACCATGAATGCGATCGCGAATTTCTCGTCATATCTACCTTTAGAGACTCGGCATTGAATCATTTGGTTATAAGACCTCGGGCTTTCTTGCGAGCCACAGCGATAGTGACGGATGATAGCCAGGCTTTCTGTGCGTCCTATTTGATGAAGTGAGAGGCAGAGATGCAATGGATAACTCCTGAATTAGGAGATTGATGAAGGTGGGGAGTCCTATTGAACCATGCGAAATTTGGGCCTTTCGAGGTGATGCGGCTCACGCCATGGCGGATCTTGATACCAGTGCGACTCCGTTTGATTTTTGTAAGTGTTGAGATGATCGACGGGATCTCGCACCATCGAGCGCTTCCACGTGGCGTGAACTTGGTGGAAGGGGGGAAGTGGAATTCTCCAGTTGTATAAGGTGACTCGGTTTGTTGTACCAAGGTGTCCATAGTGTCGGGAACACGTCCTTTCACCGCCTCCTTCGCACGGTAGGGCTCTTCTTTGGAGGTTCTTGAACCTCCGTTCCATCGATTGTTCCCTGCTCCTTCTTCGAGGATGGCGCAATTCTCTCCGTTCCAGACGTGCTCTCTAAGGGTTGCCGTTGCCTTCCTCCGGGGGGCTAGATGTGGTCGGGTGCCCCGGGCTCAAATTTGGATCTGCCGAGTTTCAGCCCTTTGGGAGTCTGCAGATATTGTCTTTGTCCTTCATGGGGGAATGCCTTAACCATCTGAGTTTGTCCGGCTCCGGGGTCGTCGGATAAATACGGTGAGTTGTTCTAACTCTTCGTCGAGGCGTTGATTGTGGTGGTGGAGTGCTTCCACCTCGTCGCATTGGCACCGCATTGTTTCTAACGCGAAATTGGTATGCAGTTACTGGTGGATCTTGCATCCTTGGAGGATTAGTGTTGCTCCTTGTGTTAGTGTTGATACCATCGATGGCGAGAAATCAGTTATATTTATAAAGGCATCATTCCTGACGGCGTAATGATGATGCCTTTTCAAGCTAGGCCCCGGGAGTGAGCGTGTGGGCTTCGTTGAATGGATCAGACTCGCGATAAACGGGCAATGGGATCTTTGGATCGCTGGGTAGTAGGATCGTTGCAGGGCTGGTTTGCAACGGGTTTGAAGGTATCTCTCCTCTGCAAAAACAAGAATGAAAGGGGGTCGGCGGGCCGCGGAAATTGGCCTCTCAGATGCCTAAGTCGGTTTCTTTACGAGGGAAAAGAGTTTGCTTGGGCGCAGGCGCAGTGATGGCGTATATTTTTGCGTACCTTTCACCGATGGGGTGACCTTGTATTTATAGTAGACGTTCAACCAGTTGGATGATGATTAGGATTTGTTCCCATTGGATGTGGTGTTTCTTGTTATTATCAATATCGGATTTGGTGATGGATATAGAAAGAGCAGTTTATTTGGGATAATCTTCCTTCCTTATTGGGGGATCCGATTTGATGTTGATCTATTATTGTCTTTCTTTCCTTATTGGTGAGATTTGGCTGGACTTGCGGAATAGTATATTATTAGGGACTATTCTATTTTCTGTATCTGTGGGAGACTTCCCATAATTGGTCTTGGGCTAATCGGGTTGGGCCCTTATTTTGGGCTGGCACCAAAAGGCAGATGTTAGTGCGAAAATTTCAATGATCAATGGTGTCTCTCCCTTGGGGTTCAGCGGACGGGCCTCAATGTTTCGTTGGGCTGGCCTCTTTCTTGGGCCTGGCAGGTGGGCCTGTGAGCCTTATTTTTCGAACCCTATCAGGTTCCAAATTGAAAGGTTTTTGCTTTTAATTTATCCTTTGAGTCATGTTCCTGTAAACAAAAGTTAGTCATAAATAATTAAATCATTTATATAAATCTGTCTACTTAACCAATCTTTACAAAATTTTCTAAATTATTATCTAATACTAAAAGAATTATTCTATTTCATTATCTAAGCTATATATACTAGAATTGTCACTCTCAAAATTTAATTCACTAATTAGTTCTTCATTTTCACTATTTATTTCATACTCTTTTATTAAATTAATTTTTATTTGAGTTTTTCTATTTCGTTCATTTGACAATTTTTTAAGTTCAGGACATTCAGGTTTTATATGACCTTCTTGCCCACATAAATAACATTTACATTGTTTTACTATGGTGGTCTTCTTCTTTTATCCAATATTTTCCGGAGTTTTCTATATCTTGTGTTAAAAGGTTGTTTTTTATAATAAGTTCTTGATTTTCTTCTAAAATGTTGTTTATATCTTTTAGGTTTTCTATATTCTCTATATCTATCTCTACATCCTAAATCTAAATCTTCTCCTAAATTTAATCTTCTACAAAGTTTTTTATTTAAATCTTGTTCTTTTATTTGACTTCTTTCTCCTATATTCAAACATTATTTTTCTAACCAATTTTTTACAAATTCTACTCTACTGCCTATATAAGGAGTTTTTATATTCAAAGGTTGAAAATTCATTCCATAATCTAACACCTACTAGTCCTTGTATTTTTAATATGTATTTATTTAAATATTCATGTATTCTATCTATCTTAGCAAGAATTGCATATTTCCTAAATTTTTGTTCATATTCTTTTATATATGAAAGGTTACACAATTTTAATTGTTCAAACTTATAAAGATATAGTATAGGTTCATTTACATCCTCTTGGGTTGTTCCTAAAAAATATAATTTTATAAGGTTTATAAACACAGATATATTAAAATTATTTTTAACTTCCTGAAAATAACTACTGTTTTCTTGTTCCATGTTTCTAAAAAATTGTAATACAATTCCTCTAAGAGTACTTTTACAATATTCATATATTTTTTGTTGGTTTTGGAAAGCTACTATTACACCATCAAAATTTAAAGATTGTTCCCAATTTTATATGGTTTTTCTAAGATCACGAGTATTATCTATATCTAAAATTGGTCCATTTGTTCTATATTCATGTATTGGTTGTGAATAACTACTAGAAGATTCTATTATTGTTTTAAATTGAAAGCCTTGTTTAACTATTTCTGTTTTTACATTATAAATTCTTCTTTCATTTTATTTTTATTTTCTTTTGTTATTTTTTCTTCATGTTCTTTTGAGATTTAAGTTATTTCATTTACTTTTTCTTCTATTTCTGGAATATGTGGTTTTATTATGAATTGGTTTATTACTTCTATATCTAAAAATTTTCTAACTAAGTTTGTTTGATAAAGTTTTGAAATTATTTGATCATCTAAATAATTATTACACATTATGTCTATAAAGTTTTCTTGATCTATTGGTTCATTTAGTAATTTTTGATTTTCAAATTCTTCTAACATTCCTATCAATTAATTTTGAGTTTCTATATAAATTTTCTCTGATTTGATATTTAACACAATTTACTTGTTCTTGTGTTACTACATTAACATGTATAGATTCAGTTTCAATATCAGACTTTGGTTCTATATTTATGGTTTTGTAATTTCCAAAAGTTATACTAACACTTCCATCCTTATTTTGATATATACTACTAGAGGTTGGATATTTTGTTTCTGGTTTATTTATTTGTGGTAATTCCCATTATCTTCCTAATAAATAGTTTTAACTAAAGTTTTGCTTCAATCATATTCTGAGTTTACTACCAAAGGTTTTTACTATCATCCAAAATTCTATCCTTACATTTTAAACTTAAAGCATTTGTAGTTTTCAATAAATCCTATAAGCTACACTAAGGTTTTACTACCAAGTTCCATATCATATCCTTTTGTATTTATGGTTATTTTTATTTTTTCAATAAATTCCCTAAGATCTATACAAAACTGTGGGATGCAACCTATAACTACATAATTTTGATTCATATTTACTTCTACACTAGCTAAAAGAGCTCTTCCTATTGAATTATTTCTAGTATCTAAAAGGTTAATATTTTCAAGCGCTCATATTTCCTTTCTATGAAGTCCAATTATCCCTATTAAAATTACTCATAAATGCATATATTTATCGGTTTTATTTTTTAAAAGTTTTTGCTTTATTTATGAAGAAACTAAATCTAAATATACTATATTCCCTAATGAACTTATTGTATGTTGTCTAAAAAATCTTGTTATTTTAGGACTTTGAACTAAAGGTTTTTTGTATGGAGTTACTTCTTTTATTGCCTTTTCAAGTTTTTCTTCTATAAATTATTTTACATTTTCTTTTGGTTTTATTACTTATACAATTTCTATGGTTTTATTTCTAAATTTCTAGGTTCAAATGGATTGATTTTATATTCTACACTAGATTTGGTTTTCTCTAAATTAAGTTTCAAATTGTTGAAAGATTTTCTATTTATTTTCTTCTAATTTACTTGTTTTCTTAACTAATTGTTCAAGGATTTGATCTAATTTTTTACTAAGTTTTTCTAATATTTATTTCAAATTTTGTTGTTCAATTTTTATTATTCTGAAATTAAATCATGGTGTTTTGAGGAGAGATTGTGAGAATAATAAAACATCACTTCGTGTCATAGGATAAACCCCCCACAAAGACTCGACAAAGTCTCCCTAAAACGCCTACCTGACTAAAAGCAGTGAAAGATTAAGTGGTTAGGCCCAAAAACTCTGATTTAAAATTCATATTTCAAAAGCTTGTGGGTTTAATTAATTATAAGAAAATTTTGCCTTTTGTATAAGAAAGATGACAACATGATCACGTAGGTTAATTATTATTATAGAAAAATTTTAAAATCAAAACTCATTTCCCTTGCTTATCTTTTACCCATTTGTTCTCTAAATAAATAAAGTGGTACAAAGAATAAAGTAAGAACAAAAGGAAGTTGGAAAGAAATACTTACAATTTTATTTATTCAAAGTTTGATTACAAACTTTCTTTACAAACTCTCACTTCTCTCTCTCTCTTTTCTTATGCTCTCTATTATATTCTTGCTCATGCCCCTTACGTATGTACACTCAAGTTATTTATAGACTTTTGACAAGGTAAAGACAAAACTTAAAAGTTAAAAATATCTACCTAAAACATTAATTTGTGAAACATGTTTTCTAAAAGGACAAGTACTTTACTATACACATTTATTATGCCTAATAAATGAAAAGTTGAAAAATAATCATCAACTTTTGTACAAGTTAGTCTTATCTTTAGTTCTTCAAAATTTTTTGACACGTTGCTTTCTTTCTTTGTTTGCTTGTGAGATCGGGGATGGCGCAGTTTTGAAAAAGTGCGCTACGAAATTTGTTTTGCGGTGACTGCGTTGCGAGGATTTGATGTTATCGTTATTATTCACGACATTTCCGAGTTGGCATATCTTTACGTATCTAGATTTTCTCGAAGTTTGCGTCATCGTTGGCCTTAAGACATTTATGGGAATCTTGCTCAAAAGTTGGTTGATAAAATCTGTTATTAAAAGTTATAAAAATTTTGGGTTCAAAAAATTTTTCTAAAGACTTAGTTATCAAATAGACATGGTTTTGGGTTTCTCGATAAGATAAAATTTTTTATTTCTGGTTTTCAATCAAAAATTTGAAAATCTCTGTCTCTTATAATACCACGGGAAATTCATTTGAGCAGGTCATTCCCATTACGGTTGTTGAGGTATTAACGGTTCTTATTGTGTTTGATATAAACATGATGATCGCGAGGATTATGCTTATCGAGTTTAAATAAGGTGGTATGGTTTGAATATATCACAAAATACCGGTTCTAAAAGATATTCTACAATGTTTTTAAATTTTTCTGGAAAATTCTTAGGTACTTGATAAATACTAGTTAAAAAGATATTTTTCAAAATCCCTTTATCCATTAGTTCAGGGATGAGTTCTAAATATTTTTGATCTAAAATAGGCATATTTATATAAGCTAAATAAACAACGAAAAATAAATCAGGATCATGGTAAGCCATATATCATGTTTTAATTCCACTATTTTAGTTAAATTGTTCATACAATATCTGCGGATTCTTGCATCTTTTTCATTATATTTTTCCAAAAAGAAATATTCTATTTTATCATAAATATCAGATCCGAACTTGTTTTTAATTACAAGTTTTTAAAACTGTTTGGTAAGAAGAGCTGATTTTCTAATCATATTAATTAACTTTCGGTTTGCTAACATTGTTCAAAGAGTCTAGTGCAACACTAATCCAGCAATATAGTTTTCTTGTTTTTCTTGGTTTTAATCATTTTGAATTTTTCTGTTTCTAAAATAACAAATTGATTTTGTAAATTTTGAAGATGTTGGGCTAAAGTTGAAATAATTTTTCCATAAGCATATTCTAGGTTTTGGTTTTGAAAGTTTTAGGGTTTTAAAGGCGAGAGTTGCTCGAAAAAATGCTTTTATGTTCTTAGGTCTTGGGAATAAAATGAAATTGAAGGTTAGGGTTTAAGCTTGCATTTAAACTAACGGTTCAAATTGAAAGGTTTTTCTTTTGAATTTCTCATTTAGCCATGTTCACGTAAACAAAAAAGTTGAGTAAATAAATAATTAAATCATTTATATAATCATCTAACAGTGATCTGCTAATATATTATCCTTTCCTTTTAGGTTTGAAACCAATTAAAACATTTCGAAATTTTATCCATCTTTTGGTAGATAATTTTGAAGAATTTTTATTTTCAAAGAATTTTTTAATATTTTCACAATCGGTTCTTAAAGTAAATTGTTCTTGGTTTAAAAATAATTGAAAATTTTCTATAACTAAAATTATAGCTTATATTTCTAAATTTGTTGAACTAAGGTTCTTCTGATATTCATTAAATATTCCACTACAATATCTACAAAGTTTTTCTTCTAAATTATTGATTAATGCTAAAAATAATTTCCTCCCATCCTCTTTGACTTGCGTCTGTTTGAATTATTTTATATTCATTTTCTAATGGGAGATGTAAAGTTAGGAGATTTTTAGCAAGTTCTTTTATCTTTTGGACTAATTTAATAACTTTTGCATTTTGCCCTGTATTTTCACCCTATATATTTCAAAATTTTATACTCATATAAATACAATCATCCGTAAAAGTTATCTTATTGAACATTAGTATAAAATTGTGTGTAACAACTTACACTCAATTGTGTAAATATTATCCATGTCTCAAATATGCAACAACTTAAATATTATCCATGTTATAAAGGTATGAACAATGTTTTGTCGAATTATCTTGAATCGAAAATTACTGATTCATCATTCAAGGGTCAAATCAGTGGTTGAACACGACAATCAAATCAGACCAAAAAGGTCATTAGTCGATAATCGAACCGACCCATCTAACCCAATTTAAAACATTGGATATGGAAATCCCTTTAGGTCAAAAAGAGAATACTCATAAAAGACGTTCGTTTGTTTAGGCCTGCAATCTTTTGGTGTAATACAATGAGAATACCGTGTTTACATGAAATATTGTTTATGATATCTTGCATTGAATAGAGGATTAAATTCATAACAATATATGTGTAAACTGAAATCTATCTTACAGTTGTAATCGTAAGGATTTCATATTAGAGAATATCTTATACCACTACGGATTGTTACACAACAAATTTATAAAAATATAATAATTACAAACGCTTGTCATGCCATATAGGTTTTGACATTTTTTTGTATTTTTAATAATATCACAGTAACTGTCCTTTGAACTTATAGGGGAAATCATGGCCTTCCAACACTATAGTAAATTACTAATTGGATTAACAATAGGAGGGCTAAGAAACAAGTTAAAGACAGCAACCATGGTAATGCGGATTCCAGAAAAACGATCTACATGTCATTGTTACTTATGGAACAACGGCTAAATCTTCGCCACGATATTGTCGATTTAAGGTACGTTCAAATGCCTTACGGTTTCCCATAAACACGCTTGAGTTTCTTATTTATTTGAGCCTACACCCTCAAAAAGACATGATAGTGATGACGAGTTTAGAGTATATAAATATATGGGCGTCATAATCACCCATCTTGGACTCAGAGTCCTTACCACGACACATTTAAGCGAGATAGGGCTCGATAGTGCACACACCTGACTTCTGAAGCTCGCCCTGGTTTTGTTTCTCATACCGAGAAAAGATCTGGATGGTGTGTAGGGGTTTAGGTACGCCACACTTATTGTCAATGTATGGAGGAGAATCGTGCTCAAGATAGTGTGCTGAGTCTTTGAAGAACCAGTTTGGGACGTGAGAACAAGAGAAGATGGAGAGAAAACAAACAGAAGATAGCCTCAAGTCAAGAGGAAAACAAAGAGGGAAAGAAGAAGACTACAATCAGAGAACATCAACAAAAAGGACGAGTTTATCTCATCCTGGAGGAATTTTATTTAAATTCGATAAGGAAAAAAAAAACAGGGCAAGTCATTTCCTAAACATTTCAGATGGGGCTTTTCCTGTTGTTATAATAGGACACATGCACCAAAGTGGATACCTAAATTTTATTGAGTCAACTAGGTTTCTGCAGAGATTTTCCTGAGGAAGAAAAAGCTCTCAGGTGGCAATAAGCTTAGAAAGAACAAGAAGAGAAATGGAATACAGAAACATAAAAATACATAATATATGCATATATGTTTACTTAAATAGATAATCTTCGACCATTAAAAAAAATAACAATCAAGGCCACAACCAAAGGATGATCATCAAACCCAGGAAATATGGTTAGTCGAAATCTGCACCTCCCAACAAAAGGCTTCCCAGCTTGTACATGAGGCTAGTCTGCACCAAAATTAATTATGAAATTAGGCTTAACATTATAATAGAATTCATCAACCATGTAGAGGATATAACACTAAGAGGATGTTAGTTTTTTTAGCTTTTTACTTAAAACAGTTTGCTTTCAAATTTAGGTTGCTTTTTTCTACTTTTTCATGACTTATTATAAACCTTTTGCTGAATATAAATTTTTAAAATTTTTTTAAATAGAAAGAGTAATATATTGATTTTTCTTTACCTTTTAATGCTTAATAGAAATAAAATTTTACAAAAACAAACAATTCAACACTTAATAACATTAAGTAGAATTAAGTAAAAAAACAAAAAAACAAACACTACTTAAGTTGTAAGTCCTCTGTTATGGTTCCCTCATCAGGGAATGCCAACTGACCTAGTAGGCTGGTTGACTAATTGGACTAGACTTTTCTATGGAAGAGATTGGCTGATTCTAAGTTCAACTAAACCATGGAGCTGAAGTCAAAAGAAAGATACTGATGATGAACCATTATGTACTTAGGAAACCTGTTAAAATCAATGACATAATAATGAAATACAAAAACAAAGAAAAACACTAGATTTATGTGAAAACCCTTACCGGAAAAAACTACGGGTAGAAGAGAAAACTTCACTATGAATATGAGAATAATTACAGAGCACAACGAAATAGAGAATAATAAACCCTAGAATGTTTATATTATGAAAATACTTGGGTTAGAAAGTCACATCACTGGCCTTCAGGTCGGACATAAGCCCAAAACCAAAATCGGGTCACAAATCAACAAAACCCAAACCTCCCGTAGTTTTGCAAGTCTTTCCTAATAGTTGACTACAGGAAAACATTGTTACCGATCCAAGATGCATCTCTCCAGTAGAGATGTGGGGTGGGGCTAACAACAAATAAAATTTACAAACTTCATATTTTAGTTAATTTAGGATGTAGAGGTAAGAGTGATAAGAAACAAAAACATTTCTAGGAGGTTAGATGGATCATTGACTTATAGATGAAAGAGAGATTGGCATTTTAGTTTTAAATCATTTCCACAAGACCAAAGAACTTTCTATGGAGTTCAAGTTGAAACTGTGACAGGACAGAGGAAAAGGCAAAATCCAAACAGTATAGCTAGAGCTCTGAAAGGGCAGAATTAGTAAGAATTAGTGTAGTCAATCCTAGTTGAATAAGGACTTGCCGAGTTAAGTACTAAAAACTTGAGATCAAGTTTCAGTATAAGTTGTATTTATCCAATCATTCAGAGAGTTAAGATGTCAACACCTGACATCTCCCTTCCTCCATCCCATCTAATACATGCAAATGCCCTTGCTAATTATAAGAATGGCTAAATTCTTTTGTCATGAAACTCAATTTAGAGTGTTTTTTATCATATTTATGTTCAATTACAGCATTTTCCCTAAATTGTTTTTTTTTTTAGAAAAGTACCTTCTCAAGTCTTTCTCTAGAAAACATCACAAGTGATTTTTCAAAGATTTAAAAATATTCTCTAAATTTTGTTAAACATCTAATTTCTCTTTAGAAACAGTTTTTATACAAGAGGTCCTCTCAAAACACACTGCTAGATGGACTCTCAGTTATTGCAAAGCATTTGGATTGTCTGAAAGATAGAATCAACCATCTCCCTTGTTTTGTCTAGTGCAAAGTCCAAGGCTATGTTTGGCTTCTAAAGAAAATGACAAAGAAATTATTTATAAAAAACAAAATGCTATGGAAACTACAAGAAGAACTTCCTATTTTCCTAATAAAAAGTTCAAGAAAATGCATTTTTTTATAAATTTAATTTTCTTTCCCTTAATTTTTCTTTAGACAATCAAACCAGAGACAATCTTACAAATTCTTCATTCCACTTTCCTTCCCTCAAACTTCCCTGAAATCACCACAAAACACAGTGAAGTAATTTTCACAATCTTAAAATACTTCTATAGGATGCCACAAAGGTTCAATGGCAAGAATGAAGCGTCTTAAAAGAATCCTCTACGTTGGATTTACTAACTGACTCAAAAGTTTATTCCACTTAAAATAAAGAAACTTGAGAAACCTCAATTGTAGTGTTGTTAATAGAAACAATACCTCTGCTACTATAGAATTGCCTTTGTAGATAGTGCATGATCTCTGGAATGGGCAACCTTTCATCTTGAAATCAGTGGAGCCTTGGCAATTTTCACCACCAAGGAATATGTTGAATTCAGTTCTAGCAAGTGTATTCAGTGTTCTCTCGACTTTGAATATCAAATCCTCCCCAGTACCATCCCCACTAAAGCATTGCCAAGATCCACTCTACAACCACAACACACAACACATTACATTTTACTAGTATAAACTCAAAAAAAAAAAAGTATCAATTGTACAGATTCCACAATCACTAAAGCCTTTGAATTTTGTTATCATACTAACATTATTAGTTATTTAGCTTAAAATGAACGCATACAAATCCTCCCTAGTACCATCCCTTCTAAAGCATTGCCAAGATCCACTCTACAACCACAACACACAGCACATTACATATTACTTGTATTAAACTCAAAAAAAGTATCAATTGTACACATTCCACAATCACTAAAGCCTGCGAATTTTGTTATCATACTTACATTATTAGTTATTTAGCTTAAAACGAACGCATACAACTAATCCTAATTTTCAAATGGATCTTGATTGCAGAATGTGAGAAACTCACAAGAAAATCATGCCCGGAAAGCAACAAACCAGGCAAGAAAATAAAGTTACCCGGCGTTTAGAAACATTTCCTTCCTTTTTCCCAGCAACATGGCTCGTTGTTCAACATTAATAGTATAGATAATTTATAGAGATTACTTTATGTATTTATTTTACAATGCCTAATGTTTTTGCTTCTGAAAATAAGCATGTGAATTGATTTTCCATCTCTTTGCATACCTAAAAGAAAAATTTATTTCTTAGAAAATATTTTCCGCGGAAACAAACAAGGGAAAGGAAAGAGACTCACGTGGCTGCAACGCATGGTAATTAGGGCTTTTCCAGCGGCGTCGATGAGAACTCTGCCGTGCTTCGGAGATCCAAGGTCGACTCCGTACATGATATTCCCGCTACAATCAGCGAACAAGAGATTACCACGTGGAAGGCCGGGATGTTTCTTGGAGATGAATAGATCGACCGGAATTTTGAAATCTGCAAAGTACGCCGGAGCTGAAGAAGCCATGGAGATGGAGATCGTCCCGGAAATCGAATCGAGAATGTAATGGAATTATTCTACAATATTCTTTCTAAATTCTAATCGGAAGGAACGAAGAATTTGAAAAGGAGAGAATGAAGTCAATAATTAGTTGGTCGGTTGAAGATGGTGGTGAATAGAACGATTCCGCCGGCCCCTTTTGAAAAGTAGTCGCTAAGTTGCAACAAATGAAATTGGATTTTGCAGGCCCCAATCATAAGGTGTCCTGGATATGCCCATATCATTCGAGCCCGGATAAACACACTATTTTCAGAGCTCGAACTCGAAACCTTTAAAGATAAGTTACGAGGGTGCGCCTAACCATTCTTATCAGACAAGTTTCGATCGTAGTTCCCCAATTTATCTTGCCTTAACTCGGCGTTATTATTGTTAAGTATTACTATGAATTTGCTACATTTTTTTTATGTGCTAAGAATTTTATCGATTCAAACTTCAATAAGCCATAAATTTAATATACACATTGTTAAAAAACATAAAAAAATGAAACAATATCAAGGTTAATAGTATAACAAATAGGTATAAAGGCTACATATTTGATAATATAATAACTAAAATATGTACTACTCTAACTAATTGATTTTCGTAATTTTATATCTTTAATTGATCGAATTCGTTTTACATATCTGAATCAGCTCCTCACACGGACAAATCGCCACGATAAGCACAATCGACCTAGTTCTTACATGTGGAGAGGTGATTTAATGCAAAAAAAAAAAGGTCAAAAATCACCTATCATTGCCTTAAGACAGCGAATAGCTAAAAAAAAAAAAGAAAAAGAAAGTGAAGAGAAAAAGAGGCTAGGGGTGAATTCATGTACATATAGTAATAATATTAAAAGACAAAAAAACAAAAAACAAGTTTTATTTTATTTTTTAAGTTTAATCTTAAGAACTTTATTATTGCTTGTTATAATGTTCACAGTACCTTTTCGAAAGACAAGTTAAAAATGAATTTTTCATATTTAAATTGTCAAATAGAATTTTGTTCAAAAAAAAAAAAAACAATTAAGTGTTATTTTTTTAAGAAGTACTGTAAAACGATCTTTAAAATAGCCACCAAAACAGCTCTAACATTCCTAGTTTTCCAGCAGCCTATAAGACATATATGTGGAATATCGAAACATTGCAAAATCAATAGTTTTCAAGCTCATAATAGCCAAGGAACACTATATATATATATATATATGCCTGGCATGTATAAGGGATGAAAAACATAATTGAAAAAAAAAAGAAAGAATATATTTTATTTCTAAAATGATAAAAAATTGAAGTGTACCTAAATGACAGCCAACTAGATAATAAATATAAAAAAATCTATCATTTTCCTTTGCAAAATGTACAACATTTAGAATATAATGTAATCACAGTTGCTTAAGAAAACTCAGAAAGTATTCATAAAAAAGGAAAAAAACGCGTTAAAAACGATTTTGGCTGCCGGCTCCAAATTCAAACTATACTAAAAATCAAATATAATCAAAACTTTCAAAATTTTAAATATTTAAATTTCTTAATCCTTTATATTATGTAGTTAAAACAAATAAATGAGCTTGACAAAACATATAGAATTAGTTTATTAAGTTTAAACTTATTTCCTCCAAAAATTTTTTTTTTTCACTTTTCCTCACTATTTTTTTTCCTTAGTACAGTACTTTCTTAGTTCCAAACCCAACCCAGTGATTGAAATTTCAGTATATCGCCGATATATTTCGGATATCGGACCGACTCAACACGATAAACTCCACCGATTATTGATTAACGGATATATCACCGATTTTTTATAAATATCGCCGGAGATTTCGTGGGATATATTTAATATTGCACAAAGCCTGTCAAACCAACCAAAACGAAAACGCTTGATGATTCGAAACCCAGCCACCTAGCCCAAAATGAGAGAGGCGTAGCCTCTCTCCACCAGACCAACCATACATTCATTAAATATAGTGCAAATATTATTTTAATAGTAATTCTAATTATTTTATTGAGTTTTTTTAAGAAATTCTTTTTTATATTGTTTATATATGCAATTTTAAATTTAAAATTTATTTAACATTATTCCATAAATTTAACTTAATTAAATTAGAATTTCAATAATAAATATTTCATTTCTTCCATTAATGGTTTTGTTAAAAAATTAATGTCACTTTATTTTTTATTTTTTTCACATTAATATTTTTTTATTTTTTAAAATAAATACTGAAACATATGTTTGACAAAAAATTAGAGCATTGAAAAAAATTTATAATTTATAAATTAAAATTAATTTGATAAGATAAAACATATATATATAATTTTCAATAAGATAAAGTCTTAATATAAAGATTAAAAATATATATATATCCACTGATATATCCGATATATAACCGATATATCTAATATATCCGTAAAATCCAGCGAGATCACTTATGTGTCCATCGAAACTGGTAATATTTTGGTCCTCGAATCTAACCTACTAATTTATTTTACCTCACCAATAGTTTCCACAGGAGCAAACTCCATCTTTGAAATGATGAAACCTGCTGGAATCTCTTGCAACTATCTCCCTCCCTTCAATCTTTGAGATCAAACCTGTAAAAACATGGCAGTCTGCACACACCCTAAGGTTCTTAACGATCAAAAAACGCGTGCCAGGAGGCGTGCTCATGATCCCGAATGCAATCGCCAGCTTCTCACTGTGACCAAGAAGTATCTCTTCCTTGGTTAGCTCCTCCACATTTTGTGCCACCATACTTGTGTCGGGAACATACCCAATGTTCTTCATTTTCTGAATAAGAACTCGTAAGTGATCATAGATCTTTTGGTAATCAGGATGAGACCTGTCTCCTGATTCAAAGCTGTGAACTTTTCGGCTGATTTCGATCCAAGTACAGGCCTTCTCTTTCCTTATTCCCCTTTCCAACATCAGTCTTCTAATATTTAGCGACAATTCCTTCCATATCCCCAACAAGTCCATAGAAGTTTGACAGTGAGATATAAGCTCCCTGCTTCCTGAGGTTGTAACTGAAGTAGCTCTTCCAGCAGCACTAGCAAGCTCTAAGCATTCTTGTGATGACAAACATGAGCTGAGAAATGCAGTGAGAAGCTTCGCGTCCGGCTTTATTGGCATCTTCTCTATGAATTCATGAGCCTCATAGAGACGGCCAGCTCGAGCCAGGAGATCAACCATGCAGGTGTAATGCTCCATTGTTGGTGCGATCGAGTATTTGTTTACCATGGTTGTAAAACTAATCCATCCTTCTTTTAACAATCCTGAATGGCTACAAGCATATAGAGTACCCAAGAATGTGATTTTGTTTGGCACGACACCTTCCATTTCCATTTGATGAAATGCTTTCAGAGCTTCACCCCAAATCCATGCTTTCTGCATAATCCAGAAATCAGAGAGGTCCATGAACCAGCCCTTGAATGGCATGCTCCGGAAAACATAAACAGGCATCACCCATACATCCACACTTAACATACGTGTCAACAATGGCATTTCCCACTGGTAAATACAGCTCAAACCCGGATTTAATCACCAGCCCATGAACTTGTTGAGCATGAACAATCATTGCCATATCGGCACAAATGGAAATAACACTTATCATTGTCATAACATCGACTTCAACACCCTCCACTCTCATCCTCCCAAAGAAAATCAAAGCAGTCCTCCCTTCTGGAATTTGGGTCCATGCCCGAAATCAACGAATCTGGCACCACACATCTCTGTCGGATCGATTCATTTTGGTGAACAAATCGATTGCATAAGATGGCAAGTGGCAGCTGCAAAGCCCAGAAATCATACTGTTAATAACAACAACGTCTCTGTGGGGCATTTCGTCGAACACCCGGCAGGCATCGTGAATGCTGGTGCATTTGGAGACATAAATGAGAAGGGTGGTCATAAGAATCAAATCAGCAGTGGTTTAAGTTTCAGAAGAGGCAATGAGCTTGCCTTCCTTCTTGTAAAGCTTCGACTCTTCCACAGATCTTGACGATTGATGAGAGATGAAATTCAGTTATTTTCCGTCCAGAACTATGGAGTTGATGGAAGTCGGTTATAGCTTTTCTACTTGGGCTTTGATTTGCCATCCTTCTGGCCCATGAGAAATTTCTCTGAAGCATTTTTCATTCTCGTTGAGGATGTGACCCTCTCATGTAAACCAATCCCAGAGTATTTGCCGCCATGTGATGGATTTTGAAAAACACGTGATGGATTTTGAAAAAGATAAAAATTATATATATATATATATATATATATATATATATATATATATATATATAATTACAATTAATCGCATGGTAAGAAACTATTTCCACTCCAACCCAACTCCAACCTATTACCTTTTCCGTTGCTATCTATTCAAATCACGAACGCTCCGACAGAATCCGTGTGACGATGAGTTTACATAAATATTTTATTTTATTGTTTTTTACGGCTAAACACTTTATGGCAAAGTTATCTTTGAAGCAAGAAAACACATATCTTTTTCGATGGCAAAATCCAGATGAGATTAGAAGAGCTGTTTGTAAGACTTAATTGTATGGGGTAACCCCTCCTCCAAATCTCAAAAAAATAAAAATTTGTTACAATAAGAATAAATCGCCTTCATCGGTGACTAACTGGCACCTTATCCTCTTGCGTGCCTCGCCTTTGTGAAACGTTGAGCACCGTTCCATATGAGCCAGTTAAGATGGACTTATATAACTATTTCTTAAGTTTATTATTACATAAACCCAGAGCACATAAAATATGGTCCATTGTAATTTTGGGTAGGTGTTGGTGGGAACTTTCCGAAAAATAATAATAAAAATCTTTAAAAAATGTAGTTTGAATAATCCTAAATATAATATAGTTTTCTCCACATCAGTAAGATAATTTAGAAAATGTCTCTTCAAAATACACTTTTGGGTGGTTCTGAAAACTAAAGTGTCCCTTGAAGAGACACTTTCTGCCACCCAAAATTTTAAAATTATAAAAAGTGTATCTTCAAAAGACACTTTTAGAAAGTGTATTTCCGGTAGGGGTGTAACCGAGCCTAGTCGAGCCGAGTATTATGCAGACTCGGCTCGGCTCGGTTCGGTTTTAAAGGAGTAGGCTCGAGCTTATTCACGAGCCTGTTTACGAGTTGACGAACCGAGTTTGAGGGTGCTCGGGTTAGGCTCGTTTAACTTACGAGCTTGTTCACGAGCTTGGTTCATGAGCCTGTTCACGAGTCTGGTTAACGAGCTTGCTCACGAGCCTGGTTAACGAGCTTGCTCACGAGCCTATTCTCGAACCTATTCACAGCCCCGTTCACGGTTCCCCATTTAATGGTAGCCGACAAGCCGAAGCCTGAGGTGCTCTGCCTCGACTCGCTTAACTTATGAGCCTCAAAATGATGTTCGAATTAAAGAATGCTCATTCCAAATAGCCAAATATACAACTAAATTAAAAGTATAGCATAATAAAAGCTCAATTAACTTCGATTAGTTCAAGAGTTAAAATATTCATCATGTTCATTTATAGGAAAAATTTGTTGTGTATCAAGCCTTCTCCATGTTTACGAGCCTGTTCACAAGCTTGGTTCACGAGCATGTTCACGAGCCTGGTTAACGAGCTTGCTCACGAGCCTATTCACAAGCCTGTTTACGAGCTGACAAGCCGAGTTTGAGGGTGCTTGGGCTCAGCTCGTTTAACTTACAAGCCTCAAAATGATGTTCGGGCTCGACTCGTTTAACTTAATAAACGAGTTCGAGCGAGCTTCTAATGAGCCGAACGCCGAGCAGTTCACGAGTAGCTCGACTCGGTTATAGCCCTAATTTCCGGAAAACACTTTTCATGTGACAAAAAGTATATTATATTTAAGAATATTTATAAATAAGGAATTTTTTATTTTTTTTACACTAAGGTGACGTTTGTTTTTTTTACTCAATGCTGAATAGAACTTTTTTTTAGCTTAATATTGAATAGTACTTAATAGCATTAAGTATGAAGTTGTTTGTTTTTTTTAACATTAGATAGTGAGTAGGAATTGAAATAGGGCTAATTATTTCGGGTTCCTGTCCCACCCCACTCTTAATGGGACGAGTTTGGTTTAATTGTAATTAGGTTTTTAACGGGTTTGGGTTTATTTTTTCAAATTCGAGACGAGCTCAGATATTGTTACTCCCATCCTACATCGATTATATTTAAAAAAAAATTTATTATTTTATTTTATACTTTACAGTAAATAATAATACAATAATTAGATTAACTAAAAGGAACGACAGATCTTGGCATAGGTGTTTCTTGTGAGGCAGAAGAAACAAGCTGACCATTTACTTATCCATTTATCCAAAGGCTAGAATTTTGTGAGATTTTCTTCTAAATGCATTTTTATAAGTACTGATGTTTCGACTCTCTATGAAGGAGACCCTCCTTTCTTGGCAAGGTTCCTTTGTGGATAAGAGGTGCAAGAAGGCTTGGATGGCAGCCCCCCTTTGCATTTTGTAGACAGTTTGGTGGGAAAGAAACAAAATTGTGTTTGACAATGTGAATATGTTTGTAAGACCCGAGAAAATTCCAATTTTTTGAAAAATGGTAAAACGGTAATTTCGGTCAAAACCCAAAATTTTTCTGTATTCTGACGATTTAAACTGACTTCACCGCTGAATCGCCTCTCGAAATCTAGCTACCACATCGAATTTCCTGCCGGAATCTCGAGACAATGTAATTTCACGCCGGTGCAATGTGGTATCGCGCCGTAAAACGGCTGGCATACGCTGACGAAAGTCACCCGCCACACGCACTCCATGTGACACATGTTGCATTATAGGTATCGCATTTAAATGACAAATGGGATAGTGTCAAGTGTCAAAATCAAGAAAGGGACACGAGAATTATTGGAATTGTTAATGGTATTGAAGCATTTAAAGCAGTTAATGTAAATGCTCATCTTCTTCTTCATTTCAGCACAAAACGCAGTGGTCGGAGGATTGGTGCGTAAAGTGAGGTTTTAGATTTCTAGAGAGAGAAAGTGTGCATTCTCTCGATTTTCGCCGACGGACGTCAGTTTCGACTCCGGAAAGCAAGAAGTAAAACTGCTTCGACGCGGCGAGGACTACGCGTGAACACCGATTCGTAGAGTTCGACAACTCCAAGAGGTAGGGATCTTTTTTTCTACTTGGTTTATTCTTTTTGCCAAGAGCTATGTTTACGTTGCGATATTCTCGAGCTACGAATCAGAATTCTGGCCTCAAAACCTTTGAATCGGTGGAGAAAAACCTAAATTTGGTGATCAGAACAAGAACCCGAGGGTTTCAATGTTCATGAATAGTGACGGATTTTTTGGCAGGTGAAAATGTGTTTTGTAAGTTTATTCAAAATGAATTGTTTCAGATTTAAGCACTAGCCCATGTGAGTTAATTTTGTGTTATTGATTGTGAATTTGCATAACATGATTTATGTGATTTAATTATGTTAATATATCTACATCTTTTATATATTAGCATAAATTATTTGAATTCAAGATAATGCATTCCATACGAGACTTTGTACTTAAAATATTAGTGTGGAGTGCATGACATGAAATGAAACAAAATGAAAATGTTTGTGAAAGGAATTTCGACGGAAGATTTTATAATCGTTGTTGAGATTATCCAACAATTCACGTCGGAGGGGCCCATGAATTGTTTCGGAAGGTTATCCAACAGATTCGCCTCGGAGGGTTGTCCAATATTTTACCGAAACTCGATAGTGTGTTTTCAAGAACAAATAGCTTTTGTTTTGAAAAAACTGATTATTTTACTCATTCTACTTTAGCATATGTGAGGGAGCCTACAAAGAATCGAGATACGTGGGTTTGGGCATGCAGACATTCGAGTAGGTTCATGAAATTGCTTGAATGTGATTGTTTGCCATGACATGTGCACTTAGGTGGGGAGTAACCCAGGTAGGAAATTATCACTACTGGGCTTTACTCACCTTGTCGAGGGTCACCATTTCAGGTACAAGGAGTGTGCACGAGGACGGCGCTCACTAGAGGCCCTGCTAGAAGAAAGCCGGGTTGTGGCTTTGGCATTTTTATTTTGTATAACATGTATTAGAATTGTAAATTTTAATATATGTTGAATTAAGAGTAATGTAAAAACTCTTGAACCATGTAATATATTTGGTTGAGATATATTTTGTGAGTACGATGCAAATTTCAAGCCAGACTATTATTTTACTCGTATATGCACCGTGTGGTCATTGTAAACTTGTCGGGACAGGTTTGTACTTGCAGAGCTCATCGTACAAAAGAGATTCCCGCTCCCGATTGTGAGTGGTGCCTAGCAAGCCACCCGACATCACGAGTATATTCCGCTGCCGACTCCGTTGTCAATGGACCCCCGGGTTTTGGGGCGTCACAATGTTAATCAATAGGATGAAGACTTTTTTTCTATGTAATCTTCGGTTTTGGGCAAACTTGTCTATTGTTTAGAGACCTAGGTCATTGGTTGATTTCTCGACTAAGCACAGATGAGACCTTTGGTTTTTTGTCAGGGGAGGGTATTTTTCTCTTTCCCTTTCTCTTCTCCTTGTTCTCCCTTGGACCCACTTTTGTATATCTCTTTGTATACTTATATCACGCCCTACCCCTCGCCCCTCGGGCGAAGAGAGGGGTGTGATTAGACTCCGAGACTCCTTCACCGCTGGACATCAGGTCCATTTCAATAAACAAATCCATAAGGAAATAAAAATTATAATACTACCACCGTAAAGGTCTCTAGAGGTCCTTGCCCATTTCCACCGTATTTGGGCCTCACTCTCTAGCTGGAACACAGCTAGTCTAATCCTGGTAGTGTCAAAAGTAATTTCCATAACCTCTAACACCTTCTCACCTCAGATGAACCAATGGTCTACCACCATTGATCTCCTTTCCCCCCGTGGAATGCCTGAGGATGTTGCTACCCTAAACTTCTAGAGGTTACTATGACCTCTCTGACTACCTGCTATGCTAGCCTGTGCGATAGCAAATTGGCCGTAATACCCACAAATTTCAACAAAGGCTTGCTTATCAAATACCGGCAGGTGCCCGATCAAGACTCGTGGACGCCTCTACGCCCTCGCACTCGACCAGCCATCTACGATTTCCCAATAATAGCAATGTAAATCATTTAATTTTTCATTTCCGGTCTAACTAGCAATGCACATGCCAATTACTACTATTCTAACAACCATGAACTTACCCGCTCATTTCCTAAGTGGCGCTAAATTCAACCACTGTGCTTCATTTATTTCAATAAAATTCCAAGTTTTCTTGTTCATTTCATTATCCAAATCCCCAAGGTCATAGTTCCTAACCTTAGCATTCACCTTTTTCCTATACGCATTACACCATGCATATAATTTCCTACGCAACAATCGCGCAATCACAATTCTAATTGTGAAGTTAAATACAATACATTATCTCTGCATAAGCACGTACTGAGACACTATTCATACACATAAATCGTTATACATTGTCCTTTTACTTGGCAATGCAAGACAATTAATTATACATTTAAAACATTTTTATCAACAAAAATTTCATTTTTGAAAATTTTATATATTTTTTTTTTTCGAAAATTTTGTCTCATTTTATTAAATTTTATTTTATTTGATTTTTCAAAAATTTTTTTTTTCTAAATTTACTGTTCACATTTTTGATCGGTCAACGATCACTGTTCATAGTTACTGTTCATAGTTACTGTTCGTCACAATACAATAGGTGTCTTGCAATACAATTTACCCACTACACTACTAAGCTGCAACACAATTCGTTGCCTACTGCAATACACCCTCGCTTGTCATTAATACACTTGTGTATTGGGTAAATACAATTTTCAAATTTCACTCCGCACCACCATATTACATATTACAATACAATTTTCCAAACTAACTACACTAAAGCCGCAATAACACACTCCCATCTCGCGAATACACCACTAGCCATTCAAGCCCTTCTCTTGCAATACAATTCATTGCCTACAAGACTAGGTCACAATACAATTTCTACCACTCAAACCCTTCTCTTGCAATACAAAAAAAAAAAAAAAAAAAAAACCAAGCCAACTACACTCCCAAGGTTGCAATACAATTTTCCTATTGCAATACAATTCCAAGCCAGCATTTTAATTCACAATATAATTTGAAATTGGGCAAGAGCTCCAACCGTTTTTTTTCACATAATTTTTTTCTCTTTTTTTTTTTTTTTTGCTACTAGAGACACCTAAATATATATATATATATATATATATATATATATATATATATATATATTTTTTTCCTCATCTTTCAAAAGACACTGAAAATATCAAAAAATACTTATCCTAAATTTTTATTTTTTTCATTATTCTCCAAGACACCAATAAATTTATAAATTTAAATTTTTTTTTCATTTACTAGAAACTAAGAAAAAATACATAACCTTTTTTTTCTTTTTTTCCAATAAACCAAATAAATTGCTTAAAATTTATTTTTGTTTATTATATTTTTTTTCCATTTAATTCGAAATGGTCCGTAATTTCCTAAACCTCCTTATACAACACTAATCTTAGTGTTCAAACCTCAAATTTATTAAAATTTGATTTCTTTATCCAACACTCAATAAATTTATTCAAATTGATTTTATTTATCCTCATTTCCAAGAGCCTCCTTTGCTGCTCCCATACATGCAAAGCTGGCTTGAACACTGCAATTCCTACACTAATACTCCATGAGTTCACTTTAAAATTTATTTAAAATTTTATTTCATTGTCCTTAAACCAAATAAATTTAGTAAACTTTATTTCTTTTATTTCCTTGTTCCAGTTTACACACTGTAAACTCCAAAAAAAAAAAAAAAATTCCTATGTGCTATCTACTAAGCACACCAACCATACACAATACATGATCGTCATCATTCATGTTATAATATTTTTTTTTTTTCACACAACATAATTATCAAATCACACAAAACACATCAACACATGTATGCAGTGTCCTAGTTTTGTCCCGTGATTTCCTAGGTAATCTCATACCTAAACTCAACATCGAACCACACCTAGTGGTGATGCTCTTACACCTCAAAGACTATGGCCTAAGCCCAAATCCCCTCAAGCCCTAGGTAGCCGTATACCTAGGCCTGAGTGACACTGCTCGTTACGCCCCAAACCCGTGCTAGTCTGTCACCACCCACAACCCGCGACATTCGTGGAATGCTCCGTGACCCGACATTTGATGGTAAATCGGCGAGTCTCCTTTGTACGGGAGCTCTACCTAAATACAAAAACCCGCATAAAACCCGTCTCAAACAAATTCAATATAACAATTTATGATTTAAAACTACCACTGGGCCCATAAACAATACTAATATACATGCCAACTAAGAATCCAACTATATACCCAATAGTTACAAGAGTTAATATGTTTTTACTTTATACAATACATACATTAAACTTAAAAGTTCTAATATGTATACATCAAAGCCACAACCCGCTTTCTTTAATCCTCGGTCTCTAGATCTAGCCGTCCCTCGCACGCTTCCTCGGTACTGCAAATAATATCCTCGATTGCAGTGAGCAATGCTCGCAGGAATCGCCTAAGTGGGCTACTCACCACCTAAATAAGTAGCCGCAACGTCTAGAATTAAACACATTCAAGCAAATGCATGATCCTACTTTGAATGTTTACATGACCAACTCGCATCCCGAGTCCTCACTGACTTCACACCGCCAGTTCCTCGCATTTAGAATTCATTTCGTTTGTTTGCCGACAACCCTCCAATGTGTATATATCAATCGGGCCGTCCGACGAATGATATATTATTTGTTTGCAGCGACTACCCGATGAATATCAATCGTCATCCGACGATCGATATTTTTAACGTGGATCAATTCCTCCGATAATTAATATTTTTAGACAATCCTTCCGAACCGCTTCTGGGACTCATCTCATGCACTCACTCCTATAGTCCTAGGATGTTCCAAAGGCATATGAATGCAGTGTATGCCACCCAATACAAATCAATCACATGCAAATATGTAAACACACATATCCACATAATATCCAATCACACAATCATGTCATGTAATTATCATTTCAAACATCAAAATTAGCTCAATTTGGGCTAATGATCAAACACGAGCAATTGCCCGAATCACTCGAATTAAACACATTTTCACACAAAATATATTTTTGTGAACACTATTCCTGGGAATAGTGAAACCCTCGTTTACTATTCCCGACAAATCACAAATCATCGGTTCACCTTGTGAACCCGCATTTCCCGGCCATTTCCGGTCTCATTCCAATCAATATATGATTAACACCAAATCTCACAACATAGCCATCACAAACAGTCCGTGAACTGCACGGCTGTACATTTGAGGTTTCAAAAATTTATATCAATTCGGGGTCCTGTTGCCTGGGACCGATCAAACGCCCCCAACGGCCCCTATCTCGACCAAACACTCAGGAAAGACTTAAAGGCTTAATAAACTCAAAGAGGAGAACCCCTACCTCTCGGAGTTTGTCAAAAACTCACAAATCCGGTGTCCATACGTAGCCCTCTCCGCGTAGAGCAGTTCTCCTTCTTGTCCTGAAGACTGCCGACGATCGGATCGCCCGTATTTTTAGAGAGAAGGAAGACTCTCTCTCACTAAGAAAAACACCATTTTCATTCTGCAACTTTTCTCATTTTTTCATTCTGCAATTCACGTTTTGCCTTTTTGAAATTGGTGGGAGACAAACACTGTACATGTTTTGTTTTGTAGTGACTTAAATCAATTTAATTAATTAATTCCCTTCTTTCTCCAAGCACATTCTGCAAGACTATCTCGCCGTCCATTTTCATCATTTATCTACCATACCAATTTACATACGAAAGATGCGTTATAATGTGACTTCGTCAGATCGAAATCGTTGACGACACCCGAACCGCGACGTCGAAAAACGTGCCGACCGACTCCGTCCCTGGACCCGACGAATTTACGCGTTACCTGGGATTAAGACGATTCCAACCGGTGAAATCCGCTTTCGCTATCCAAGATCTGTGGTAATAAATTACTTGATTTTTACCCAAATTAACAACTTTGTAATCGAATCCACGATTTTGCCATTTTCCTCGAAATTGAATTTCTGTCTTACACCGCTTCGAGGTTGTAATCGGCAGTTTCTTCCCAAAGCACTAGCAAGCTCTAAATTCTTGTTATCACAACATGAGCTGAGAAATGCAGTGAGAAGCTTCGCGTCCGGCTTTATTGGCATCTTCTCTATGAATTCATGAGCCTCATAGAGACGGCCAGCTCGAGCCAGGTGATCAACCATGCAGGTGTAATGCTCCATTGTTGGTGCGATCGAGTATTTGTTTACCATGGTTGTAAAACTAATCCATCCTTCTTGTAACAACTCGAATGGCCACAAGCGCATAGAGTACCCAAGAATGTGATTTTATTTTGGCACAACACCTTCCATTTCCAATTGATGAAATGCTGGAGCTCAACCCCAAATCCATGCTTTGCATAACCAGAAATCAGAGAGGTCCATGACATCACATTCTTGAATGCATGTTCTGAAACATAAACAGGCATCACCCATACATCCACACTTAGCATTACGTCAACAATGGCATTTCCCACTGGTAAATACAGCTCAAACCCGGATTTAATCACCAGCCCATGAACTTGTTGAGCATGAATAATCATTGCCATATCGGCACAAATGGAAATAACACTTATCACTGTCATAACATCGACTTCAACACCCTCCACTCTCATCCTCCCAAAGAAAATCAAAGCAGTCCTCCCTTCTGAATTCTGTCCAAGGCCCGAAATCAGCGAATTCCAAGTACCCACATCTCTGTCGGATTGATTCATTTTGGTGAACAAATCGATTGCATAAGATGGCAAGTGGCACCTGCAAAGCCCAGAAATCATACCGTTAATAACAACAACGTCTCTCTGGGGCATTTCGTCGAACACCCGGCAGGCATCGTGAATGTTGGTGCATTTGGAATACATGTCGAGAAGGGTGGTCATAAGAATCAAATCAGCATTGAAGCCAAGTTTCAGAAGCAGGCAATGAGCTTGCCTTCCTTCTTGTAAAGCTTCGACTCTTCCACAGATCTTGACGATTGATGAGAGATGAAATTCAGTTATTTTCCGTCCAGAACTATGGAGTTGATGGAAGTTTTGTTGCGCTTTTCTGGCCCATGAGAAATATCTCTGAAGCATTTTTCATTATCGTTGAGGATGTGACCCTCTCATGGTAGTAAACTATTTCCACTCCAACCTATAACCTTTTCCCATGCTACCTATTTGAAACGATGAATGCTCTACTAGTATTAGGCAGGATGAGCTTACATCAATATTTTATTTTTATTCTTTAAGGCTAAACACTTTATGACAAAGTTATCTTTGAAGCAAGAACATAGAGATCTTTTTCGGTGGCAAAATCTAGTGAAGGGAATTGGAGGGATCCTATGCCCATATGAGACAAGAGCTCTAGAAAAACCGTTTGTAAGACTGTAATTTGTATATAACCTTTCTCCAATTCTCAAAAAATTAAAATTTGTTATAAGGTAATAAATCGTCTTCACGATATTCAGCCTGAGAATTTTTATCCTTCTTATATCCTACATTTGCGAAACGTTGAGCACTGTTTCATATGAGCTAGTGAAGATGGACCTATAAATATTTCTTAAGTTTATTATTTATATATTTTAAATCCCGGAACACATGAAATATGGTCTACTGTGGCATGGACTTATGTTACTTTCTTGAGTTTATTATTTATATATTTTAAATCCCGAACACATGAAATATGATTTGTAGGTGTTGGTGGGCATCCTGATCCATCACGGGGCGGTAAGGCCTCAAGACCAACCCCACAAGACATTTATAATTTTTTCTAATAACATATGGCCTATAGGACACTCTCTTGCTTTCATTTATACCTATGTAGATTTTTATTCTTATTAATTTGACCCCCAATTGAGACCATATTACGTGTAGTTTTTGTAAATAAAGAAACGAGTTTTAGACGAATCCAATTTTTGATAAAAATGATTAAATTAGTTTGAAAATCAAACTAATTCGTCAAAATACAGGTAATGCCGCCGTTATGAACAACGGCAATTGAAAGTATAAATTTCGAAGAAATCGGTTGTGCCGTTGTCACATTAACCAAGAATTTGGACAATTAAGTTTTTAAATATCTCAAACTAAAATCAGTAAGTCAGTCACGACAACGACATTCGAAAAATTTAGCGACTCCAATCTGCCGTTGTCCATAAATAAATGTGCATGAAGATTATTTTGGGGGAATTAGCTCGCTTTTCAAACTAATTTAATCATTTTATTTTTCAAAAAATTATTCACTAAAACTCCAAAGAAACAAAGAAAAGGAGGGGGCACATGAGTATTCAGCCGTCGCTGAACACCCCGGATCACCTTCAATGACGGAGCCACCTAGTGCTCAATGGGCCAACCCCATCAAAAAAAAAAAAATTTCAAAAATTTATTTTTATAAGCAGGTGGAGTCAACCCAAAACCTAGATCATGTCCCAATGAAATTGTAAGATCCTACACCACTGGGTTACAACATCACATTTGTAAGACATGTTCATCTTAAGGTTTTTTATTTTTTGATAATCGAGAATGTTCAGGCCAACTTACGCATATCTCAATTAATCCTATGAGGTCTTAAAGTTAGCAATCAAGTAAAACCTTCAATGACCTTGAGGAGACTCAACTGATATTTCTTGAGGTTAAATCCTAATACCTCTTTTCGGCTTAAATCCTAATTACGTACATTGCAAATCATCTTAAGACCTGTGGATTGTTAACTTTAATCAATGGTCTTGGTATCGCTCGTGAAGTTAATTATAACTTGGATCTTATTATAAGTTGATTGGTCTTTTACTTTTATTGCTTGTGTAGAGTTACTTTTTTTTTTCTTTTTACTACTGTTTTTAGATTCGAACTTAGGATCTCGCCTAAATTCATCTCATTGAGCATAACCTAAATCTAATTAAATAAATAATAACTCAATTTAACCTAAATCTTATTAAATAACAAATATATAAGTCAATTCGAAATGGATAACTCATATGGCCGGCAAGGACTTGGGGTTTAGCTTAGGAATCACGTGGGTCCTTCCCCATTAAACATTTTTTTCTTTTCTTCCAAACAGGTTAATTCTTTCAACAATTAATCATCCATGGATTCATCTTTATCCTCAGTGCCTTGTAAGCTAATTACTAGAGACAAATGTCCTTTTACCTTTAGCTAGCTTAGTCTCATACTGCTTAATTTGAGATTTACTCGTTCCATTAGGGCATTAGCATTATTCATTTAAATAATTATGACACTTACCCAAAAACAAATATTTTCAGCAGCAGAATGAGCTAAAATGAATTGTTCATCAGTTGGGCACAAAGATGTTTTAGGACCTATATATATCAAGTGTTAGGTTGTTACAACCATACATGGAATTCTTGGAGTTAAGAGATTTTTATTTATTGCATGATAAATTTGTTCTCATGCTTAATCCCTTATAATTTCATTAAAAGAGCAAAAGAATTATGTGTAGTTACAATTGAGAAGAAAACACACATGGCTCCTCTTTTTAAAACTTATTATCGGTAATAGTTTGAAAACACAGAAATCACCATATTTGTGTTATTTGAAAACTGTTATTCTTATCTGAATTTAGTGTTTTTTATGTACTCTACGTTTTTAAAAACAAAAATAATCAGAACCAAATTGTGTTTTCCCCTATTTTTCTCAAGTTTGCTTTTGAGAACACAACACATTTTTCAAAATAAACAAAACAAGGCCATCTTTCTATTTTTGCTTTATTAGCTGGATTCATGTTACACGTTATATGATCATCAAACACGGAAGTTTGCATTTCGCGGTGATATCTTAGCATGTACCTTAACTAATACTCGGAAGACGAACCCCGCGAACCCGAGCCGCGTACTCCGTAGAGTTTTACCGCCCTACGATCCTCCCACTGCACTCAAGACACCTTGCATTCTCGACAAGAAAATCGTTTGATAAGTGACTACATGGATCGTTGAACCGCATTAAATCTTGCCTGAGTAGGAACTACACGGGTAGAAGCCACCGGTCATCAAATGAGGGCATAAAATATTCCAAACATATACCTGCTGCACTGTATTGAGAATGTATAAAGTTGAAGTTTTTTTTCTTTTTTATTTTCTGATCATTCTTGGATAATTAATCTTGGCTTTCCATAACAATAATACAGATGGCATCAATAAAAAAAAAAAAGGAAGGAAAGCAAGGAAGACTTTTACATATTGCAGTAGCACTCAACCAATGCAATTTACAGTTCAAAAGAAGATACACAGAAGGCAGCAGAGATTATTAAAAAGCACAACAATCAACATAATTATTTATTGGTATTGGGTTTCAAGCTAAAGCCTTGTCATCCTAAGATTAAGGAGGCATCCATCTCTTCCTTGAACTTTCGCCATGGCAGTTGCAGGAAAAGAAAGAAGAACCTCAACCCACCTTTCGGATCCAAAGTCGATGGTGAAAAGAAAATACACAAACCCAAGTAGCCAAACACTCTCCACGGCACCGGTATCATATTCACAGGCCCTTTCCAACCAAAATCTACTTCTTCAACTAAACCCAGTTGTCGCCAGTCCGTCAGAAACAGCGTTGTGTCGTCCATTTCCAGCTTTTTATTTTCCCTTCGCATCGTCTCAAAACATGTTTATTGAGTTCCAGAGGTAGTCTGAGCTACATGCTATCTTTGCTTTCTTTGATCAGTTTGCAAACCCTAGACAGCGGTTCTTCGTTCAGATCCTTTCCCATTATGGTAACAAATGCACTAGTGAAAGCATTTCCATAATACCCATCCGGCAATGGCGGATCGAGTCGTCCTCTAGATCCTACAGCCAACGAGAAGACGGTTTTTCCATCGGAATTAAACTGTAACGCTCTAAACCTAGACCTCCAAACGTAGGCGCTGAGGGCTTCAATGGTGGTGAATTCATCCCGCATTCCTTCATCAAGCTAGTCTTGAGTCTTTGATGGTTTCTCTGTTCACGTTGAAGCAGCCATGTTCGATCTCAGTGAATGGCAGGTGGGGTGAAGTTGCTAAAGAAGACTTATCGATATGGTTTTGGAAAGGGGTTTTGGTGGGTTTTCCGACTAGCCTCTCCCTCTCCCACACCGGTTTCACTGACGGCTCGGTCTGCGGCGAGCTCGCCATGGCGCGGTAGAATTGGGTTATGCCGACCGTCGCAGACGGAGGATAAGGGCCATTCGACGGTGGAAACCGCCGCAAGAAAACTTAGTCACCTGTAGTATCAGAGGGTGTCTTCCACATCATCATCATCATCATCATCTTCGCCTGGCCAATCAAACAATGCTGGGCCTATGACTTCAACGGCAACCCAGGTATCTTAAGCAATCATGTGGAAGAAAGTTCGCAGTTATTGAAGCAGATAGAAAAAATCCCAGAGGAGTTGCAGTTGAGTCTGAGTTTCCATCATGTCCCTTTGAGCTCCTTAGCTAGAGGATAGTAATAAACCAACACTCAAAAGGGCGTCGCTGATTACAGTGACCATCTGGGAGGACAATTCCAGATCATGGGTTTTCCCATCTGAGTGAAACCAGATCATGATAATTCACCCTTAATAGAGGAAAACTTTTGCTCTGTAGACATAAATGGTTTGGTAAATGATCTCAAGGTTTGGGTCATTGTCTAGGGTAGAGAAAGAAAGGACCTCAGAAGGAGTGGGTTTTGCAGGTTTGACAAGCACGACTTCCTTTTTTTCAAGCAAGAAGGGGAGATCGTTCGTTTTTTTGCCGGTAGCCATGGAAATGATGCAGAGCTGGAGGTGGTATAAATTTGGGAGGTAGAGCGTTTAATTATATGAAATGGTGGATTGTTCCCACCATTTATACTAGTTTGGTATAGGCCTAGCTATTTGACCACTACAATTAACAAAAGATTTAAATGAAGTTGCCTGGGTGGGATTTTGAATTTGACTTAACATGATCTAATAACCCTTAAATAAAGAAAAAACAAAAACAAAAGTGAATTTCAATTGAGCCTATTTTTTAAACTTTTATTCAAAATGACCTCTTTATATCATGTATAAGATATGTTAGATTTTTTAATTTAATTCTAGAAGTCGACTAAAAGCCAGCCTCATTTTTGAATTAAATTACTGAGCTTTTAAAACCATAATTTCTAACTACTGGCTTAATTTAAAAATAAAACGATTTTAGTTTTAAAATGAAATTACGGTTTCTAAATGCGACTTCTAACTTATATTAAAAAAATTAAACATCTTCTACGTGGTATAGAATGCTATATTGATAAATAATTTAAAATTAATCTAAAATCCATATATATATATATATATATATATATATATATATATGTATATATATATATTTTTTTAATAGACAATGTTATTTTCACCACACTCCCTCCCTCCCACCCTGTAAACCACAGACATGAGTCACAAGGAGGTAAATGAGATTAGCCCCACGTTCACAAGTGACAAGTGACACCCCTAGGCCCTACACTGATTAGTAATAAGTGACACCCCTAGGCCCTACACTGATAAGTAATAAGTGACACCCCTAGGCCCTAACTCCTCTCCTTGGCATACTAACCCAAATAATGAATAATGAATACTGATAATAACAGTTTGAAAAGAAGAACATTAATGAGGTTGACCCTACCTAGTGTGTTACCGAGAATGGGGAACGTAAGGATAAAATCAGAAATTTGACAAGTGGGAGGGAGTGTGCATGGGGTAATGGATAAAACGAGGAATTTGAGACTAGTAAACTAATAGCTCTTTAGATTTTAATTATTGAGAAGAGGGAGGGGACTTGATGGGTATGGGGATGGTCCCTAGAGACTAGAAGTGTGTGTAGTCTAAATATACGGTAGATGGTGATGGAGACGTGATGAATAGAGAAGCGTGTTAGGGCAACATAGGAAGAAGACGTCTCCTCCACACAAACAAGTGGCTGGTATGGTTCTAGGTACTAACTCTCACAAAATCTTGGTTCTCATTCCTCCACCCCATCCCAACAATCCTCTATCTCCTTCAACTAGCATGTTAGCAAGATGGGCCCCCCACCCCCACCTGTTCCAGTTTAGCCAATCCCATCCCATCCCTACTTCCCCCCATTTTTTCGGTGAAACTTTTCTACAAGTTTTTGGTTCTTCCTCAAATTTCTCTATTCCCTCCAGCTGTGTTTGGAACCCTTGGGCACTGGAACCCTTGGGTGCCCACCAAGGTTGGTTTCTTTGCTTTAAGTTTTTCGCAGTTGCTAACTCTAACAATTAACTATCTCCATCCCCACATGAATAAAACGTCATAATAAGACAACTGAAAAAAAGATGCAGGTGCTCGATTTCCACGCAGTTAAAAAAAAGTTAAGATTAAAATCACCTCTTCTCGCTGTTAAAACGAATATGCAAAAGAAAAGAGAGAAAGCCGCTATAAAAGAGTGCTAAAAACGAATTTATACATATAAGAATATTAAAAGAGACAAAACAAATTTTATTTTATTTTTAAGTTTGTCTTAAGAACTTTGTTATTGCTTGTAATGTTCACAGTACCTTTCGAAAGATAAGTTTAAAATGAATTTTTCATATTTAAATTGTCAAATAGAATTTTGTTCAAAAAAAAACAATTAAGTGTTATTTTTAAGAAGTGTTGTAAAAACGATCTTTAAAATAGCCACCAAAACAGCCTCTAACATTCCTAGTTTTCCAGCAGCCTATAAGACATATATGTGAATATCGAAACATTGCAAAAATCACTAGTTTTCATTCATAAGAAAATAAGGAACACCAGATATATCATATATATGCCTGGCATGTATAAGGGATGAAAAACATAATTGAAAAAAAAAAAAAGAATATATTTTATTTCTAAAATGATAAAAATTGAAGTGTACCCAAATGTGACAGCCAACTAGATAATAAATATAAAAATCTATCATTTTCGTCTGCAAAATGTACAACATTTGTATCATAATGCAATCACTATGGCTCTGTTTGAAACTCAGAAAGTACTATAAAAAGAAAAAAATATGTTAAGAAAAATGATTTTCTCATGTTTAGTTCCAAAATGGAAACTATAAAAGAAAAATCAAATATAATCAAAACTCTTCAAAATTTTAAATATTTTTAAATTTCTTAATCCTTATATAATAGAGAGAAACAAATAAAATGAGTTTGAATAAAACATATAGAATTAGTTTATTAAGTTTAAACTTATTTCCTCCAAAAAAATTTTCTTCACTATTTTTTTTCCTTAGTACTTTCTTAGTTCCAAACACAACCCAGTGATTGAAATTTTGGTATATATCGACGATATTTCACCAATATATCGGATATCAGACCGGCTCGACACGATAAACACCACCGACATCGATTAATCCGGGATATATCGCAATTTTATAAATATCGCGATATTTCCAAAATTATACCGATGAGCTGGATTATTTGGTCAAAGGTTGGTCAAAACCCAACCAAAAATTGGGAAAATTGGCTTTGATGGATTCGAAACTCCAGCCACCCACCCAAAATGCAAATATTATTTTTAATAGTAATTTAAATATTTTATTGAGTTTTTTTAAGAAAGTCTTTTTTTATATTGTTTATATATAACTTAAATTTAAAATTTATTTAACATTATTCCATAAATTTAACTTAATTAAATTAGAATTTCAATAATAAATATTTCATTTCTTCCATTAATGGTTTTGTTAAAAAATTAATGTCACTTTATTTTTATTTTTCACATTAATATTTTTTATTTTTTAAAATAAATACTGAAACATATGTTTGATTGCATCAGACATTGGAAAATTTATAATTTATAAATTAAAATTAATTTGATAAGATAAAATGATATATATATATATATATAGAGATAGGTATATATATATATATATATATATATATATATATATATATATATATATATATATATATATATATATATATATAATTTTCAATAAGATAAAGTCTTAATATAAAGATTAAAAATATATATATATCCACCGATATATCCGATATATAACCGATATATCTAATATATCCGTAAAATCCAAGTACCGATATATCCATCGAAACCGATATTTTTATCCTTGACCCAACCTACCACTTATTTGGCCCTCACCAATAGTTTCCACAGGAGCAAACTCCATCTTTGAAATGATGAAACCTGCTGGAATCTCTTGCAACTATCTCCCTTCCCTTCAATCTTTGAGATCAAACCTGTAAAAAACATGGCAGTCTGCACACACCCAAGGCCTTTAACGATCAAAAACGCGTGCCAGGAGGCGTGCTCATGATCCTGAATGCAATCGCCAGCTTCTCACTGTGACCAAGAAGTATCTCTTCCTTGGTTAGCTCCTCCACATTTTGTGCCACCATACTGGTGTCGGGAACATACCCAATGTTCTTCATTTTCTGAATAAGAACTCGTAAGTGATCATAGATCTTTTGGTAATCAGGATGAGACCTGTCTCCTGATTCAAAGCTGTGAACTTTTCGGCTGATTTCGATCCAAGTACAGGCCTTCTCTTTCCTTATTCCCCTTTCCAACATCAGTCTTCTACTAGCGACACCTTCCCATATCCCCAACAAGTCCATAGAAGTTTGACAGTGAGATATAAGCTCCTGCTTCCTGAGGTTGTAACTGAAGTAGTTTCTTCCCAACAGCACTAGCAAGCTCTACATTCTTGTGATGACAACATGAGCTGAGAAATGCAGTGAGAAGCTTTGCGTCCGGCTTTATTGGCATCTTCTCTATGAATTCATGAGCCTCATAGAGACGGCCAGCTCGAGCCAGGAGATCAACCATGCAGGTGTAATGCTCCATTGTTGGTGCGATCGAGTATTTGTTTACCATGGTTGTAAAACTAATCCATCCTTCTTGTAAATAACTTGAATGGCTACAAGCGTATAGAGTACCCAAGAATGTGATTTTGTTTGGCACAACACCTTCCATTTCCATTTGATGAAATAAGCCCAGAGCTTCAACCCCAACCATGCTTTGGCATAACCAGAAATCAGAGAGGTCCATGATATCACATTTCGGAATGGCATGTTCTGAAAACATAAACAGGCATCACCCATACATCCACACTTAGCATACGTGTCAACAATGGCATTTCCCACTGGTAAATACAGCTCAAACCCGGATTTAATCACCAGCCCATGAACTTGTTGAGCATGAATAATCATTGCCATATCGGCACAAATGGAAATAACACTTATCATTGTCATAACATCGACTTCAACACCCTCCACTCTCATCCTCCCAAAGAAAATCAACGCAGCCCTCCCTTCTGAATTCTGTCCAAGGCCCGAAATCAGCGAATTCCAAGTACCCACATCTCTGTCGGATTGATTCATTCTGGTGAACAAATCGATTGCATAAGATGATGTTCTGGCACCTACAAAGCCCAGAAATCATACTGTTAATAACAACAACGTCTCTAGGGTGGCATTTCAAGGAAACACCTGGCAGGCATCGTGAATGTTAGTGCATTTGGAGTACATGCTCGAGAAGGTGGTCACAAGAATCAAATCAGCATTAGCTAAGTTTCAGCAGTAAATGGATTGCCTTCCTCTTGTAAAGCTTCGACTCTTCCATATTTTGATGATTGATAGAGATGAAATTCCTAAAGTTGTTTTCCTGTCCAATCATGATATGAGTAGAAGTTTACATATATTTTTCTACGGTTTGATTTGCCATGCAATGATCCTTCTCTGCTCATGAGAACATTTTCAGAATATTTTTCATTATCGTTGAGGATGTGGACTCTTTCTCTATATGGTAGTAAACTTATCACTCCAACTCAACCCATATTACCTTCCTGCCAGCTACTTGCTTTCCCCAAACATGAATGCTCTTACTAGTATTAGTGATGAGCTACATTAATATTTATTTTTATTCTTGGATAAGACATTTTATGACAGTTATCTTTGAAGTAAGCAAGAACAAAGAGATCTTTTCTTGTGGAAAATCTATATAGGTAACAGGGATCCAAACATATGATTAAAATAATGTCATAGAAAAGCTGTGTTTGTAAGACTTAATTGTATAGGTAATCCCTTCCTCCATTTCCAAAAAAATGTACTCATATAACGAATAAATTATCTCTATTATTTAAACTTGCACTCATCCCTTATAACTATATTATATAAACTGAGCATCAAGCTTTCATATGAGTTGAGGAAGATGGACTTATATAACAGTTTTCTGTTATTATTTATATATTTTAATCCTGAAAATTACATGAATATGTATCCCACTGTGGTAAGATGGATCCTACATAACATTTCTAAGTCTATTATTATTTATAAGGCTTTAAATCCCAACATACATGAATATGGTCCACTGTAATTTTGCAGGTGTCAGGCATCCCATTATCCATCAATACAAAGGCTTCCATACATTCAACCCCACAAGACATGTTATAATTTTTCTAATAATAGTGGGTCTACAGGACACTTCTCTTTGTTTAGCTTCATACCTATAGATTTTTTTATTCTGGTTAGAATCTGACCCCATTTTGAGACCATTATATATTACGTGTGAAGTTTTGTAACAAAGAACGAAGTAGATTAAATATTTTTGAAACAATAACATCAAACACAGTGATCAAATCACTAGACAGTAATAACATGACAATGTGGCATGAAGTAACAGATTACTGAAAGGATAAATTTTTGTAGATAATATTTGCTAAAAACATTACACTGATAAAGAATTTTAACACCGAAGCGAAATATTCAAATTAGAAACAGTAAGTCACATGTTACTGAAAATTAATTCTAATCACGCGCTATTTAATGTCAGATTACAAGATTATTTTTATGATCATTGACAAATCAATTAATCATTTTATTTTCAAAAAATTATTTCCATCAAACTCCAAAGTTAAACAGCAAATATGGGGTACATGAAGACACACAGACGGGTTATCTCCGGATCACTTTCAATATTGTTTCAACATGCTCAAGGCCAACCTCATCAAAAATTTTCAAAATTTATTTTATAGGCAAGTGGAGTCAACCTATGAATTTAGATCACATCCTGTAAACAAATTGTAGCATCCTACACTACTGTCAAATATCATATTTGTAAGATAGTCATCTATAGTTTTTATTTCACATTTTCAGACACCCAGTAATGTTCAGGCTCAACTACAATAGTTTAACTGAGATCTAAAGCTTTTCAAGAACTCAATAAAACCTTCTTCAACAACTTCATATATTCCAACCCTGAGATATTCCTCCTTTCTGTTAAATCCTAATACCTTGGCCTACTTAAATCCCAATTACATTGCAAATCATTCAAGAGATTGTTAACCTAATTTGATGGTCTTGGTATCGTCATGAAGTTAATTATAAATCCCTGATTCATTATAATTTAATCTTTTCTTACTTTTCTATCGCTTTTGCAAAGTGTATGTTACTTTTCTTTATCATTGTTTTAGATTCAACTTAGATCCACTAAACTACTTCATTCATAATCAAATCTAATTTTAAATAATAACTAATTTTAAATCTAAATAATATTAAACACAATATATAAGTCAATCTTGAAATGGATATTTCCTGGGTAAGGGTAGAAGAATTGGTTTAGTTGCTTAGGAATATGTGTAGTCCCCTTTTCATTGAACTTCTTTTCTTTTTTCTTTCAAAACCAGTTATTCTTTAACACCAATCATCCATTCATCCTCAGTGCCTTGTTTACTACTAGAGACAAATGTCCTTTTACCATTAGCCAGCTTAGTCTCATACTGCTTGACTCATTTACTTGTTCATTAGAGGCATTAGTATATATTCATTTAAATAATTATGATATTTTATACTCAAAATAAAATATTTCTATCCAGAATGAGTTAAATGAAATGTTCACTGTTAAAAGATGCCTAGAGGACCTATATATTTATTGTACATAAATTTGTTCAATAATACATGCATAACCTTATACTCATTGAAAAGAGGAAGAATTATAGAAAGTTACAATTGAGAACATATTAGTAAACAGAGTCTAGTTTCGTTATTCTCTTTTTAAACATTTTGAAAACACAAAATCCATTATATCGCATAAGTATTCAAAACTGCTTTTTATTCAATTTCATTGCTTACGCACTACTATGCCAAAAAACAAAATGAACTTGAACTAAACGCCATGCCTTCTATTTTCCCCGCTTTATTTTTAATTACGCATTCTTCCTTTCAAAAATAAAGAATAAAATTGCTTCTTTCATCTACTATTTTGTTGTTTTATTAGCTTAATTCATAAGTGTTAATGTGTTTATTGATCATCGAATATAATGATTGCTTGAGGCTTTCATAACTAACTAATGGCTCTTCATCTCGAACCCCAAGCACAAAGCCTTTACTCTAAGAGATTTTCACTCATCTCACATCCTTTCTCCGACTAGATCATATGATTTATCTCATGATTGATGACTTTCTTGATAAATACATAAGACAATTGCCAAGACACTTGCTCAGCCATGAAACAGCTCTATAGCTAGATCATGCTGACTGTTGAACCATGCCAACCCTTGCCTGAGAGATCCACGGGCAGGAAGCCACCATTTCACAATGAGTAAAGCAAATATTCCAAACATATACTCAAATGTATTGAAATACAAGCTGAAGTTTTTTCTTTTTTATTTTCTGATCATAGTCTTATACGAATCTTGGTTTCCATACAATAATACAGATGCCACTAATGAAAAAAAAAAAGGAAGGAAAGCAATGAAGATTCTTTACATATTACAGAAAATTCAACCAATGCACTATAGTCTGAAAAGAAATACACATATACAAAGTAGAGATTATCACAAAAGCACAACAGAATCAATATGAATATTATTGGTAGCTTGTTTCAAGTTTAAAGTTCACATCTCCACATTTAAGAGGGTATCCATTTTTTTCTCATGACTTCTTCACACATAGTTATGAGGAAAGGGAAAGAAGAACCCCACCCTTCTATTGCAGGATCCAGCCGACATCCAAGAGCAAACACTCCACGTGCACTGGCATTTATTCAGGCCCTTCCAAACCAAAATCAGCCTTCCCTCAATCTAACTAATTGTCGCCAGTCCGTCAGAAACAGCAGCAGGTCAGTCCATGTCCAGCTTTTATTTTCTTCTATCACTCCCTGAACATAAGCTAGATGAGAGTTCCAGAGGTAGTCTGTTTTATGTTACTTCTGCGCTTTCTTTGGATCAGCTTCAAAACTTAGACAGCGGTTCTTTGTTCAGATCCTTTTCCCCATTATGGTAACAACTGCACTAGTGTTATCTCATTATTACCCATCCGGCACTGGTGATCGAGTCGTCCTCTAGATCCTACAGCCAACGAGAAGACGGTTTTTCCATCAGAATTAAACTGTAATGCCTAAACTCAGACCTCCGGGTGGGCATGAGGGGGTTTTAATGGCAGGTGAATTGAACCCATTCCTTCATCAGTTAGCTTGAGCCTTTATTTGCTCTGCCATCATGTTGAAGCAAGGCCATGTTCATCCAGGTTGGGTAGTAAAGAAGGCAAAGATAGGTGACTATCGATATGGTTTGGTGGTTTTTGTGGTTCGACAGCTTCCCTCCACACCGGTTTCACTGAATAGTCTATCTTCCGTGTATATCAAATATAGATACGGTGGTGACTATAGTTAATATATCGGAGCTGGAGAGTGGATAGGTTACCCTGACGGTGAAACCGCCGCAAAGAAACTTAGTCACCCATAGTATCAGAGGGTGTCTTCCATCATCATCATCATTCGCTCATTAATCAAACACAAGGGTTGAATGACTTTAACAGCAACTTTGATCTAAGTACCAAGGGGGCGTGTTGGTTAGCGAGATAGAGTGTAAATCTTTAGAGTTGTGTTGAGCCTGAGTTCCCACTGCTGTCCCTTTTGAGCCTCCCAGCTAGGAGCTGATAGGCCAAACCAACACTCTGAAAAGTATAATGCTTTGATTTACAGTGATCAATAAGAGGGACAATTTCCAGATCATGGGGTTTCTGAGGAAACCAGATGATCACCATTATAGAGAAAAGTTTTTGCTCTGTGGACATAAATGTTTAGTAATGATCTCAAGGTTTGGGTCATTGTCTAGGGTAGAGAAAGAAAGACTTTCAGAAGGAGTGGGTTTTGTGGTGTTTTGATGCAAACATTTTCCTTTTTTCTGCTATGAGATCGTTGTTTATGTTTGCAGCTGCAATAAAGATACAGAGCTAGAGGTATAAATTGTGAGGTAGAGAGCTTAATTATGAATTTGTGGGAGGTTCTGCACAGGCTTGCATGGGTCTACTATGTGACCACTACAATTATAAAGATTTAAAACAGCTGTCTGGTGGGACTTGAATCTCTTGACTTGAACATTTAATGAGATCATTGTTAAAGAGTGAAAAAGATCTGTGTTCTATTCATTTCCATAAAAGTAATCCAGACACTAAAGCTTTTACCCAAAGATTCCACAGCCACATCTGAAAGCCCATATACATCCTGTAAATCTATTCCACTCCTGTCATTTCTCTTATATTAACATGAGGCTCATTCCATTCATTTAGAGAACATTCGTATACCATAAATCGATTTAAAAGATAAACAAAGATTAATTAAAATTTGAAACAAATAATTATTCAATTGTAAATGTAACAGTTTAAACATTAATTAAATCAATAGTAACAAACATAAATATTTTGAATTGATTAATTTGAATTGTTGAACTTGTTACAACACACTAATCTTGGAAAAGGTCTGAATTTTTATAAAAATGAATGAAAAACACTCTCACGATTTCTCAAACTACATTAGGCTATATGTCTATATCCTTCAAATGATTTAACACATCACTCTTCACACTCACATCAATATGTGCTCACTCCGGCCTGGATTATCTGATATACACCTGCTGATACTACCAAACCCATCACTTAAAAGCCATTACATCTGGTCTTCTTATTGACTGACAGTCATCATCGACTGTCAAGATCGTTAATGGCTTTGGTGCTCTGTTGGTGCCATCTATAGAGACACCAGACACTATTAAATCAATGGGAACATGACTTTTAACGATTTCTAAGAAAAGACTTCAAAACATCTATAAATTGATGAGGATGTCTCTTAGAATTTACACACATCAAAGGTTTTTCATAATTTACCTGAAGCAAAGAATGAGTAACTTTTTCGCCGTCTTTGACGATTCCTACATCTTCTTCGGGACGTAAGAAAAGAAACACGCTGTCACGCAGCTCTATCGAGTTTGAAAGACAAAACTCACAAGGTACCTAAGCCGAGATGTAATCAAGAGCAATACCGATATCGTGATTGTAACACCAAATATACCCTAGCAGTTTTCGACTTGTTTAGTATATTAAAAGTTACCGAAATTTTTTCGAAATAAACGAGAGACCCGAAATGAATATTAGAGACAAGGGTAAATTAGTCATTTACCACTTGAGGACATAATAGGCATAAAAGCATTAGATTATATGTAATTATGGAATTTGAGGAAAGATTAGTGGGTCAAATTAGAATATGGCATAAGTTGAATTGCAAAAAAGGGAGAACCTAAGGACTTAAAGGTAATTAAAGAAAACTTAAAACAAATAAAAAATGGGTTTTCTTGTCTTGGCCAAACATGGCCTTAACAAAACATGGGATTTAAGACAAATTTGGTCTCATTTTTAAGGGACCAAAAACCGTAGAGAGAGAGAGGGGAGAGGAAAAGAGAGAAGAAGAGGAAGAGGAAGAGAAGAAAAAGAGAAGAGAGGAAGAAGGAGAGAAGTTCAACAAGCAAAAAGGTATGGAACTTTGGATTTTTGTATGGAACTATGACTATTAACATGAATATATGTTTTGGGTTGTATGGAACAACCTTGGATAAGGATTTCTTCAACTGATATTTTCCATGGTTTCATCCCCTAACCTTAAAATGTTGTAAAGTATGGTTAGGGTAAAACCCAAATAGCACAAGAAAGGTAGATAATCCTCCCTTTCGAGGTCGGACTACAAGTAATCAGAATAATTGAGTTAGGGTTTAGAACAAACCCTAACTAATCATTATGTTTGGTTTATGTATGGGTTATTACCCATATTAGAATTGCTTTGAGAGTAAACCATGAAGGGTTTTTTGAAGAAAAGATATCCACAGCATGTCGATTTGGTATAATTGAGGTTACAAGATGAATATGAAATGATTTTGATGTGTGTATGAAGTATAGAGTTGGTTTGGGATGGAAAAATATGGAAAAATGGGAGAAAAACACACATTCTGGGCATTTTCAGGTGACATGTACCGGTACACCTTGAACATGTAAATTACACCCTCCGTAACCGAACTCGTACCGGTACATGCGACATGTGCGGTACACTTCGCTCTATTTTGACCGGGGCCAGATTTAGCCATAACTTACTCATTTATTATCCGATTTGAGTGGATTCAAGTGGCTAATTAAACTGACTTCAAGGAAAACCAAACATCCAAATAGGTACCTTCAAATTCTACCCTAAGGCCCAAAATCACCAAAGCGCCATGTTCAAGCTAAATCTCTGGGTTCTGTTTGAACATAGAGTAGTCCGGGTTGTTTAGGGCATAACTCGAGTTTCGGTGCTCCGATTTGGGTGATTCCAATTGGAGAAGGACCCTTAGCACCTTAGCTTTAAAGGAGTACAAAGAGAAAGTGTCAAATATGGAGTCAAGACACTGGAAAATGAGTATTACAAACTGTCCCAAGTGTAATATCGGTAAATTTACTAGTTTGGCATGAAAATGCCATAACTTTAGTTTGGATGATCCGATTGAATGATTCCAATTTCTAAGTAAAGTAGACTCGTAGAGGAATAAGAATACATGAATGAGGTATGATTTCATAGACATCATACTTTACATGTATATTTAGTGCCATGTGCAATAGGCATGAAACAAGGAAAATATAGAAAATGCAACATGTATAAATGTGTTCATGAAACATGAATGTGATATGGAAAATGAAAACGAACTGAAACCTGAATATGAATATGAAGGGAAATATGTCATGAACACATGATGTGGTTAAGTTATATATGATCATTATCACATATAACCAGAAATTGATAACCAATGATAGGAAATATATGAATGAGTATATGAACGAGTATACGTAAATGGGTATATGAATGAATACACATGAATGAGTATAGAATTATATACGTGAATGAATATATGAATAAGTATACGTGAATGAGTGTACGTGAAAGAGTATATGAAATAAGTATAGATTGAGTATATCTTTGAAAAGATAATACGAAGTGAAATTGAATTGAAATGTGATTATGATCGGTTATGAATGCTAATTGTGAAATATATATAAGTATATATATATACATTGATTTGAATTATTGTTATTCGAAATATTTGTCACACATATGCATGTGTGCATGTATTTGAACTATAAGTGAAATACCACGCATAAAAGCAAATCTGATTCAACATACGAATGATCATTACGATGATTCACTAATCCGTCTGTTACGAGCTGCATCCAATTAGCGTTAATACGCAAATGCGATTGGTTAATAACGATAAATGGATGTGATCTCATCAACTGGTCCGCTTCGCGAATGTCAATTCCTGTAATATGCGTGAGAGCGTATGATATGGAATGCGATAATCATATTGTTACTGTAATGATAAACACAGATCCAACAATCAACTGGCTGCGAATGTCAATTCTATAGTCAAAGTGAATCATATTGTTAAAATGCGAAATCACATTGTTATCGATCGACAAACATACAGATTCAAATAACCGAATCTATCGTGGAATGTCGAATTTATACCTATACGTGAGACGGGTGATATTGAATGAGATCACATTGTTAATAATGACAAACAAGATAGTGATTCAATACCGACCACATTTAATGTCAATTCTATAGTCAGCGGAATCATATTGTTAAATGCGAAATCACATTGCTATCGGGACGACAAATGCATTGTGGATTCAACATCCTAACTGGCCGTGGAATGTCGAATTCTATAGCCATATGTGAGATGGTGATATTGAATGCGTAAATCACATTGCTACCGAATGACAAATGCATGTGATTCAACAACCGGACCTATGAATGTCAATTTATAGTCAGTGAATCATACTATTAGACGCGAACGCGTCGCTACCAACGACAAACAGATAGGATTCAACAACCGACCGCCATGAATGTCAATTTATAGTCATATGTGAAACTACAAACCGAAAAGCGAAACAACGGTATTGAAAATTGTATTTGTATAAGTATCTTTAACATTACACAGACATAGTAAAAATGCATTATTTTGTAAATGCATTTTGTTAAATGTGAGTGTTATGTTTTGAATTTGTGCGTTTATGGGATTGCTCAAAAGAAGTGTTTTTTATGTAATTAAGAAGTCTAAAATGAAATAACACAAAAATGTTTCTGGGAAGATAATGAGTCGTTTCCGAGTAAAACCGGCTCCAAATTTTTGATCCGCCAACCGAGTCAAGTCGGGGATTTGGGTCATGACACTTTTGAAAATAAAAATTTAATAAAACCAAACAAATTGTTTTGATTGAAAATGTCGGAGTAAACCGGGCTCCAGCTTGGATCCGCCAACCGGGTCGAGTAGGGGATTCGGTCATACTTTGAAATGAAAATTTAATAAAACGATAACTAAAATAATTAAACGGGCATCCCGAATCATGAAATGTAAATGAAAAAGGGATTTGATTAATGGCTTCGTCCGTGATAATGATATGAGTCTAATACGCATGGTATTGGGCCATTCGACCTCGCATTTAACATTATGACGTGATCTCGTCTGATTTGCCATCAGAGATGTATAAGTTTGTTTTGACATGATCTCGACATGTCATACATGTAGAAGATATGAATTGAAACTTGTAAAGACATGACATATGGATGTGGATACGCACTGAAAATGATATGGAATCTAAAAGGATAAAATCTACATGTATAATATGATATGAGTTAGAAGTCACATAACAATAGGCTTCGTGTAATTGCATAAGGAAAGGTAAATGTAAAAAGATAGTGACGACGATTATTGTTATTGGTCGTTATTGTCTATATGTTCCCACTAAGCGTAAAGCTTAGCACGGGTGTTCAATCCGTGTAGGTACTGAAGAGGAGATAAAGAGGATGGGACATTCCACACCAACAAGACGAGCCATCTCGTAGATAGGTGCTCACCAAAGACTTCTTCCTCCGGGCGATCTCCGACGCTTGTATTGGGGATACGTGCATGTATAAGTATTTGTATAAGTAAATGAGACTTAGCATATGTGTATAGATTTTGATGGACACCACTCCGGTGGTAGTTCTTTTGTATATGTAAATTATTTTTTGTTATTACAAAAATTGTTGTACACCACAGGTACAAGTACAACTTTGAAAAAAAAAAAAGAAAGAAATTCCCAAGATACGCTTCACACCTCGAAACCGATCTGGATTCGCTTAATCGGGTCGGACCTTAATCTAGGGCGTGACGGTGATTGAAGAAGGCCATTCCTCGGGTCGCTTAAATGATTACTTCGTTGAGAATCTCGCCACGACGAAACATTATTTCGTTGCGCGCTGCTTAAGTCGGGCCTCGCTTTCTTCTGGTTCTTACATACGCTCCAACAACACCATTATTTCGTGCAAAGAAATGCCGCCAACACAGCTTGGTTTATCCGTGAACAAAAATGACGGCCGACTTCAGATGCTTGCATACGGTATGTCTACTGACCACTGACGAGTATGTCAGAATTGGAGAAACCACAACCATCGAGTGTGTCAAACGATTCTGCCAGGGGGTGGTAGAAATTTTTGGGCTTGAATATCTCGCATCCCCAAACGCTACCGACATCTCTTAGCCGCTACGAAAGCTAATCAACGTGGCTTTCCAGAATGTCGCGCTTGGACCGTATACTGGACGCGGAAAAACCGCCCGCCAAAGATATCACGAATGTATAACGCCATGTCCACCGACCGACTATTGTGCTCCGAAGCCGTCGCCTCCTACGACTTGTGGATATGACAAGCTTTTTTGGCATGCCTGGATCTAACAATGATATTAATGTACTCGACGCCTCCTAACTGCTTGGGTTAACTTCTATGAAGCATGTGGCCCTTCAAAGAATTATACCATAATGGGCAACGATTACAATATGGGATACTATCTTGCACGGTATATATCCAAAATGGGGCAACAATTGTTCAATCAATTTCGTGATCCTCAAGAGTTTTACCACGAACTTTTCAAGAAACACGAGTTACCGAAAGGATGTAGAGCGAGCATTTGGGGTGCTTCAAGCTCGTTTTGCTATCATTCGTAGACAGGCTCGATTCTGACATCATGAAGACTTGACTTTTATCATGAAAGTGTGTATTATATTACAATAAATACAATTGAGAATGAGCGGTTGATTACAATGAACTTCATGGTAAATAGCTTCCGCAATGACGACTATGACTCATTAGGAACCGATGGCCCAGTTGAAGTCTCACGAGGCCCAAGACCCTTTGATCAATTTATGGCTACCAACCGTGCCATTCGAGATTCGAACACCCACTATGCCCTCCTCCACGGCTATCATTGCATTTAGCACGCTACACTTGATGCGCTATCGAAAGGATTTTGCCTTATTTTAATATTACGTTTTGCTCGGTCATGTTAAGGCATGCTTTTTTTTAATGAAAATTCAAGTTAGTTGCATATTTTAATCATTTTTTACTACTAAAATTTGTTAGATAATTTTAATATTTCATTTTAGGTAAGTAGACAAAAATTGAAATTACATTGAAAATAAACAACCTAGTAACTGCTTTCTATACATTAAAGTTGCTTACTTGCATTTCTCTATCATTTTTGCCATAATCGCATTCTTACGTGAATGATAATACTATTATTGCTCAACCTGACATATGTGAGATGTCTTTTTCCTTAATAGCATCATCTAGCGATCATCCCAGAACCCATCTCTGGATCCTTCGCATCCTATCTTCAAAGACGCGAAGAACGTCTAGTTGTACATCCTCCCTCCGTGCTTGCTCCTTCAAGAATTGGAAGCTTTTGTCTTCATAAAAATTCTTTCTTTTTCACTCGCCGCATAATTCACGAATCGTATCTCGAAGGAATTACTAGTATCCAGTTGACTCACCTTACTTTTCTCGTCTCGCTTTAGCCGCTTCTTCCCTAGGGTCTCTTCCCTTGAGAGCTAATCGTTGCATTAAGCAGGCGTGGATCTTGATCTGAGTCAAGAGATACATGTGTATAATGAGTTCCCTCATAAACATGGGAGCGGGGCCTAGGGTTGCTTTGCGGTATAATCATCCACTTATTGTGATGCCCCAAACCCGAGGTCCGTCACCACCCACAACCCGCTAAACACTCGCGAATGCCGATGACCCGACATTTCACGAAAATCGGGGCGAGTCTCCTTTCACAAGTGAAACCCACCTAAATACAAAACCTCGCATATACCGTCCCAAATATATCAAATATATCCAATCACATGAGTACGGCCACTGACCCACAAACTATACTCATAATACATACTAATTATGAATCCAACTATATACCAAATAGTTACAAGAGTTACAATATTTTCACTTTAAACAATCTATATATTAAAATTAGACATTTCAATACATGTAAGAGTATCACCAACCAAAGCCACAACCCTACTTCTAACTTCATTCCCTAGGACGAGCCGTCCCTCGTACGCCCCCGTACCGTAAAATAATATCCGACAGGTGAGCTAATGTGCCTCGCAGTGGAATCCGCCTCTAAGTGGGCTACTCTCCACTTAAGTGCAATGCAATGTTCCAAAATAAACACACACATTCAAGCCAAACGTACGATCCTACTCAATGTCTACATGACTAACTCGAATCCCAGTCCTCACCGACTCTCTCTCACACTACTTGCCTCGTATAGAGAATTATTGTTTTGTTAGTTTGTGGACAACCCTCCGATGTGTATATATATCAATTGGGTCGTCTTCGACGATTGATATTATTCCTTGGTTTCAGATTCACCCTCCAATAATTAACATTTTAGACAACTCCGAACCGTTTTCTCTAGACTGTCCTCATGCACTCACCCTATAGTCCTAGTGGTGTTCCCAAAGGTATATACGCATGTATGCCAATTCCAATACAGCCTAATTCACAAGTAAATATATAAACATGCATATATTTACAAAATTTAATTCACAATCATGTCATGTAAATTAATTAATTCACATCAAAATTAGCTCACTTGGGCTAATGATCAAACACGAGCAATTCTACTTGAATTACTCGACCAAACATATTAATTCACAAAAATTATTTTTGAGAACACTGTTTCGAGAATAGTGAAACCCTAGGTTACTATTCCCGAAAAATCACAATTCATCGATTCACTTTATGAACCTAGGTTTCACGGCCATTTTCGGCCTCAATCCAATCAATACATGATTAACACATGAATGCACTAATCAACCTGGGTCACTGGAGCGTACCACGGCTGCTCCATTTTGGTTCCAAAAATTATATCAATTCGGTCCCAAGTTTTGGGACCGATTAGACGGCCCCTCACGGCCTCATTCAACTCAAACATTCGTAAAACACTTAAAATGAGAATAAAACTCAAATAGGGAAAAACCCCTACCTCTCGGAGTTTGTCAAAACTCACAACCGTGTCCACGCTGAGAGCCTCCGCTGCAGCGCTTCTCATTCGAACACTACCGATGATCGGACGCTTGCATTTCTAGAGAGAAGTTCTCTCTCTCTAAAACTCTCTAATCCGCTACTCACCGCATCCCCGCGCCCTGCTCGCCCTCCGCTTTTTTTTTTTTGTCACTTAAATCTGGGGAAGACGAATTCACTGCTCCCCTTTTTTGCTTTATTATCATTTAATCCATTTTATTTATTAATTCCTTCTTTCACCACACATCTCAAGACCATCTCGGCTATCCATTTTCGTCACTATTCATCATACCACTTATGGTACATGAGTACTTGTTATATGTGACTTTCAGAAGATCGAAAATCTTTTTACTAAGACCCGAAACGCGATGTCTCTAAAAACGGCCACCCGATCATGGGAATATTACAAAATTTGCCGTAAGCAACTAGATTTTTCGAGACGATTCCAACGGTGAAATTGTCATTATCCGCATTCAGATAATAAATTACGGATTTTTTTAGCTGAAATTAACAACTTTGTAATCGAAATTACGATTTTGTCATTTTTCCAAAAATTGGAATTTCTCGGGTCTTACACTTATCACAGTATTTAATCACCTCCCAACAATGATCATAAATCCACGGACTCCTAACTTCTGCTTGAAACATATTCAGCTTTCGCACACGCCATAAAAAATAAATTTAGATATAAATAAAATTTTCATTAAAATAATGTTAGAAAATTATAACAATAGATAATCGAATTGCCGCGACAAGCCGCTTCCACTTTGCGCCTATTTGCGATCTCATAGTATCCACGCCGCTTCACAATAACGCCGGATTCTATCCCATCGATTTTATACGTAACATAAAGTCCTCGTAAGGGGTCAACTCCAACACGGCCTCCAAAAACTCTCGGCCATCACTCGATCCCAAAACTTTGACATCAGTTGCCCAATACCGATCATCGGATCTTGGGTTATGGTCAACCAAGATATGCACAGTACCACGTCTTCCTCAGTTAAGAAAGATTTTCCTGCCTAGCCCAGATCAGCGAGATGCCATTTTCGCAACAAAATCAAACTTAAATTAAGTATTGGTAAACTAAGGTGGAAAATTAATAAAACAAATTATTTAAATAGCATCACATTAAATGAAAGATATAAGATGCACGCAATAAAATAAATTAATTCATATCAAGAAACATTTTATTTTAAATTTGTATTTTAAATTATTCACAAAAAAATATGATTTTATGTTTGTTTCATTTATTAATAATATTTTATTTATAATATTATAAATTGAAAATAATTAGAAGTTAATAAAATATTTGTAGGCTAATAAAATAAATTAATTCATATCAAGTAAAAACATTTTATTTTAAATTTGTATTTTAAATTATTCACAAAATATGATTTATGGTTTGTTTAATTTATTATTAAAATTTTATTTATAATATTATAAAATTGATAACAATTAGAAATTAATAAAAATATTTGTAGGCTACTCACAAAAATTTGCCATTAAACTAGCTATTGCTTTGTTTATTTTTTAAGCCAAATGACGCTGCTTTTGGCTCTAAAATTTTTTTGAAATTCGCCGTACTCAAAACGACGCCGTTTTGGACAAACCGCCGCGAAAACGGCGCTGCTTTTTGCGCAGCAGCCACCAAAACAACGTCGTTTTGTTTTTAATTTAAAAATAAATAAAAACGAAACGACGTCATTTTTTGTCATCCATTGACAAAACGACGTCGTTTCATGGAGACGCCTGCCCAAAAAGAAATGCCCTGTTCACTGCTCCACTGGGAGCAAAGAACGGAATGTGAGCAGAGGGGATGGGGGAGGATATAGCGTACACCTGGTCACGTCTCTGGAACTGCGCATCTCACATGAACCTAGAGATGGCGCGCGGCTCTGCGATCTGCGGGTTTTGGACCGAAATGCGAGCGAGGGAAAGCACTTTGACTTTGACTCGCTTAACCGCGACTATTAACGATCGAGGTTGGCTCTTACCACCGCTTTTCTTCCTTTATTTTCGCTTTCTTATCGCTTTCCAAATCGTATATATTAAAAAATTTTCAAAACCATTGGGAGATTGTGAAATCAAGTAGTATATTGTCATGGGAATCTCTTGAGATTGCCACTTGCGCACTGGTCTCAGCTAATCGCAGCTCACTGTGTGTGTCCGGTTCACGCGTTTCTTGCTTCCAAATCCGCTATATCTTGAGGGCAGGAATGGGTTTTCACCGTTTGCTCATAAGCAAAGTGATCGCCTATATATCATCAAATTTACCGATCAATCGTGATATCGCAAAAATTTGGGTTTCTCCGTATCGCTTCCACTCGCTGAGCGATTTTTTTCACCAAAAAGCATCTATTTTTATTACATGCTGCTTGGCCTCCACTGCCAGCCAGTTTAATAACCCTTAAATAAAAGTTAAAAGACTTCAATTTAAATTCTATTTTTGAAACTTTTATTCAAAATGATGTATAAGATAATGTTTAGATTTTTTAATTTAATTTAGCCGTTGTCATAGGTAACAATATTACTTAAGCACTAGGGCTAATTGTTTGACCGGTAAACTAACTTAAGAATTTCTTTTTTCAAATGCATCATTTCCGTCTAAAACTATAGGATGAGCCGCCCAAACTCTTAGATATGAGTCATATGAGATGAGCCTCACATTGACAAGTGACACCCCTAGGCCCTACCTCCTCTCCTCGGCATACCAAACCGAATAATGAATAATGATAATAACTGTTTCAAAAAGAACATCCATGAGGTTGCCCTAGCTAGTGCTTTACGAGAGTGGGGAACGTAAGGATAAAACCGGAAATTTGATAAGTGCATGGGGTATATTGATGAAACACGGAATTTGAGACTAGTAAACTAATAGCTCTTTGGATTTTATGAGAGGAGGGATGGGACCTGATGGGGATGGGGATGGGAATGTGGATGGTCCCTAGAGACTAGAAGTGTGTGTAGTCTAAATATACGGTAGATGTGTGATGGGGACATGATGAATGGAGAAGCGTGTTGGGGAGACCTAGGAAGAAGACATCTCCTCCACAAACAAGTGGTTGGTACGGTTCCAGTTCCTAACTCCCACAAAATCTTGGTTTTCATTCCTCCACCTCATCCCAACAATCCTCAGTCTTCCTTCAAATAGCATGTTAGCAGGACGGGGCCCCCACCCCCACTTGTTCCAGTTCAACTAATCCCATCACATCCCATACCTGCTTCCCCCATCTTCTCGGTTAAACTTTTCCACAAGTTTTTGGTTCTTCCAGTTCAACTAATCCCATCACATCCCATACCTGCTTCCCCCATCTTCTCGGTTAAACTTTTCCACAAGTTTTTGGTTCTTCTTTTCCACAAGTTTTTGGTTCTTCTTTTCAACTAATCCCATCACATCCCATACCTGCTTCCCCCATCTTCTCGGTTAAACTTTTCCACAAGTTTTTGGTTCTTCCTCAAATTTCTCTATTCCCTTCCGTTGTGTTTGGGGTGCCCCCACCCACCCAACCCCCCAAGGTCGGTTTCTTTGCATGGGAAGTTTTTTGTGGCAATGTGTTAACTCTATATCAATTAAAAAGGAGTGACAGAGCTTTGACTAATAGGTGTTTTTTTTTTTGTGACAAGCAGGAAGAAATAATTGACCATTTACTTATCCATTGTTCAAAGGCTAAAATTTTATGAGATTTGTTTCTAATCATTTTTGGTGTTAGTGGGATGTTTCGACTCTTTATGAAGGAGACTCGTTTTTTCTTGGCAAGGTTCCTTTATGGATAAGAGGCGTAAGAAGGCTTGGATGACAGCTCTCTTTTGCATTTTGTGGCTAATTTGACAGAAAAGAAACAAAATTGTGTTTGACGATGTGAATATGTCAGTTAATAGGATGAAGACTTTTTTTTTAAGTAATCTTCACTGTAAAACTTGTATATCAAGCAGACAATGGCTGATTGACATGGATTGCAACAAGACCTTCGGGCTTTGCTGGGTAGAGGGTAGGTTTTTTTTCCTTCTTCTTCTCTGCTTCCCAAGACCCCCTTTGTATATCTCCTGTATACTCTAAAGTTGTCCTGTGCTTTTTCTTTTTCATGGCTAATATACCTAAGAATAAAAACGGGTTTTTTCGGGCTTATATTTCATTTAAAATCGGTTTTCGGCCGACACCGAAGAAAAATCACTTAAAATTGATCGTGAGGAAAAATCTGGGAAAAATTCATGAAAATCGCCGATTTTTCCACCCAAAATCGAGATCATGCGAAAGACGCTACACACAAGGCGACTTTTGAAAAAATACTCCAGAAATATCTAGAATATAGGTAAAGATCGGTAAATATCGGTAAATATCGGTAACATCGTAAATACTCCAGAATCACTATTTTGACTCAAAATTTTTATAAATACCTATAAAATCATGCAATCTCTTACAAACTCATCCATACACATCCAAGCTCCATTTAACTCTCAAATTATTTTTCTCGCTGATTATCCTCAATATTTTGGAAGATCTTATTAGCGAATATTATCTTTCATCAAGACTTTTGACCCTTCATCAAATAACGAATTCAACACATGTCTTCATTTTATTTTTAAATTACTATCAGAATGCACTTCGATAAATTATAAATGAATATTATTTCACTGTGATATTTATTATTTACGCTTTTATAAAGTTCAACAAGATTTTGGCGAATTTCAAAAGTATTTTTATTAATTTTCGTTTTATCGATATTTTTGTCAAAATATCCACCGATATTTACCGATATATCCGTAAAATCCAAGTACCGATATATCCGTAATTACCGATATTTTGTTCCTTGAATATACCTATTCTTTACTTATAAAAAAAAAAATTTATATTAAACAAAAATCCTACAAAGCCAACTGTTGTGAAATATTGCTTAACTTGAGATCGTGCCTACTGATGTGTGAGGTCATGCTCGAGCCACCTCTTAATAATTTATTATCTATTTGTTGATTTAAAAGTCCATGAAATACTTTATTTAGTTTGTTTAACTCTCCATATATAGGTATGAGACTATATATGAGGGAGAGTATTAAAAGAATTATATTTATATTGAATCCAAATCCTATAAATTTAAGCTTTTAAAAGAGTTAGGTGATTTAAAAAATAACATTAAGTACGATTTAGTATTAGATTATATTTAGAATTAAGTAAAAAAGCAAACAAACTTAAGTCTTAAGTCCTCTGTTATGGCTCCCTCATCTGGGAATCCCAACTAACCTAGTAGGTAGGCTGGTTGACTAATTAGGCTAGACTTTTCTATGGAAGAGATTGGCTGATTCTAACTTCAACTAAACCATGGAGCTGGATTCAAAAGAAAGATACTGATGATGAATCATTATGTAGTTAGGAAACGTGTTGAAATCAATGTCCGGATAATGAAAAATAAAAATAAAGAAAAATATTAAATTTACGTAGAAACCTTACAAGAGCAACAACGGATAAAAAGAGAAAACTTTTATAAATCTAAGAATAATTATAGATTATAGCGAAATAGAGAATAAATTCTAAAATATTGATATTACAAAAATACCTAATTAGAAAAGTCGTACCGTGAACCTTCGGGTAAGATATAAGCCCAAAACCAAAATTGGGTTATAAATCAACAAAATCCAAACCTCCCATAGTTTTGCAATTCTTTCCTAAAGGTTGACTACAGGAAAACAATGTTACTGAGCAAAGATGCATCTCTCCAGTAGAGATGTGGGGACAAGAAGTAAAATTTACAAACTTCATATTTTAGTTAATTTAATGATGTAGAGATAAGAGTGATAAGAAACATAAACATTTTTCGGAGGTTAGATGGATCATTGACTTATAGATGAGAGTGGGATTGGCATTTTACTGTTAAATCATTTCCACAATAGAGTTCAAGTTGGAAGTGTGACAGGACAGAGGAAAAGGCAAAATTCAAAGAGTATAGCTAGGGCTCTGAAATGGCAGAATTAGCAAGAATTAGTGTAGCCAATCCTAGATGAATTAGGGCTTGCCCAGTTAAGTAGTAGAAACTTGAGATCAAGTTTCTGTTCAAGTTGTATTCATCCAATCATTAAGAGAGTTAAGATGTCAACTTGCATGACACATCTCCTTCCTCATCCCTCTAATACATGCAAATGCCCTTGTTAATTATAAGAATTGCTAAATTCTTTTGTCATGAAACTCAATTTAGAGTGTTTTTGATAGTATTTATGTTCAAAGTACTTTTAATTAAAGCATTTTCTTTAAATTGTTTTTTTTTGTTAGAAAATTACCTTTTAAGTCTTTCAAATCTTTAAAAGTATTCTCTAAATTTTTTCAAACATCTGATTTCTATTTAGAAACAGTTTTTATACAAGAGGTCCTTACTAGAAACACTGCATAATGAACTCTCAGTTATCGCAAAGCATTTGGATTGTCTGAAAACTAGAATCAACCATCTCCCCTGTTTTGTCTAGTGCAAAGTCCAAGGCTATGTTTGGCTTCTAAAGAAAATGACAAAGAAATTATTTATAAAAAATAAAAAAATTGCTATGGAAATTAGAAGAAAAACTTCCTATTTTCCTTATAAAAAGTTCAAGAAAATGCAATTTTTATAAATTTAATTTCACTTGTTTTCTTTGAACAATCAAAATAGAGACAATCCACAGTCTCCTTTCCCTTTCCTTCCCTCAAACATAAATCTACCAGCCTCTAGGTAAGTAATTTTCACAATCTTAAAATACATCTATAGGATACCACAAAGGTTCAATGGGAAGAATGAAGTGTCTTAAAAGAATCCTCTACGATGGATTTACTAACCGACTCAAAAGTTTATTCCACTTAAAATAATGAAACTTGATAAACCTCAATTGTAGTGTTATTGAGCAATACATGCTACTAAAAATTGCCTTTGTAGATAGTGCATGATTATTAGAGAGTCAGTTTATAATTAAGTTAAAGTTAGCGCTTTCCATGGACATATATATACATATAGTCTTGTATATGTTTACTCCAAGATAAATAGATCAATGGAGAATTTCTTTTCTTTCTTGGTTCTCCCTTCTTTCTTTGTTCTTTATTTGTTCCTCCAGACATATTTTCTATTCAGGAAAACTTAGGCTTTTTAACATGGTATCAGAGCATTGATTTTTCTGTTGCTCATCTCGCTCTTTATTTGCTTCAATCTTTCAAATTGCACTCATGACGTCTTAAGAGGTGGACCAGATTTCCAGTAGCGGCAAAGATTCTGATGGCAAATCAAGGAATCAATCCATAGTGATGATCATGAAACCCTTAGTTCTACATTACTCAGACAGTTTAGGCTTGATCCTTGTGTCTCAATTGCTAACAGGAGAAAATTATGCCTCATGGGTATCATAATATTACCTTTTGTCCGTGAAGAACAAGCTAGGGTTTGTTGATGGTTTGATCGAAAAGCCGTCAAGTGAAAATCCTGATCTTCTCAATTGTTGGATGCGAAATAATAATATAGTCATCGCATGGTTGTTGAATTCGATTTCGAAGGAAATCTCAGCGAGTTTGCTATATTCTGCATATGCATATGAGATCTGGAACGAACTGAGAGACAAACGTGAACAAAGTAATGGCCCTCGAATGTCTCAGTTGCTTCAAGATTTGGTTAACCTTTGTTAGGCCACAATGCACTTGCGGAAAGTGTACATGTGGTGGTATGAAAATTTTGGATATGTATCATCAAACTGAGTACGTAATGACCTGCTTGATGGGATTAAGTGAATCTTTCACTCTTGCTCGTGATCAAGTATTACTCATGGATCCGATTCCACCTATTAATCGTGTTTTTTCTCTCATCTCTCAAGAGAGCGTGAGTAATGGCGACCGAGCCCGGCCCAACCGATTAGCGTGGATAGAAACAAGGATGCTTTCGTTTAATTCTCCTTTACACATTTATTATATTTTTTTTTCAAAAATGTCGACCCAAATCCTCGCTCGACCAGGTTGAGTTCGACCAGAACAGTTCTCAAACGATTTTCAATTATCTTATCAAAACATTTTCTTTATATTTATTTCTCTTAGGGTTTCGGTTGCTTGAGAAAAGCATTTTTCAAATGATATTTAAACATTCACATTCTAAGCTCAATTACAATGAAGGCGATACATGCCCTTTGAAATGATATACAAAACCAAACATTTCTTTGAGTTCAACTATTTGTTCACAAAATTTTCCATATTTAAAAAAAGGAAATGATATGCATGGCAGGTATATACTTATACGCATGGCTATGTATTTCGACACTTCACGATCTTGTCTTATTTCTGTCTACTCGAAACTGCGCATAGATAAAAAAAATATCGCTAACGTTTTCAGTATGAGTGGTTATCTGGGATTATTCCGATATTAATTTAACTTTCGGTATGCATTTAATAACATTAAGCCATGCCTATTATATCAACATATACTCATGCTATTCTTTTATGTAGCAATTTCCAAATCATTTTATATCACAACATGCATGCCCCAATGCAACAATTCAATTCTGATTAATTTATGAGATTTAAGCATATACATAAAATCCATTTTCACTGCATTAATCTTGGTTCTTTCACTTGGCCCAAATGATTGTTTTAATAGATTAGTTGATGAATCTCCTTTTCATTATCATTCGGTAATGTGCACACATTCAACAATTCGGTCTCCCATCATGGCGGATGCCGTTTGGTGCACCAAGCATGCGGTATCACTTAATGCCATACCACCATCTGACGGATGTGAATTGGTGCATCACTTGATGGGACATTTCTTCAATGCCATACGCCATCGCAGCGGATGTCGATTGGGTGCATCAGCTAGTGGACATTTCTTCAATACCATCTCGCCATCATGGCGGATCACGGAATTGGTGCATCCGCCAATTAGGACATTGGACAATTCGGGGTGCCGCCGTTGGTAATTCGATTGATGCATCTATTGGGGCGGTTTCATTGGTATATCGTTTCAATTCAAGATCTTCGGGAATTGACCGGTCGTTTACAATTAGATTTATCATTACGCGTTGTTCCGGTTTCAAATATAACATTTCCAATTCCATATTCACTTTTCGTATTGTCTTTGAGGATGTGCGCAATTTATGCTCATTTCATATATATTCCATGGTTACTTGGTAAACTGCAAAATACTTGATTAGATAGTGAGAGAACTAACGAAGTTATCGGATCACAGTTTTACTCTCTTTGATCTAACGGTCTAGGTTAGCTGATCATCACGTCACAATTAATAACAATGCGCCGCTCTGGTGGATAACAATTATCATATTTTTGGTAGAATGACAATTTATCTTTGGTAAGCGGTTTTGGGTTAAGACATAATCCGCGCCCCGAACACTTCGCCTTGGCGGCGGGGCGCGATCGATTTTCATCAGTTCTCATCGCCGTTGAGCGCCAATTAATCGTTTAACGGGTCCTTAAACGTGAGTGTGATCGGGACTTAACGGTGCAAAATTTTCAAGCGAGCTGCGGAGTAGTGGTACGGTGCCACTGGCCAGTACCGATGCTAGTCCTCTGCTGTTGGTGCGGTACTAGTTTGGGTAATTTACCGATACCACGCGCGCCATCGTAGTGCGGTGCCACTCTTTGGTACCATACCACCTATGGTTTTGCCCCGAATGCGAGATTTTGGCATTTTCACATTTTCTTCCACAAATCTTCTCAATTCATCCATATCAAAATGCACCATGATCTGCAAAAGCAACTCCAAATGTGGTTTAAAATCAATAAAAAAATCCCTTTCCCTCAAGTTAGGGCTTTTCACCAAAATCCAAATCAAAGAATGAGGTTAGGGTTTTGATTTTTTTCTTACCTTATCTCTTCAAATCTCCTCTTCATGTTGTTGTTCCATAGGAGGAAGAAATAGAAGCAAATCCCAGCCAAACCCTCCTCCTTGTAAACCCTAGATTTTCTCCTCCCGCCTCTATAAAAAACGTGATGTGCTTTAATGAGCATCAAAGACCACTTTTGGTCTTTTACTCCCTTCAGTATAAATTTGTGTTTGGCTACATATATCCTTTATAATTTTCCACCTTTTTGGTGTAAGTCACTTAATCTATATAAGGCCTTGTTTGACCGCCGATAAATCTCATTTTCCATTTTTTGGCATTTCTAACTCTTTACTTCATTCATATCATTCATCATTTAACATTAGCATTTAGCTATCATTTTGACCCATAGGTCCTCATTTTACAAATTCCAAATGTTTTCCATTTTCTCTTGGGTAAATTTTGAGTTCAATTAATTTCTCATTTTAGCATATAATATTCAAATGTATGCTCCACTTTCAATTACATTTATCAATTTATAGTTCATCAAATTTCGAAAAAGCCCAAGTTTGACTCAATTATACCGGAATATATAATAAAATTATAATAAATTCTAGAAGGTATTTTGAAGTGATTACAACAATGATGCGTCAAAGCTGCCTTAACCAAGATCCAACAATAACCTGACGATGTTGGGAAAAATCTGATTCTAAAACCAAACATCAGAAAGACCGACCAATTTATTTTTGTACCAAAATTCCTGGTCACACCGTTGACAAGTGCTACAAATTACATGGTTTTCCTCCAGGATATAAACCAAAGATCAAGGGGCGAGTTAATGCTGCAGGAATAAACTCTATTGAAGCACAAAATTTTGGAACATCTATAAGACCACGGGATAGTGGGAAGCCTAGAGAATTTTTTGTATCCTTTCTTAGTGTTGATCAATGTAATTAACTCATCGTTATGCTTTCTACTCGTGGTTTTGCCTCAACGTCATCCACAGCAGATGTTCATTTCTGCTAATTCGACAGGTACGTAATATTTGTTAACAATTATGGCTCTTTCTCATCTTCAATTCTATGGATAATAGATTTTGCAGACTTCAAGGCACATATGTGCAGATCGTTCTTCATTCCCAACATTGAAACAATTGCGCGCCATTACAGTCTTTGCCAAATCATACAACCATTCCAGTGCGCTGCAGAAACTAGATTTGATGAGCGAAATTCAACATGAGATATTTATATGTTCTGGGACTGGATTGTAATCTCATATCTGTGAGCGCACTGACTACCAATTCAAATCTTGTTCTTGTCTTTTCGAATGATGGCTTTTCTATTCAAGATATGCCCACCAAGATAACGATTGGCATGGGTAGAAGGTGGAATGATTTGTATGTTTTCCAAGCTGCAGTTCCTCAAACAGTTCTGGTGAATAAGTTTAAGTCCAAGTTTGGCATGATCGACTCGGCCATCCTGGTTTCCAAAAACTACAATCCCTCAAGCACGTTTTGGAATTCTCATAATTTAATACACCACAACCTTGTCTCATATGTGCTATTGCTAAGCAGAGGCGTTTTCCTTTTACATTTTTCACATAACAAATGGTAAGCAAAACCTTTGATGTTGTCGACTTTTATATTTAGGGTCCGTTTCATCCAGGCTTCACGCTGGTGGCTTTAGATTTTTCTTCTTTGATGGTCATTGTACATGATTACGATGATGAGAGGCGTAATGTGATGTTCATTTATGATTCCTCGATTCTAAAATATGATAACAACTGAGACCCAGGAAGTACGATAAAATTCATTCAAGTCAGACCATGCCAAAGAATTGGCGTACCCGCTGAATACTTCTCTAAAACAGGGACTCTTCATCAATATTCATGCGTCGAATGTCCCAAGCAGAACTCTGTAATTGAAAGGAAGCATCAACACGTTCTTAATGTGGCACGAGCATTGTTTTTAATCCCAGTTCTCTCAAATTTTGGTCTAACAACCATATCCTCATCAATCGCACACCAACACCATTCACTCCAAGATCGTGCCATACGAAGCCCTATATGAGAAGCAAGTTGATTACTCTTTCTTTCGGGTGTTTGGGTGCTTAGCCTTTGCCTCCACACTTTCAACACATCGTACAAAATTCAACCTTGTGCCAGGATTTGCATCTTCCTTGGTTACCTGGCTAAGATTAAAAGATATAGATTGTATGATGTCTCCACCAAAGAGATCTTTGTCTCTCAGAGATGTCATATTTCATGAATCTACTTTTCCATTCTCTTCTATGCCTGCATGGACTCTACTGGTGATATTTTTTCAGAACTTGTCCTTCCCTGGAGAAGCTATGTGGAGCTGATGTTACTTCAAAGCAAACATTGATCATTTTTCCTCTCTGTAACACCATACCTGCTACATTCCCCTGCTTTCATTTCAATTATGAACCACTTGCTTCAGTCAACTCATTCCATTATTTCGCTGCTCCATCAAGCTCAGCCCCAATCTCCTCAAATGCTGTAGTTCCATTGCACCGTTCACACTGTCACAAGCCCAAATATCTTCCGAGACTATCTTTGCAGTGGTCTCGTTAGTTACACACATCCACCACCTTACTTTCTCAATCTGTTTCCATATGATCTATTGTCTCCTGTCATCACCACCACCTTGCGCTCTCTCGGTATCCATGGCCTATGAGCCACAATTCTACCATCAAGCAATAAGGTATGCTTTCCACTGGCAAGCTGCCAAGAAAGGAAGGATTGGATACTATGGACCAGTAACCACGCTGGTCAGTGATTCATTGCCCGTAAACAAAATCATTGGTTGTCGGTGGATCTTCAAAAACAAATTTCATTATGATGGCACACTCTCGCGTCACAAAGCTCGCTTAGTAGCAAAGGGCTACAATCAACAAGAGGGCATCGATTTCATTGATGTTTTCTCCCCAGTTGCCAAACTAGTCACAGTAAAGACACTCCTTGCATTGGCAGCCTCCCAAAATTGGATATTGGCACAGTTAGACATCAACAATGCATTCCTTAATGGGTATTTGAGAGTGTCATTTGATTTGCCGATGGGTTATATTGCCGAAGTCTTGTGTCAATCTGGGGGATTTGGTGTACCACTTCATAAGTCAATATATGGCTCCCAAACAAACCTCGACAATGGAATATCAAATTTACACAGGTGGTGGTCGACTCAGGTTTTGTTCAATCTAAAGCAAATTATTCATTATTTACCAAAGGTCGTGAAGTACTTCTTTGTTGCCATTTGGTTTATGTTGATGACATCGTTGTTGCTAGTCCAAATCTATGCACCAGTTTGCCTGTCAAGGATTTTTTACATACAAATTTAAATTGAAAGATCTGAGCCATCTCGAGTTTTCTTGAGTTTGGGATTGCCGATCTGTTCGCTAGAATTGTGGTAGTGCCATTCTGCTACACACTGCACTTGTGAGAGATTTGAGCGTGCACTCAAGCCTCATTATACTCCTATGAATCCGAGGTGGCACTTCAAAGGATGGTGCTGAATTACTTGCTTGTCACCGCCTATCATCGGTTGGATTGGTCTTTGTTGTATCTATTATCTCAGGCCCGATATCACCTATACTGTATACACCTGAGCCAGTTCATTTATGCCCACCACCTCATCCACATGCAAGCCGCTACTCATCTGTTTCGTTATTTGAAAAGTGAACTGGGTCTTGTTTTTCAGCCTCTTTGACTTTTACGTTGCATGCTTTTCGGATGCTAATTGACTCTTGTTCGATCACTGGTTTTTGTGCTTTTCTTGGTGATTTAATTTCATGAAATAAAGGAACACATTGTTCCGTTCTTCTGCTTAAGCTGAATATCCTGCATAGCTATAGCTAGTGATTTCTTGGCTCCAACAGCTTCTTCATGACTTTGGGATATCTTCAACTCCAGCTTTGCTATTGTAACGATAATCAGTCGATGTTCACATTGCACATAACCCAATGTTTCATAAACTCGATTGATTGTGTTTTGTTTACTTAGTCAGAATCAATCACGTTGCATAAAACTTCTCCCTATTCGTTCTCAACATCAACTGGCTGATCCTTTTACCAAACCATTATATGCTTCCCACCTTTTGCATTTGTTATCCAAGATGGGACTGAAAAATATTTTTGTCCATCTTGAGGGGGAGTATTAGAGAGTCAGTTTATAATTAAGTTAAAGTTAGTACTCCGTGGACATATATATATATACACACACATATATAGTCTTGTATGTTTGTAGAACAAATAGATCAATAAGAAAATTTCTTTTCTTTTTCTCGGTTCTCTCATTTCCTTTACTCCATTTGTGTTTTCTATTGGCTTTCAGGCTTTTAACACAATGATCTCTGGAATGGGCGGCACTTTTCATCTTAAAAATCAATGGGAGTCTTGGCAGTCCCCCTCACCACCAAAGGAATAATAATAAATTCGGTTCTGGCAAGTGTATTTGTTGTCACTCTCATTTTCCTGAATATCCAAATTCTCCCTAGTACCATCCTCTAAAGCATTGCCAATATCCACTCTACAATACAACACACAACACATTGCATTTAACTAAATTAAACTCAAGAAAAATAATTATTATTATAATTTGTATAGATTCACAAAAAGTATACAATAACCAATTATCTCTTTGATTCCTTGGTGGTAAAATTCACGACGTTAGTGTTTCCGTCGGAGTGATTTGCAAGGTGTTCTTGTCATTCGAAGGTCGTTTTATCCTAGGAAGCAGATATGTGGCAAAGTCTCAAGCACCCTCGGAAGAAGACAAATATGCTTTAAGAAGATTGTGTTGCATAAGACTCGACCTGACATTGTCCCTTATATATCTATATCTTTGTAATTTTCCTTTTCTTCTTCTCTTGATTTTCATTTCAAGTTTACTATGTAATGTAAAATTACAAGAATTTGCTCCATATGATTTCTTCTTCTAAGTCTCCATTAAATGCGGTTTCATCCATCGATGTACTTGAGGTTTCTCAATCACGACAATTGTGTCAGTCTTAAATTTATTCTTGTTCTGAGGAGAATATGTGTTAAAATAATCTAGGCCCTCCAAGTACTCACGTTTCCTTTCTACAGGGCAAATATTTGGTCTAAGAAGGTTGATTCTAGCGGGTTTCTACCCATAGTCTTTCTTAGGAATACTTTTGGCAAAAATAGTTTTCTTTTTTGAAAAAGAAGAAAATATTGACATTTTGGTTGTTTGCGGAAAATGACTGTAATCCAACAATGCGGTGTGCACGAATCGGCCCAGTAAAGCGACCTACTATAGCCCAGTAGCAGCTACGTCGTTGCCCAAGCGCAATGGTGCTTACTTCCAGATATTACATTTCTCGAGGAGAAGCTGCGAGAGATTCGATGGATTCAACACAGCGGTGACAACAAAGATGATATTCTCGACCACCTTGAATCTTATGATTCTTGGTAGAAGATCGCGCTGACTCAAGGATGTAGGTACGATATTAGTCGTCGGTGCTATAGAGGCCCAGCATTCGGCTTTCTCTATAGAAACTATGTCTTGAATGGGTTAATTGATACTTGTATAATGTTGATTCTCTTGAAGGATTCAACAAGGAGTTAGCGATTAGAGTGGAAATATAAATGTGACACACAAATCGGGGTCGTGGCTTGACCTTCAACCCGCGGAGTTCCTATGGATTTCGGGTGACCCGATACCAAACAGTTGTGTCCCATTTATCAGGATCCATATTTTCACAAAAATCGGGCAGAGTCTCCTTTGTTCGGGGAGCTCTACTCAACATACAACCAATATAACAGTATAATCATAACCCATCCAGGGTCTCAACATAAGTAGTATTGACCACACGGGTCCATCGTATGTCCCAATATACATCCCTTCCCAGGGACCCGTTCATTCACATTTAATTCTAAAACCATGAGAATAAAACACTTAATTATAGTCGTAGAGTCAGTCGGGACCCTCTTTACCATAATTACATACTGCAGAGCTATTTAGACAATAGTCCCAAAAAAAATTTAATTTCAATTTTATTTATACAAATACACTTTTTACAAAGGAAATATCAAGGCCACGCATCGGCCTCCTTCATAATCACGACCTCATCGGAGCGTCTCATCTCCCTACTCACCCAACCACTGTGCACGAAGAGGGTCAGTGAAGGGAGTGAACAATGCCCTAGTAGAAAAATTCTCTACAAGGGCTACTCCCCCACCTAAATGCACATGCAATAAACATATATACATCAAACCACATTCCATTCGAAAAATACAATCTATATAGGAATATTTCATGTCATGCATGAGATGAGACTCCTCATGCCCATAACCAGAGTCTGACAGGCTCCCTCATTGCAAATGCAAGTGTGAAAACCGGAGTCATTGGTCGTTCTCCCAATGACTCAATATGGGCAACCTCAATGTTTATTCAAGTTTACCAATCCGGGAGTGTGTTTGTTGGGTGGAGATTTGCGGGGTCTCACACGAGGCTTTGCTTTCGTAACCAGACACTTTTGCGAACTTACATCGCCGGACCCATATGTCTAATCGAGAATAAAATTTGGGTCTTTCACCTTGGGGGGGGGAGGGATATACCCCATCTTGCTCCACCCAAACACACGAAATTTATTATTTTTATTTTATGCACCCTTGAGTCTCAATTTTTGAACGTTGTCCCAATTTTGGCTCTTTTACATTCTACAAGAATGGTGAATAACCAATACATACACCCAACTTGGCAAATGTCACATGCATATAAATGCAATTATACCCATTTTCATATTATAACATGTTACATACAACATTTTAACACATGGATATATATATATATATATATATATATATATATATATATATATATATATATATATATATATATATATATATATATATATATATATATATATATATATATATATATATATATATATATATATATATATATATATATATATATATATATATATATATATATAATTACATCCATCTTAAATTCATGTCAATACATCTATAAGCATGCATGAACATGATTTCATACAAGCAACATGTTATTCAAATTTTGCAATAACACATAAGAAAACAACACACGCACAATCAGAAAGAATTGGTTCTAGAGGTATATAGAAAACAATCCTCAAAATTAAGTCAGGATTTGTCCAAAAAGCGAGTCCAGGAGAGAATTAGTTCGAACTATTAAAAAACAATCAGAAAATTTAGTCACATTTGTCAGAAACAATCCAGAAAGTGCGGATTGTCAGAAAGCGATCTGAAAATTTGGTCGGACTATCCAAAAACATTCAAAAATTTAGTACGGATTGTTCCGAAAATAGTCGAAAATTAGGTCGGATTTGTCCCAGCTGATCCGAAAAATTATGCTGAGGTATTGAAAACGAGTCCCAAAAAATTCTTTCTGAATTTGTCCAACTTAGTCCGAAAATTATGTCTGGATTGTATGTGATCCGAAAATTATGCGAAGGCGTAGAAAATAGTCTCGAAAATTCAGTCCCAAAATCTTAGGACTAAATCACCATGATCTGATAGCCTGCCATTAAATGACTTTTAGGATAGAAATAATCCAAGTAAGAAAAATTCTACCTCATGGAATTTGTGAAGCTTCAAGATTTTGGTACCCGCAGCGTGGCTCGCGTGCGTGGATGACTGTTCTCCGCTAAACGAACCGGCTTGACCAAATTTAAGTAGATATTGAGATAAGGTAGGTGCTCTCCTCACCTGCCCTCTCTTCTCCTCCTCTCTCTCGCTCACTGTCAAAAAATGGCCCTTTTTCCCTCCTTTTGACTTTTCTTTTCTCCTTTCTTATCCACCCGAACACCTTTCTTTGTTTGCTCCATCCTTTTTTCTTTTTAATTTTCTTTTTTCTCATTTTCTATTTTTTCTCTTATTTCACTCATTTTCTATTTTTTCTCTTATTTCTCTCATTTTCTCTCTTGTTTCATTTTCTCCTTTCACTTCTCTTTCTCTCTTTTTTGATTGTCATTGACCCAGATTGGGTCAAGTCGGGCTTTCCCTCCCCATTGCCTCCTTGCCACATGTCTTTTTTTTCCCCATTTTTCCTTATTTTCATGAATTTGTTATTTTCCCATAATTTTCTCATTTGACACTTGGCTCCATGTGAGCCATTTACACAAGTGTACCACATGGCTCTTACCATGTGTCACTCCCCTAGGGTGCCATGTGGCATCCACGTGATCATGCCATGTGGCATCCATGATCATCGCCTCGTTGCCCAATGCCTCGGGCGTGAGAAATTCATTTGTCTCGAATTTGTGAAGTCATTGATATCGTTTCATGAGACAAATTCAGGCGAAGTTCGTTTGTCATCCGAGATCTATAAAATTCTGAGTTTCAACCAAAGTACCGTTTTACCATTTTGAGAAAAATGAATTTTTTCGGGTTTTACAATAAATCAAGGATGTTGGGGCAAGAAATTCATCGTGTGAGATTCTAGACTTCAAATGGTAGGTGCAAGATTGTGGCTAGTGCAGTCAAAAACTTCAAGTGATCGTCCATGAAATACATGTTGAGGTATGATCTTTGGGTGAAAGCTTCCAAGTGGCAGCCGTTATTGAGAAATTTCCCCTGGCTTGAAAAGACTTCAAGAATTACTTCAAGCACAAGCGAAAGGAAATGAGCATGGAGGACCTTGTTGTTAGACTTCACATTGAAGAAGGTAATAGAAGGTTTGATAACAAAGGGGTGCATACTTCACTAGAAGTAAAGGCGAACTTTATGGAACATGGTCAAAGTTCCAAGAAAAAATAGCACAACAAAGGGAAGGACTCTAAGTTGGGATAGTAAGGTCTCAAAATAAAGATTCTGAAATGCTTCAGCGTGGAAACAAGGTCACAAGTCTTCTAATTGTAGGCGCAAGGAACAAACGAGGAAGCGATGGTTGATGGTATCACGAAGATGTGCGACATCGACCTCCATGATAGTAATCCTGAGTGAATTTGGTGGGGTCTAACCGAATGAGTGGATTGACAACGGTGTATTAAGCCATGTGCTGTTCTTGTAATGCCCAAAAAATACCCTAGGAATTTTTTATAATTTTTATTATATATTTGGGTATCAAATTGAGCTTGAACAGGTTTTTTAGAAAGCGATAAATTGAGAAGTGTGAAAAGTGAAATAAAAATGGGAGCATATGATTAAATATTATATGCTAAATAAAGGTGATTGAACACAGAATTAACCCCAGTGAAAAACGAAAAATTTGGAATTTGTAAAGAGGACTGGGTTTAAATTGCCAAGTAGTTGCATCATCTGATTAATATATGAGAGTTGAAGTGGAAATAAAATGAAATATGAACTATAAAGCAATTAGGGAAAACTTTAGATCAAAAGATATTTTTGAGCAGCCAAACAAGGCCTTGAGGTGGTGACAAGCAAAAAAAAAAAAGAAAATGAGAATAGGGTGGAAGGCGAGCAACTGTGCCACATGATAAGTTAAAAGACCAAAAGTGGTGCTGGAATATTCTTGAGCAATCTTGTTTGAGAGAAGAATAAGAAGAAATGGGGGAGAAGAGGCTGGGAGCTTGGGAGAGAAAGAGTCAGCTCTGGTTGAGTTCTTCCCACTTTTCCTCTTTTGTGAATCAAAACCAACTTAAGTGGAGATTTGAAGAGATTAAGGTAAGACCCAATTCTAAGCCCTTTTATTTGTGTTGAGTTGGGAAAATCCAAATAATGGATAAAAGAGTTTTGTTTTGGTTGTAAATGAGTTTTGGGTTGTGTTGGGTTGAGTTTTTGAAGAGTATTGTTAGTTGGATTGGTTTTGTGTAATGTTTGTAAAAGGAAATGTTGAGTTTTCAAAAAAATTTCGGCTCCTGATTCTTGTTTTGGATATAAGTTTAAGTTATAACCATCCAAATAGGCCGATTCAATTGGTAAAGAACCATGAGATAGGTCTGCAAACGCATAGAGGACCAGTAGAAAATTGTATTTCTAAGGCTCCCAAATAGGGGCTTAAAGGTGAGCTCGGGTAGCTAATTGGTTATGCTCTGTTTTGGGTATTGTTATAGTGTTTTGGCCATAAGTTGAGTTTCACTCATCAAATTGAGATAGTCAAAATTATGGGTAAATTAGACTTCTAGGGAATAATTTAATTGAAGGAAGTGCAACCGTTAACCAAGTACCTAGAAATCTATCAAAGTGGTATGTGTGAAACGATGCGATTACGCTGCAATTGGAGTAGTCTGGATGTAAAATGCAATAACTTGAGTTTTGGTGATCCAAATTGGATGATTCCAGTTTTAGAAGAAACCTTAGAATTATAGCTTCAAATGAGTAGAAGGAACCATTACAAAATTATAGATTAGACCCTGAGGTGGAAGTGCATTAGGTAATCGGGTGAAATTTGGACATGCGACAGTTTGGCATTAAATACCACCTTGAGTTTGGGTGATCCAAATGAGATGATTCAAATTCCTACAAAAAAATGGACTCATGAAGCTAAAATTTTCTTGAAGAAAGCATGAGAAAATTATGGTTCATGTGTCCCCTAAAAATTTTTCAAGTGGTAGACATAAACCCTGACAAAAAACTCCTAGAATAACCTACTAATATGTGATTGTCATTGTATTTGAATAGGGGATGACGAGGAGGAAAGCTTGCATTGAAGTCGAGATTCTGAAGATTGGAATCAAAGCGACGATTTTGGTTTGTTCTATCTTCTCCTATTCTCGTTTCAAGATTTGAACTATTTGTTATAAATGCATAAGAAAAGTATATTGAATTGATTTAATTGATTTGAGAAAGGTGATTGTGAAATGTTTGCATACGAAAATTGCATGATTATTGAATATGGTATTTATACAAATGTACATATTGTACTATATTTTTTCTATAAAGGATTTGAGCATGCCAATAGAATGTGCTTAGTTTATTTCGCATTAAGGATAGATTGGTATCTGCGATGAAAATTGAAATAAGCGATCTTGCGAGCGATTGTATTGATGTGTCACTCGATCATGACCCGGCGGGGCCAGGTATCTGTAGTGTTCACTGGTGGTTTTAATAACCCGGTCAGCTGACCAATGGGAACGTCTTTGTGTTATAAAATCATTTTATGACACACCTTGAGGGCCAAATACTTGGGGTGATTCGATATCGTATCTGGCTTATAGGTTTAAATTTGTTAAGGGCAGAACTGAATTAAATTGTAGAAGTGAATTGAATTTGTGAGCACAATTAGATTGAAGTTTGATTATGAAATATTGGAATCGAAAAGCATGTTTACTGATTGAAATGAAAAGAACATTGTAAATGCATGATTTGATTAATGCATGATTTTAGTGAATATAAAAGAAAGTGTATATTTGGGATGATCAATGAACTATAAATGATTGTATATAAAACAAGTATATGTATTGTAATGCGAAAGCATTGATCATCGAAAAAAATTTGAATGTTTTAGATTGTTAAATTGCATGAGTTAAATTAAAATGAAAGCGAAGAATGATTTGTATAGAACCACTAATCATGAAAATGCTTGCGTATTGTTTTACCAATGTGGCAGTGCAGTGATAGATAGTGATTAAAGCGGACTTGAATCGCGGAGTGTCGAGTCATAAAGAAGGAATTACGAAGTATGCTCCGACTTGTGCATTCATGTCATGTTTATTTTTTATCTTTGATATTTTGCAAAAACATTTTGAACTTTGAATATCTATTTATTAAATCATTTGAAAAGGCTTGATATGCCTTTATAGTAATTGTACTTTTGTATGAATGAAGTAATGGAAGCACCCATTTAAAAGCGTTCAGCATGTTGAAAAGTTTTTATGCCAAGCGAAGTGTAACTTATTCTGACGTGTTTTTGATAAATGATTTTTGTCAGGTGATTGGGTGATATTAGAGCCTTTGGTTGGTCGGACCCACGACGGGTTGGGCTGGGAATGGGGTGCTACATTTTATTTTGGTATCAAAGCCTAGGTTTAGGCAGTTCTACAAAATGATTTTGAAACTGTTTGTAAAATTGCATTTACATATAAAGGATGACGTGACTCTGACGTGGATCTTGCTGGTCTTAATATGACAAACATAAGTGGTATAAGTCCCCTTAAGGTCGAGGTGGCCAAGGGAAAGTGTATAGAGATTGTCCCATCAAAATACGAGAGTATGAATTTTGGGGGATTTGATTGAATTATCCTTTAAGGAGTTTGATGTGATTTTGGGGATGGATTGGGTTTTCGACCTGCAAGTGATGGTGGATTGTAGGAATGAAAAGAGTGACCTTGAGAACACCAAATGAAGATGAAGTAACTTTAATCGTGAGAGGTCGAGCCACTTCTCTAATGTGATATCCACAGCCATTGCTAGAAAAATGGTGCAAAAAGGATGTGAAGCCTACTTGGCTTATGTGATTGATCTGATGTGTAGCGTACATCCACGAAGTCCGTTGACAACAAGTCAACCGAGCTGTGAATGTCGGGTGCTTGATATCACACTCACATGTCTCATATATCGAGACCCATTTACTGGCGTATATTTCCTTACAAGGGAACCATTTTTCTTATAATATTTTACAAGAGTTTGATGTCTGACTCTTCTACACTTACGTACAAAATATGCTAGATTGTTCTAATATATTTTACAAAATGCTTCTCAAGGCCACAACTCGGCCTTCTTCGTACTCATGCCCTCGAAGGAGCGCCGTCTTCTCGTGTACTTGAAAGGGAGATCCCACGACGGGGTGAGCAAAGCCCAGTAGTGATAATCTCTGCCAGTTACTCCCACCTAAGTGCACATGCAATGAGTCGCCTGAAGAAACACATCAAGTAAAATGTCTACATAAATGTAATATGTCATGCATGAAATGTCATCATGCCCATATCCCGTGTCACTCACCGACTCCCTACTTTTCTACATATCGAGTGCCCAGACTATTGTAATGACAGATTTTCATTAATCTTTTAACATTTTCATTTACAACCATCTTTTGTGGGTAATGGATTTGGTGTCGCACCAACGGGCTCCATAAACCAGACACTTTACGGCCTTTCTGGCGGGGACTATGTGACCATAATTGATGGCTCTTTCACCACAGAGAATCTATCCCGACAGCGATGCAGGCACATAGTATCGCTACTGGTTTCGCCTTAACCCGGTCACGACTCATTTGGACTTTGTCCTACCTTAAACCCACTAATCAGCACACATACGGTGTTGATCCTCAACCATGTACCCATGACACTCCGTGAACTGACACGGTGTCGATCGACCATGCACTCACCCATGTCATGCGTGTTCTAGTACATATCTGATGCAATTATGCCTCGGTTCTCATGTTACATGTATGATGCCCACTACATGAACCATTTACATACAGTGGATGTGAGTATAATTGGGTTGCCGCATTAACATCGTTTTGTAGCCCGTGCCATCGCAACATGTAACATATCTGTTCACCTTATGTATTTCATGCGATCTTTATGTATTCTACAGTCTAATATTTCTGTGCCTCGCCGACGCCGCGAATCTGATGTTCGCAGGTCAAAACGCGATGATTGGTTGAGTTGCGTTCGTTAGATCGCGACTAGAGCAGCCTTACCCGGACAGCCTACCTTACTTGCCCGGGATCCCCTTTCCAGCCAACTCTAGTATCCAATGCCCTCCATAGGCATATGGCTGGAATCTTGACTCAATGTGCTTTCCATAGAGTCTAAGAACACCCGAATGGTCGAGCTTGAAAGATTATGACCTTCAGTTGGAATCACCGCGATCTAGTCGAGGCGGGAACCATCAGGGGTGAAGACCCATCGAGGCGGCTGAACCCATCTGACCGGCCCGACCCGGTAGGACAGCCTTCCACTAGATTGTTCGGGGTAAATGGACCATAACTTGAGCTATAGAGGTCCGATTTGAGAAATTCAAAAGCCTAACATCAAGTTCACTGACGTGACTACAATTTACCTGGAGGACTACGCTGTAGATTCTCTTTGTTCCCTGCAAAACTAGTTACAAAAGTTAGGTTAATGTGTACTACCACGTATGTCGGCTTCGTGGTTCAAACGCGACCAAACATTACCAGGGCAAGACAATACACCTTCGTTCATTTTAACTCTAACACATAAAATGGCACACAAGGACAATTACTTAGTCCCAATCGAGTCCGATTTGTCAGCAGATCTGAAATCGATAGCACACTATCGAAGTCTTGGGGCCCGGTTCTGACCCTCACGGCCTCACACAACCCATTCCATTTGAATGGCCCTTAAACAAGGATTAAACCAAGTATGGGAAAACCCCTACCTCTTGGAGTTTTTGTCAAAACTCCCCAACTCCGGTCTCTATGCGAAGCCCTTTCCATGAGGATGAACTCTTCCTCTTGCTCCGCTTTAAACCGCCTATCCGATCGTCGGGAAATTTAGAGATAAGGTGGAGTCTCTCTCTCTAAACTCTCTCTTTTTATTCCTCTTTCTTTTATGCTCTTTTCTTTTCTCCTATCCCACTGTTTGGTCCAAGATGGGCGAGCTTGTCGCATCCACGTGTCATTTCATTGGCTCTTAAGTTTCCCTTATTCTCTTATCAATCTGTGGATTTCCCTCGATGACATGATGCCACATGTCACCTATAACCCATACTTGAGCTCATTGTTTGACTTGCTCACATCTTGACACGTGTATCATCTTGAGCCACTCCCGATGTGCGAGAGTGTCACCGCTAGCTACTCTCGGTGCCTTGAAATGCGTGAAATTATTTGTCTGAAATTGACGAGTCGGCGTGGTAGCTAGATTTCGCGAGACGATTCCAACGGTGAAGTCCGTTTCGTCATCCAGGATCTAGAAAAAAAAAATTTCGATTTTGACCGAATTTTACCATTCTACCCTTCCTCAGAAATCTGGATTTTCCGAGGTTTCACAAGTAAAGGCAAGGCCTAGTGTATCCGATATCCCTATCGTTAGTGACTTTCCGGACATGTTTCCGGAAGAGTTGCTAGGATTGCCTCCACAGAGGGAGATTGAGTTTGCTATTGACGTTGTACCAAGTGCCACGCCGGCATCCATTACCGTGCCCGAATGAAGCCTACTTGAGTTAAAGGAATTGAAGCTTCAGTTGCAAGAACTGCTAGAAAAAGGGTTTATTCGACCAAGTGTATCACCATGGGGAGCTCCCATGCTTTGTTAAAAAGAAAGATGGTACGCCCTATGTATTGATTATAGACAACTGAACAAGTTGACCGTAAAGAATAAGTATCCGTTACCCAGAATTGATGATTTGGTTGACCAAGCTGAAGGTCTGAAATATCTTTTCGAATTGACTTGTGATACGGGTATCATCGGTTAATTAAAGATGTGGATGTGCATAAAACGGCGTTTAGAACGCGATATGGACATTATGAGTTCCTTGTAATGCCGTTTGGTTTGACAAATGCTCCAACGGATTTTATGGACCTAATGAATCGTGTTTTCCGACAGTATGTGGATCAGTTTGTCGTAGTGTTCATAAACAACATTCTTGTGTATTCAAAAGATCAAGAAAATCACGACACACATTTGGGTAGTGTTAGAGACTTTGAGAAAGAGGCAGATTGTATGGAGCGAGCAAGTGTGAGTTTTGGTTGAATAAAGTATCCTTTCTTGGGCACACTGTATCAAAAGAAGGAATCCGAGTGGATCCAAAGAAAATAGAAGTGGTTGTTGAATGGAAGCCACTAAGAAATGTTACAGAAGTGCTTAGTTTCCTAGGGACTGACAGGTTACTACAAAAGATTTGTTAAGGGGTTTTTGATGATCACAGCCCCAATAACGAGACTACTCCAGAAAAATGTGAAATTTGAATGGGGTGAAGAATGTCAAATAAGTTTTGATAAGTTGAAAGCATTCTTAACCGAGGCTCCGGTTCTTACTTAGTCGACTTGCGGTAAATAATATGTGATCTTTAGTGATGCATCACTAAATGGACAGATATTCAGAATCACGAGAGGTAAATTGGTAGCCTATGCTTGAGGCAGTTGAAATTAAGCATGAAAGAACTACCTCCGCATGATCTGCGGAATTGGCATAATTGTTTTTGTGTTGAAAATTTGGAGACACTACTTATATGGAGAAAAGTGTTTCATTTACACTGATTATAAGAGTCTTAAGTATTTGCCCTCGCAACGAGAGCTTAACATGAGACAACTTGGAAAAGTGTTGCAAGGGTCCATGCTACGAAGGTACCAATCAAACCCATCACATGTAGTCTCTACGGAGACAATTGAGCTGAGATCAAATTTGACATATGAAGAAGAGCCAGTGGAGATCTTGGCTCGCGAAGTGAAGAATTAACGGAACAAGAAGATTCATAGGTCAAATCGTAAACCCACGAGGTAGAAGCCACTTGGGAAAGTGAATAAACGATGCGACAATGATATCATATTGTTTGGTAAGGTAGAATTTAGGGACGAAATTTTCTTAAGTCAGGGAAGAGTTGTAACGCCCCAGCCACCTAAGAATTTTTATAATAATTTTTATTATATATTCCGGATATATATTGAGTCAAAGCTTGAGTTTCAGAAAACTAATAAATTGAGAAATTGTTAAAAGTGAAATAAAAATGGGAGCATATGATTAAATATTATATGCTAAATGAGAATTGATTGAACCCGGAAATTAACCTAAGTGAAAAAGGGCAAATTTGGAATTTGTAAAAAGATGACCTAAGGGTCAATCGTAAATAAGTTTACATGTCTAAGTGTAAATATGAGGTTGGTACAAATAAAATGAAATGGGCTATAAAGCAGTAAGGGAGAAACTTAAGTCAAAGAATGCATTTTGTTTGGTGGCCAAACAAGGCCTTATGAAGATTAGTGACTTAAAGACAAAGAAAAATGACAAAATGAGAATAGGGTGGAAGCGAGCAGCGCCTATGAATAGTTTAAAAGACCAAAAGTGGTCTTTGGGGCTAGATGCTTGAGCAATCACGTTTTGAAGGATAGAAGAAAAGGGGAGAAGAGGCTAGGGCTTGGGAAAGATCAAGCTCTAGGTGGGATTTCTTCCCACTTTTTTCTCCTTTGTGATCAAGCAACTTAGAAGTGGAGATTTGAAGAGATTAAGGTAAGACCCAAACCCTAAACCCCTTTTATTTGTGTTTGAGTTGGGGAAAACCCCAAATGTGGATAAAAAGAGTTTTGTTTTGGTTATAAATGAGTTTTGGAGTTGTGCTGGATTGAGTTTTTAAGAGTATTGTTGGTTGGATTGGTTTTGTGTAATGTTTGTAAAAGGGAAATGTTGAGTTTTCAAAGGAAATGCTGTCAAAATTATTTTAAAACCCTTGTTCTTGTTTTGGCTATAGGTTAAGTTATAATCATCCAAATGAACTGATTCTAATTGGTAAAGAACCATCTACAAATTAATAGAAGGGACCAGGAGCAAATAGTAGTTCTAAGGCTCCCAATCCACGGGCTTAAGGTATTTCGGGTAAGCTGCGGTTATACTCTATTTTGGGCATCGTTATAGTGTTTGGCATAAATTGAGTTTCACTCATCAAATTGAGTGATTCCAAAATTTTAAGGTAAAAATAGACTTCTAGGGAATAATTTAATTGAAGCAGAAGTGTATGCAAATTGTTACCCCAAAGTGCGAAATGCAGTCAAAGTGGAAAGCTATGTGTAAGAACAATCGATTACCTTTTACGGTGGGTAAATACGGATGTAAAATGCAATAACTTGAGTTTTGGTGATCCAAATTGGATGATTCTAGTTGTAGAAGAAACCTTAGAACCATAGATTCAAATTAGTAGAAGGAACCATTACCAAATTATGGAGTTAAGACTCTTGAAATTGGAAATAACGATAGGTGCTTAGGGTGAGCGGGGCATGCGACCCGGGTTTGGCATTAAAATGCCGTAACTTGAGTTTGGATGATCCAAATGAGATGATTCCAATTCATACTAAAAATAGACTCATAGAGCTAAAATTTACTTGAAGGAATCATGAGAAAATTATGGCTCATGTGTCCCCAGAAAATTTTGCAAGTGTAGGGGTATTGAGTAGACATAAACCCTGACCAAAAACTCATAGAATAACCTATTAATATGTGATTGTCATTGTATTTGAATAGGGGCTGACGAGGAGGAAAGCCGGCATTGAAGTCGAGATTCTGAAGATTGGAATCAAAGCGACAATTTTGGTTTGTTCTATCTTCTCCTATTCTCGTTTCAAGATTTATTTATTTGTTCTAAATGCATAAGAAAATCATGTTAGTTGATTTAATTGATTTTAGAAAAGTGATTGTAGGGAAATGTTTGCATATAAGAAAATTGCATGATTATTGAAAATAATTTGTTTATAAAAATGTACGTATTGTACTATATTTTCTCACAAAGATTTGAAACGCCCCTTAATAGAATATTAGTTTATTTCGCATTAAGGATATATTGTTATACGATAGGGGTCAAAATAGCAATCACTGCGAGCGGTTGTATTGATGTATCACTTGATCGGCCTTGGCGGGACCATATCGATAGTGTTCAGTGATTTTTAATAACGTCAGCGGTACGGCAGGCCGATGCGGTGTTATAAAGCGGATTTTTATCTTAGAGCTGCGGCCAGGGGGGACAAAATCTTGGTGATTACGATATCTGCTATCTGAAAGCATAGGTTAAATTCGTTAAGGGTAGAACTGAATTGAATTGTAGAAGTGAATTGAATTTGTGAGAATAATTGAATTGATTTGAGATTGTGAAATATTGGAATTGAAAAGCATGTTTGCCAATTGGAATGAAAAGAGCATTGTGAAATGCATAATTTGATTAATGCATGATTTATTGAATATGAAAGTGTATATTATTTAGGATGATCCAGCAGACTATAAATAATTGTATATAAAACAAGTATATGTATTGTATTGACATTGATTATCCAAAAAGATTTGAAAGTTTTGAATTGTAAAATTGCATGATTTGAATTAAACCGAAACTGAAGAATGGATTTGTATAGAACCACTAAGCATGAAAATACTTAGCGTATTGTTTTACCAATGCCTTAGGTGCTAGTGATAGATAGTGATCGAGCCGGACAAGATCGAGGAGCGTGAATCATAAGAAGGAGTGCACGGTATGCTCAGACTTGTGCATTCATGTCATGTTTCTTTTAACACTGATATTTTCAAAAACATTTTGAACGCTACGAATATCCATTTTGTAAATCATTTGAAAAACGATATGCCTTTATATTAGTACTTTCGTATGAATGAAATGTAATGGGCTTACCCCTTTAAAAACGTTTCCGCATATTTGAAAAGGATTTTATGCCAACTGATGTGTAACGCTACGGTGTGTTTTTGATAAATGCTTTTGATAAGATGATTAGGTGATATTAGAGCAACCCAGACTCGGTTCGGACCCGCCAAAAAGGTCGGGCCGGGAATGGGGTGCTACAGTTCTTACAAGAAAATGTTCTCCACTTATAAACGAATTGAGACTGGAGAAAAGGTGTTCATGGGGAACTCTACCACATCGAATATCAAAGGGCGAGGCAAGGTGGTCTTGAAGATGAGTTATGGGAAAGAGCTGACTTTGACAAATGTCTTATATGTACCTGAAATCCACAAGAACTTGGTGTCTAGTTCTTTGCTGAATAGTCATGGATTTCGGTTGGTGTTTGAGTCAAATAAATTTTTTCTATCAAAGAATGAAATGTATGTCGGAAAAGGGTATATGAGTGGCGGTATGTGGAAGCTTAATGTAATGACTATCATTAAGTCAGAAATGAATAACACTAGTTCTTCTTCTTATATTCTTGAGTCATCTAATCTATAGCTTGGTAGATTAGGACATGTTAATTATGATACATTACATAAATTAATTAACTTAAATCATATACAGACTTTCCAAATTGATGCAAAGCATAAGTGTGAAACTTGTGTTGAGGCAAAACTTGACCAGATCATCTTTTCAAAGTGTTGAAAGACACACTAAACCTCTTGACTTAATTCATAGTGATATATGTGATTTGAAGCTTGTACAAACAAGAGTGGTATCGTATTTTATTATCTTTGTAGATGATAAGCGAATCTTATTATGTGTACTTACTCAAAAGTAAGGATGAGGCGATAAGAAATTTTCTTTAAAAGCAGTTGAGAATCAACTCAATAAGATAATTAAAGTGATGGTGGTGGTATGAATCATCATTTGTTGACTTTTATTGCTCAACAGCAAATTATACATGAAACTACGATTACCTTGTCGCCTCAACTAGAGTGGCTAAAGCGAAAGAATCGCACTCATAAAGAAATGATAGATGTAATCTTTGATAAGTTACGGTCTACCACAAAACATGTGAGGGAAGCCATTTATCTGCTAATTACCTTTTGAATAAGGACTCCATATCGGTTATGGAAAGGAATAAAGCCATCCTCTGAATACTTTGCGAGTGTGATGTCGGCTAAAGTGGCGGTTCCTTCACCCTAGAAAAGGTGAAAATAGGACCTAAAACTATTGATTGCATCTTCATGGGCTATGCAAATACTTGATGTTGCTTATCGATTTCTTATTCATGGTAATTTCCCGAATATTCAAGAACATGATAATGGAATCGAGAATGCATCATTCTTTGAAGATGTATTTCCGTGTAAATACAAAGTAGAGCCAAATTCATCAAAACGAGCGCTTGGGACTATTAATGAAAATAGTCAAGATGAAAATTATAATCGTGAGTTAAACCCAGAAGCAGTAAGAAAGCAAGGGTAGAAAAATCTTTTGGTCCAGATTTTCTAACTTACATACTTGAAGGGGAACCTCGAACTTATAAAGAAGTAGTGAACTCTATAGAGGGTCTCATGTGGAAATAGGCCATTGATTGTGAAATTGAATCCATACTACATAACCATACTTAGGAACTAGTGGATCTTACACTAGGTTGTAAACCTTTGAGTTCCAAGTGGGTTTTCAAGATGAAAAGAAAAGTAGATGGATAAATTGACAAGTACAAAGCAAGACTTGTGATCAAAGGCTACAAATAAACTGAGGACCTGAATTATTTTGACACATAATCTTTTGTAACGAGAATAAATTCTATAAGGATGGTGCTAACAATTGATGCATTGACAAACCTTGAAGTACATCAAATGGATGTGAAAACGGTCTTTCTTAATGGAGATTTTGAGGAAGAAATATACATGGAGCAACCTGAGGGTTTTTCTGCTCCGAGACAAGAAAACAAAGTCTGTAAACTAATGAAATCCTTATATGGATTAAAGCAAGAACCAAAACAATGACATAAGAAATTTGACCAATGTTATGATGTCACATAGATTCAAAATCAATGAATGTGACAAGTGTATGTCAAAGATACGAAACTTGGATATGTCATTGTGTGCTTGTATGTAGATGACATGCTTATTGTTAGTAGTGATGATAAGATGATTGCATCTACCAAGAACATGTTAAACTCAAGGTTTGACATGAAAGACATGGGACTTGCTGATGCAATTTTGGGAATAAAAATCAAAAGAACATCAGAAGGACTCATTCTAAGTCAATCACATTACGTTGACAAAATTATTGGGAAGTTTGATAAGGATAACTTTGGTATAGCTAGAACACCTGTAGATGTAACTCTACACTTATCCAAGAATAAAGGAGAGAGTGTTTTTCAAGTAGAATACTCTAGGGTGATAGACAGTCTAATGTACTTAATGAGTTGTATAAGACCAGATATAGCCTATGCCATCAATAGATTGAGCAAATACACGAGTAGTCCTAAGGCCATGCATTGGCAAGGAATTGCAAGGGTTTTAAAATACTTACGTTTTACTCGTGATTATGGGTTGCACTATACAAGATACCCCACGGTACTTGAAGGATATAGTGATGCCAATTGGATATCCAATGTTAAAGACTCCAAATCCCATAGTGGTTATGTGTTTACACTAGGAGATGGAGCAGTCTCATGGAATCCTCAAAACAAACGGTTATTGCCATATCCATAAAGGAATATGAGTTTATAGCACTACACAAATGTGGGGAAGAGGCTGAATGGTTACGCCATTTCTTAGAGGATATACCAAGATGGCCAAGGCCTGTGCCTCCAATATGCATACACTATGATAGTCAATTTGCTATTGGTAAAGCACAAAATAGTATGTACAATGGTAAGTCTAGACATATTCGTTGTAGACACAATACCATTAGACAACTACTCTTAACTGGAGTTATCTCTATAGATTATGTAAAATCTAAGGATAACATTACGGATTCGCTAACCAAAGGGTTAAATAGAGAGTTGGTTGAAAAGTCATCGAAAGGAATGAGACTAAAGCCCATAAAAGAAGAAGTTAATACAACGGATACCCAACTTAGCTAACTGGAGATCCTAAGATCTAGGTTGAAGGAGACAGCCCAAATTGTAAGAACTTGGATCTGATCACTACAGGGGATATTCCTTGCATCAGTTCCTATGATGAAATAGTGATGGTTGCAAAAGGAAGGTTAAGCAATGCTTTTAATGATCCCTATGCAATGGAAAGTTGGAAAAATGGCCAGGCTACTCTGGGTTAGGGAGATCACCTATGTAAGAGTGAAGTGGGGCCGCTTCAAAGGGAATTGAATAGGGCACAATTCCTATTAAACTCTTGTAGAACCAGGCGCATGTTCATGGCCAAAACGATCATAAAAGTGAGAACTGGAAAATGTTAGGATGATTCCTATGTGACGTATGTCATCCTCTACACAAATGACAGAACAGTTCAAGGACATCGTGTCTACTGTTTAGTTAGTAAAGTAAACATACTTCTACAAGAGAAGGTTCAAAGGTGAACACCTACCTTTTCTATGTAGGTTTCAATCATTGTAGTCTATCACACAATGAGGATTTCTGGGTCTTGTCTTTATGTGTCAATTTCATTCATGTGGGGAATTGTCGGAGTTTTTCCTTTTTGGTGTGAATGAAACTAACGTGTAAATGGCTGGCTTGAATTTTATTTATTCCTAAACGGTCATGCATTAAATCCTTAAATACCATTTGAGGATATTGATCCTTTTTTCTTTCATTTTTTGGAACGGTCGGATGGCCAGGAGTCATTGAATCGATCGTTGTTTCTTTGAACTTTGTTAATTAGGTTTCAAACTCTCTACGGAAGATTAGAAAAAAAAAAACTTTTCTCTGTCGAATTCTCTCTTTGGTTCACTCAGTGATAGAATTATAAACATTGTGTCCAGTTCGCCGAAGTGATTTTAAAGGTGTTATTGCCTTCATTCGAAGGTCGTTTTATCTTGGGAAGCAGACGTCTGTCGAAGTCTCGAGCACCCTCGGAAGAAGGCGAATCTGCTTTAAGGAGATTGTGCTGCACAAGACTCGATCTGACATTATCCTTTATTACTTTTTTTTTCCTGTATCTTTGTAACTTTCCTTTTCTTCTTCTCTTGATTTTCATTTCAAGTTGTACTATTTAATAACAACTTAAAAGAAAGGTGAAGAGAACAAAAACAACCAGTAAGGTTAGTGGTGTTCGGAAAAGAAGTGGTCGATTGAAAAAAAAAAAGACACTGGGTTCAGCAAGAAAATTTTGGCTGGCAAATCAAGAAGGAAAAAAAAATTTTTTTGCAAAAACTTTTGTTGAAGAAAGGCAAGTGGACAAAGAAGATCAGATAGGAAAAAAAAAACAAACTTTTTTGGGTTTTTGAATAAACTGCTTTGGAAAATTTTTTTCCTTGGAATTTTTATTTTTGATTAATTAAAAAAAATTAAGGAAAAGGAAAATCCATTGGGTTTTTTAAAAAAAGCCAAAACAAAAATAGAAGAGTTTTTCTTTTGTTGAAACAAACAAGTGGTTTGTTGGTTTGGATTAAAGAAAGTTTTCTATAAGAAACTCTTGATCAAAAATTTGTGGGAAAGAAAGAACAATCTTGAAAAAAAAGTGATTGGGAAAAAAAAATTGACCAAACGAACAATTTGGTTTATTTGGAAAATCCTTTGTAAAAATAGGAAAGGAGTGTAATAACCTATAAGGTGGTGTGTCAATTTTCTTTTGAAAATTGAAAATTATCATATAGAGAAGTTACGTCTAAGTAGGTTGTTAGATCTTAAGCGGGTTCTTTGTGACCCCTCTAATATTTCTGAGGCGATATTCTATCTAAGGAGACTGATTATGGCCTAGGATTCTATACCCATCAGTCTTTCTTACGAATACTCGATAGAAATAATTTTCTTTTTTTTTTTTTAAAAAAAAAAGGAAAATATTGACATTTTGGTTGGATTTTGTAGAAAAAATGACTTCTCAATCCCAGCAATGCGGTATGTACGAATCGGCCAGAGTGGCGACCCTCTTGTGGCGCAGCGGCAACCCATTTGTCGTTGCCCCAGCCAGCCCAGTGGTGCGCACTTCTAGGCATGTTTACGTTTCTCGAGGAGAAGCTCGAGAAGTTTAACAAGTCTACACTTTCTTCTCTTGTCTTGAACAAATGTGCCAGGTTTGGTCCATGTAAATTTCCTCATTTCAGTCACCATTTAGGAAGCGTTTTCAAATCATTTGGTGTATCTCGAAGACTATCTGTCTTTGCTGATAGCTATGAGCATACAAATGAATATTTATTCTCATGACGGGAGAATATAATCAGTAATCAGGCCACTTCTTTTGTTTATAGCCTTTTTGCTACAAGTCTAGCCTTGTAGCATTACTTGATCCATGAGTTTTCATTTTCGCTTGAAAATCCATTTAGCCTAATGGTTTTACTCCTGGAGAAGATCGGCAACTCGGTGTGATTTTGCATGATGGATTCAATTTCCTTTGTTTATAGCTCCTTTCCCACGCAGGGTGCGGGGTGGACATTGCTTCATTGAAACTTTGAGGCTCATTTTCTAATAAATATGTTAGAAAATCCGGGCCATAGGACCTAGAAGTCCTTACCCTTTTACTTCGTCTAAGTGCCTCTTCACTTTCAGTATTTATAGATTCATGGTCTATACAGCGAGTCGCAGTATCATGAGTTTTTTTTAAGAGAACCCCCATCACATTCATTTTTACTAGGAAATATATTTTCAAAGAATGATGCATTTCTTGACTCAATAATTGTATGTCATGCATATCAGGAATATCATATTTATGAACTAGAAAACGATATGCACGACTATTTATTGCAAAACCAATAAATATATAATCAATAGTCTTAGGTCCTATTTTAATCCTTTTGGGAATAGGAACCATCACCTTAGCCAAACACCCCACCCTTTTAAATATTTGTAGGAAGGACTCGACCTTTCCATAATTCATAAGGGGTTTTGTGTAACTTTTTGTGGGGAAGTCTATTTAAAATATAATTTATTGAAAGCAAAGCTTCCCCCCACAAGTTCTGAGGTAATCCCGAACTTATCAACATGACATTCATCATCTCTTTCAATGTTCTATTTTTATGTTCAACAACTCCATTTTGCTAAGGTGTATAAGGTACAGAAATTTGGTGAATAATACCATGTTCTTGATGAACCGATCTAAAGGTGCATCATATTAGCTACCTCGATCACTCGTTATTGCCTTAATCTTTTTTGCCAGTTGATTTTCTGTCTTCATCTTTACTCCTTAACAAATATACATAGCAATATCTTATGCACTCATTAATAAAAGTGATAAAGTATTTCTTTCCACCTCTAGTTTGAACACATTTCAAATCACACGTATCACTATGAATTAACTCTAGAGGTTCAGTACTTCTTTCAATATTATGAAATGATCCTCTAGTTAATTTTGATTCAACACATGCTTCACATTTATGATTTGCATCAATATTAAATTTAGGCAATAATTCTAAATTCATTAATTTACTCAAAGTATCAAAATTAACATGTCCTAATCTACCATGCCATATATTAGAAAACTCAAGCATATAAGCAAAAGATGTGTTCTTATTATTAAAATCAAATACAATAGTCATTACATTCATCTTAAAGAGCCATTGCTCATATGTCCTTTTCCTACATAAACCCCACTCTTGGTGAGTACAAATTTGTGGTTTCAAAACCAACCTAAAACCCCTTTCTTACTCAATGATCGGACCACAAAGATTCTTTGAATTTCTAGAGACATGTAACACATCATTGAGAGTAAGTTCTTTTCCGGAAGTCATCTTCAATATAACCTTTCCTTTGCCTTCAAATTTGGAAGTTGAGGAATTTCCGTTGTTCTCCAATATCCATCATTAATTGCTTTATATGAAGAGAACGTTTTCTTATCCGAACATATGTGCCTAATGGCCCCGGTGTCCACCCACCATTCCTTGGTATTTCCCACCAAGTTCACTTCGGATACTACATGTAGCGTCCATTGCACTACCAATACTTTTACGTTTAAGATATATTCAAACACCAATACAAATACGTTTTCAATACCGTAGCCCTATGCTACTTGTGCTCTGATAACACTTAAAATGTGGCGCACCGCGCCCTTTTATAACAATTTAACTGTACCTTTGATAAAACAAAATATACATTCTTTAATTTAAATAGGGCCCATAACTGTTCTTGAATAACACATTTGCTCTGAAATGACATTAAAGTGCCTTTCAAATACAATTACAAAATATTTATAGAGTTCACCCTAGTTGTCCACAATATGTAAAATACATTTTCATGCTTTCAAAAAGATATAAAAAAAAATGTGATCTTCTTATGAAGACTTTTACATCCTTGAGTTTAATGCAAAATAATTATAAAATATCATGAATGAAATGATATGCATGAGACAGAGCATTTACTTATAATCCGCTCTGTTTTACGGTGACTCTGCGCCCCACGATCTTCGGTCCTGCCACTTTCTACTTGATACTTGTACGATGATAAAAACAACGCGCTAAGCATTTTCATACTTAGTGGTTCTATATAAGACTCTCTTCCATTTCAGTTTAAATCAAGTCATGCATTTTTCTAAAACAATGTCCTTTTAACCTTTTTGAATGATCAATGCAATACAATACATATATTCATTCATACATTCATTCTGATTTATTGATCATTCAAATATGCACTTTCTCACATGCAATAAATCATTCAAAACACAAATCATGAATTTTTACAATTTTCTTTTCATTTTGCCCTTAAGCGAATTTAACCTATGCTTTTCGATTGCACGGGATAACGAATCAAAGCCGCGGTCCGTGAAATTTGCAAGCCGGTATATAAAAAAAGTTTTATAACACAGTACGGTCTACCGACGGGTTCTTGGCCCAGTTATTAAAAATCATTTCGTGAACCTTTACCAATATTGTCCCTTCGACTCTGGTCAGATGACACATCGATATGTTCGTATGATCTTTGCTCATTTGACCGCCCATTGTTTATCTTAATCTATCATGGCTTTCAGATTTGTGGTTAACATTCTATTAAGAGGCGCTCAAATCATTTATAGCAATTTACATTAGTATATATACGTTGCCTTAAATACTTAGTTTCAATGCTCATGCAATTTTTTTCATGTGCAATTCATTTCACAATCAGTTGTCGTCATTCATTAATTAATATGCAATTTATCACAATTCATTTCAATAAATCCACTTATTTCATAATCCTTCAAAATTTTAGAAATAGAGAGAGAGAAGTGGAGAACAAACCAATTCATTTATGGCTCGAAGCAGACACACAGCCTCTTACATATAAAACCTTTTAGATTTATTTTTTCAAACAAAACATAAAACCGAAACAAGGAAGGAAGTTTGAAGAACAAACCCAAAAAGGTTGTCGCTCTTCGATTCCTATTCTCAAAATCTCGTTCTTGGGTCAAGCTTCCTCGTCACCAACCCTTAATCCATCACAAATATGTCACTATCAAAGAACAACCCAAGAAAAAAATCAATTGTGCATTATAGGATTTTTGGTTAGAGTTGATGTCTACCCAATACACCTTCACTTGAAAATTTTCTAGGGACACATGAGCCATATTTTTATCATGCTTCCTTCAATAAAATTATAGCTATATGAGTCTATTTTTAGTAGGAATTGGAATCATCTCATTTGGATCACCCAAACTCAAGTTACGACATTTTAATGCTAAGCCCCAGGTGGTGTGCCCGTCCCTTTCGGTTACCTACTGTTATTCTCGATTTCAGGGGTCTTAACTCCATAAATTGGTAATGGTTCCTTCTACTCATTTGAATCTATGGTTCTAAGGTTTATCCTTCAATTGGAATCATCAAATTTGGATCAACAAAACTCAAGTTATTGCATTTTACATCCAAAATACTCTAATTTGCAAAATAGAATCAGATTGTTCTTGCACATAGCTCCACTTTGATAGATTTCTAGGCACTTTGGGGTTACAAATGGCATACACTTCCTTCAAGTAAATTATTCCCCTAGAATTATGGTTTACCTATAATTTTTAATCACTCAATTTAGATGAGTGAAACTCAACTTATGGCCAAAACACCACAACTACACCCAAAACAGAGCATACCCGTTAGCTACCTAAAACTTACATTTAAGCCCATATTCGGGAGCCTTAGAACTAAAATTTGCTCCTAGTCTATTCTATACATTTTTAGCTCTAGAGATTATGGTTCTTTACCAGTTTGAATCACTCAATTTGGATGATTATAACTTAACTTATAGCCAAAACAAAAACATGGGTTTTGAAAAAATTTTGACAGCAACTCCTTTGAAACTTCATCATTTCCTTTATACAAAAATTCATGACCTTAATCCAAACCCTGATACACCATGAAATCTTACCCCATTACAACCCCCAAAACAAACTACAACCTTTCAAAACACTTTTATACCACATTTAGGGTTTTATGAAACCCAAACACAAGTAGAAAGGGGGTTAGGGTTTGGTATTTCATACCTTAAATCTTGATTCTCTTTCCTTTCTTCTTCCTCTTTCTTCTTGATCAACTTGTCCCTTGATTACATGGAAAAGAAATCACAAATCCCTCTCTTCTTCTCTCAACCGAAATGTGCCCTAGTCTTTCTCCCTGTTTCCCTTTTTGCCATATGTGATAGCATTCTGAGACAATTGGTCTTAGAATCTTCATAGGCGCCTTTGTTTGAGCTTTGCACATAAATTCCTACCATTTTTCTCATTTTAACTCTTCATTTTCACTTCATTTCATTTCATTTTCATTTTAACATTTACTCCTTATTGTGACCCTTAGGTCCTCATTTATTATTTTACAAATTTATTTATTTTTACTCTGTGTGATGCTGGGTTTTTATCATTTCCGGTTTAGCCATTCAAGCGTCAAAATATAATTTAATTTATTTTACACATAACATGTTATAAAACTGTTAGAGTATTTTCAATGTTGCCTACGTGAAAAATATGTTAGAAACATTTTCATAAATTTTTCCTACCTCGATTATATTAGTTTGGGTAGCTTCCTCTTGTGGTTCACTTGTGCTTTACGGTTTTGACAATCCTTTGCACAATTATTAATACCTAATTGTATGATGTTATTAGTGTATGCCAAACTTCTAGTACTGCCACCCAATAACTTTTCAGTCCCCGGAAACGGCGTCAAAAACTTGTTAAGACCTTTTTCATATACATGAAAAGATGGATTTGTTCTTTTCGTAAAATGACTCATTAAAAATTTGAGTGTGGTCTTGATCACTGCAAGTGCACAAGTCGTACAAGTAATAAAAGTGGATATTTAAAGTCCAAATATCGTTCCCAAGGAAGGATGATAAATCAAAAGACTAACTACCCCAATTACTCAAGATCGTTACTATTTGAATTCCACTGTTATGATGATAAGATGACTAAAAATGTAGTCCTAGACTGAAATCTTTATTATGCAAAATAAATAAATAAAGTTTCATAAAATTGGGGTTGAGGATTCACGGAGTAAGACAAAACTGGATATGGATCAATTAGCAATAATCAATTTCTACATCATTTCGATTCATAGCTCAATCATAAATTGGAAAACTGAGTTTGTCAAAGATGAAAGGTAGTATAGTTTGGATTTCTCCCTTAACCATACTTTTCGATTAAGGTTCATATTCATTTATGAGACATGATTCTAATCAGTTACTTGTAATCTTGCAAACCCTGCTCTAAGATTTAAGTATTTTCTTTGAGTGCTTCATACTCGGATCTTAGGACTAAAAGAATTCTTGCCCCACGTGAACAGGATATTGCAAGCCTTCTCCAATTTGATTGACACATCATCCTACACTTTTGATGAAAATTTCCATCTCCTTGATTAGATCTTTGCTAACACGGGATCAGAATCAATTCAGTAGAAGGAGAGACCTCTGAGTGATTAAACTAATACTTCATTCAACTATCCTCAAATTATAAGTAAGTTGGTGATCTATCTGAGTAATCCTTCAAAGTTCATTAGTTCCATAGTATTAGTCTACCATACCCACAAGGAACTGCTCTATACTCTCAAGATTCTCCATCTTAGTGTCACTCAGAGTGCCTCCTTGAAATCAGAGCAAGATACAGTACCTTGCATTAGGTACACGGTACTAGTACTGAGAACAAGTAAATTTATAAACAATACCAATCAAATAAATTCAAGAATTCTAATTAAGGCTTTCTTCCACCTTATGCAGAAAAATGACTATCATCAATGACCCATTTCCAGTGAGCTCAACTTTTCAAAAACTGGTTCACTCACATCAGTGACTAACTGATCAAGAAAATTCACTAAAATCATAAACAAACTTAAATAAATGAACTCTAGAAACTTTCCATCATCCATTTAAATCAAATAGTAATAGAAAAGATGATTTTATAAAGAAATATCAGCTCGAACCTGCACTTCAATACAATACCCAAATCCATAAAATTAAAGGACAACTAACAAAATAAAGCTACACTAAAACTAAATCTACTAAAATGGAAAATAAAATAAAAAGAAAGAAAAAATAAAAATATACAAGAGTCTTCAACCACCCGGCGATCACGGGTTGCGGAAGCTGCGCACATTGCCTAGAAGCGTCTGTTATAGGCTTTCCAATGTTGGGCCTCACTTCATTAATTTCGTTGTGGATCCCACAGTATGGCCCCCAAATTGGTCTCTCTGTCAGTGACATAGAAAGTTCTGCTCCTTGAGCCTTGGTCTTTGTCATTTGCCTGCCTTCGTAGCTTCTTGTTTTCTCCGACTGTTCTACGGCCTTAACTCTTGTTTTCTATTCAGCAGTCTTGTTCTTGTAGCGACAGGAATGCCTTGTGTCACTACACCCAACCTGTTTGCAACCTACTTCTCATGTCCTTATCCTTTTGGAGTCCGTCGCGACATAATTTTCCTTGTCGCCATAAACATTTTCCTTTTCAGCCTGTCAACTCTGTCGCAACAGGATTTCTTTGAGTCCTTAGCAATTTCTATCGCGACAAGAAACTCGCCCGAGGTCACGCCCGAGCTTTCTTTCTAATTCCTGCAACTGCGAAATTTATGTGTTGCGACATAGAATTCTTTGTTGCGACACAATTGCCTTGGCTATTCTCAGTTCTTCTTCAATTACGCTAGTGGCTTTTCCAATTTTTATGCGTGAAAAGTTTTATCAACCATGGCTTTTATTGTCGTGACCACGGTTTTGCTTTGACTCTTGATTATGTCACAACGAAAATTTCTTTATACACCATTCTTCTTGTGTTTGCTCTTCAGCTTCTTGTATGACAGGGGAATTCCTCCCTTTTATGTTTGGTTTGTCGTAGCCAAAATAATCTTTGTCGCAACAGAGATTTTGTTGCTCTTCGTTGTGAATTCTGAATGTTATGTTGCGATAGGATTGTCTTTTGTCATGATAGCAATTCTTCCTTGAGCTGGCTTGATATTAAAAACCTTGTCGCAACATAAAAACACTTGTCTCAATTGACTTGTATTGTAATCTGAGCAATTTCAATCGCAATAGAATTGTCTGTTGTCGCGACAGAGTTCATCTATTAGTCTTCAGCTTCTTATGTTGCGACAAAAATTATATTGTCGCGACACAACTTCTTTGCTCTTTGCTTTAATCGTTGTCGTGACAACGTCAGAATATCGCCTTGATTTTCTTCACAATCTTTTCAATAATGTCGTGTGAAAAAACTCTTTGTTGCGACAAAATTTATTCTTCGTCGAATTTAAGGTTTATGCTTAGGCTTTGTTGCGACACATTTAGTTCTTGGCTCTTGTTGTTCCTTTGGCACCTTGAATTTTGTGTCGCAACATACAAAAATTATGTCGCGACAAAGATTGCTGCATTTTCCACCTTTTTTTTTTTTTTACTTCTTTTCTGCTTATTTTCTCTCTTTTTTCAAATAACACATGCAAAACATAAAGTTGGTGAATATTCCATAATTTGGCATAAAAATATATCTAAAATTGTTAAAAACATGCCAGAAAATGGATTAAAAATAGATGAGTTTTAGACTCGTCAAATTCTCCTAAACTTAACGTTTTGCTTATCCCAAGCAAAGAAAATAAATTTTGTTTGTCCTCAAACAATTCAGCCTTTATTTTTAAGGACATTTTTTCTATTTAAGCTCAATTGGGTAGGAAACATATGTCAATTGTAAAATTACTTCTAAACATGTTTATAATATAGAATCAGGAAGTTTTGCTGACAGTTCTGACAACAAATAATTCATATGGTGTAACAATTTAATCATTCAATCCTGATTTTTGTGTGTGTGCTGGTCTTTACTCTTTTTCTTTGGTAGATCAGTTAATCTTCTAGGATAATACTCAGTTGGCATACTCTCTTTCATTTTTACAGTCCTATATGCTTTAATCATATTTGTAACACCCCAAATTATACCATAACAATTTTATAACATGTTTTGGGTATAATAAAAGTAAAGGTATATTTTTCCAGAATAAAATAATGCTAAAAGTAAAATAAGCAAAGATCCGAAATTAATACAGGAGTTAAGGGTAAATTAATAATTTACCAATTCAAGACCCAAGGGTCATAATTAAAGAAGATTGTATGCTAATATAGGATTAGGATAAGTGGAATTGCAAATAGGAAAACTAAAGGACTAAGTTGCCAACTTGCAGATGTAGACATCTAGAAGAACAAATCTCCTTGAAATAGGTATCTCCGAATATGAATTTGATTAATGCCGAGAAAATTCATCAAAGTGAGGCTCTATTTCGGTCCAATTGTAGTTCGGTCGTCTGAGTTTTGGATTTCAAAACAGTTTTGGTATTTAGGCCATAAGTTCAGTTTCACTCATCCAAATTAAGTAATTCAAATTTCTAGGTAAACTAGACTTCTAGGAGAAAAAATCTTCCTGAAATAAGTATATCCAAATTTGGACCTTATTGGACCCATAAAATTCGTCAAACTAAGGGAACAATTCTGTCCCTGAAATCTATCTCATAACAGTCCCCTGAACTAGAGTAATTATGGTTGTTTAAATCATAACTTGAGTTATACAAGTCCAAATGAGGTGATTTAAATTTATGTACAAACTAGACATCTGGGAGAACAACTTTCATGAAGAATTTATGTCTCTAATGTTCCCAAAAAATTTTCAAATATAGGACACAATTCCAGATTCTGTTCTTGGAAATTGTCTAGGAGCAGTTCAAAATGTTTAGACCATATATCCCAAATAAAAAGTACAAATGACATGATGTTTGAACCATAAGAAACTTAAGACATAGGGGTATATTGAGTTAGAAGATCACTTTCTCCTAACAATCCCGTTCTGAGTCAAAATTGTAGTCGAAAATGGACACTGGAGTACCTAGAAGCATTCAAGCGAGAATTGGTTATGAAGCGAAATTGTATAAAGGTTATATAAATGTATTGTTATATGAAAGATAAAGAGAATACACGTATAATTGTGTTATATGAAAAAGTGAAAAGTACAGTTAAATGTTTATAAGAGATTATTTGATAATGAATATCTCATAAGTATACATGATATCAATAGTTATTCATGTATATGAGATATCTTTTTCTAATACCTAAAAGATTGTTAAGAAAATGTAATAAAACCGATTGCCTACTTATGATCGGGTAGTTGAATAGGTAGGCATGCCTATAGGGATAGAGTTGCTGCAACATACAGTTTACAGATATCGAGGCCCCATTTAGGTCGATGACATTGATCCTGTTTGGATCATTATAGCGGCCATGTTTGGGTCATACAGATAAAGATCACTGTCTCGTACAGTGATAGTACTATTAGGTACATACAATTCTTTCCCGTATCAACTTCTAAGGTTTATGCAGACATGAAACATAAAAGCAAATGACAAGTATACGCAAATGAGATGTATATGATATATGACATGATATGAGAAGCATAATGATGATAGTATATGGTTACAAGAACAAGAAGTAAAGTGTAAGATGACACGAAAAATATATGAAATATGATAAGAAATGAAACATGTTATGAAAAAGTAGATATGATAAATGGATAAGTATATGTAAATGTTATATTTGTCATAAGTATATGCATGTGTCTAAAGTGAGATGATCCTTATTAGGGTCTTCCACAGTGTGTCCACTAAGCTATAAACGCTTGCGTGTGTGTTTCATCCGTGTAGGTACAAAAGAGGAAACCAAAGAACAGGACAATCTGCATCAACAGTCAAAGTCAACACATCACTAGGTGCCCATTGAAAGATCATTTGGTATAATGTATATGTATTTTTTTTTCTTTTGTAAGCAATGTAAATATTGTAAATGTTGAGCACTTCCATATATAGAGCTTGTATATATTTTGTACTCCACTGCTACAGAATATAGTACAAGTTAAATGTTTAACATTATGAATGAACAAGCTTAAAGTTTATAAGTTTATAGTAAACAGAAAAGAAAAAAAAAAAGGACACCCTCGCTTGACACCGAGTGTTGAGTTGGGGGCGTCACAGTTTAGTGGTATAAGTGCCTAGGTTTAGGCTGCTCTAGAACAGAGTATATGATAGAAAAGCATGTGTTTAGTAATATGTTGGCCTGATGTGGATGTCTTTGTGTTTTGTATAGATGGATCGTCCTCCTAATTTAGTCGAAGCAGCTAAGAGTGTTAACCCAGGAGATCAAGGGTTGCTCGCTTCAGATCCTTCTGAGTCTGTCAAGAAGTGAGAGTCATGCCCCAGCCGAGCCAAATGAAGCCTTGCTAAGGATATATCAGGACATGGCTCAGGTGTTGGAGAGATTGACAACTCCAAAAGCCCCGATAGATATGGTAAGAAGACATAGAGCTAAGGAATTCCATGGGTCAAACATGGAAGAGTCCGATAAAGCTGAATTCTGGTTGGAAAAGCTGCAAAGAATAGTGGAAGAGGTTAGATGCCCTCCGTCAAAGTGACATGTGCGGAGTTTCTCTATTGCAAGGTAGTGCTTATGATTAGTGGAAACTAGTGTTGAGGAGTTCGAGGCTTCAGATCCCATACCATGGGAGTTTTTCGTCCAAGAGTTCAAGGCCAAATATGTCTCTGATATGTACAGGGAGACCAAGTGGAAGTAGTTCCTAAATCTGAAGCAAAGGAACTTATCAGTGGTGGAATATAAGAAAGAATTCAGCCATCTTAGCAAAATGCCTTTTTGAATCAGTCCTCAGAGCATTTCGATTGTAGGAAGTTTGAGGATGGACTAAATGAGTCCATAAAAAGATATCTAGCGCATGTGACAGTACTCCAGCAAGTAAATTTCTATCAGTTGGTTCAAGCGGTAATAAAAGTGGAGAAATCTGAGGCAAGAAATAGAGAAAGATTTCATAAGAGGAAGCTTTCTAGAGGAGCTTCTTCCTCCTGGATAAAGAACAGAGAGTCCCAAAGGCGAGTCAGTACATAGTGCCTTACAAAGGGGAAGAAGATAAAGAAATCTGTTAGTACCTAGAGGCGGTAGAGGTGCTTCAAACGGGACCGGGAGAAACTCAGGAATGCCCTCATTGCCATGTGATGGCGCAGAATTTGAATTGTGTAGGGGAGGATGCTTTAGATGTGGAAGCATTGAACATTTTATGGCAAATTATCCCAAAGAGTCAAGGGACAATAGGAATCCTCAGAGTAACAACAGATGGAGGTTTGTGGCATCCCGTCCATTTCGAGATAAGTGAGGTCGAGGGGGCGAGCCCGACATAGAGGATGAGAGGCCTGATGTCGAGACAATAGATCGTCCTATGCCTTCAGCGCCAGAACGAGCATATTCTATGAAGGCTCGTGGGAACCAGGATGCACGAGTAATTCTTTGTATAATTTCTCTTTATGGTATTAGGAAATTCATGTTAATAGACCTTGGATCTGCTCATTCATAAATGCACATTGAGCATGTGTTCAATAAAGATAGCGGTAATTGGGCGACTATCATATATGATATGCATGTAACCAGTCCTTTAGGGCACAGTGTCAATGTGAATAGAGTGTATAAGAATTGCCTTATAATCATTCATGATCGGGAATTTTCTACTGATTTGATTGATCTACCATTTCATGAATTTGATTTGATTTTGGGAATGGATTGGTTATCTAAACACCGGGCTAAAATTGATTGTGATAAAAAGACAGTAGTGCTTTGATGTTCTGATCAGTCTGAAGTGATAGTATATGGTGTTCGGTCTAGCCTAATGTCCAATGTGATTTCATCTATGCAAGCCCGATGATTGCTGAGAAAATGATGTGAGGCATTTTTAGCTTTGGTGTTTGTCAAGAGTCAATAGAATTGGAAAATGTGCAGTTTGTGAAAGATTTTGGATCTTCCCCGAAGGATTGCACGGTATTCCACAGTAAGAGAAGTGGATTTATCTATTGAGATTTTACCGGGAACAACTCCTACTTCTAGGGCACCATACAAGATGGCTCCAACTGAGTTGAAAGAGCTAAAAATTAATTTACAAGAGCTTTTGGATAAAGGGCTTATCCGACCCAATGTTTCTCCTTGGGGTGTACCTGTTTTGTTCGTCAAAAAGAAATATGGAACCCTACGGATGTGCATTGATTATCAACAAATCAATAAGGTGACAGTGAAAAACAAATACCCATTGCCGAGAATTGAAGATCTCTTTGATCAATTAAAAAGAGCGGGTGTCTTCTCAAAGATAGACCTGCAATCAAGGTACTATCAGCTAAGAGTGAAAGATGTCGATGTGCCGAAGACAACATTCAAAACTCAATGTGGCCATTATGAGTTCTTGGTAATGCCATTTAGGTTGACTAATGCACCGACAACATTCATGGATTTGATGAATAGGGTGTTTTGACCCTATTTAGATCAGTTTGTCGTGGTCTTTATTGATGATATATTGGTATATTCCAGAGATGAGCAAGAGCATGAGCAACATTTGAAAATAGTTCTACAAACTTAGAGAGAGAAAAAGTTGTGTGCTAAGCTTAGAAAATGTGATTTTTGGCTAAAGGAAGTTTCATTCCTAGGCCATATTGTATCTACTGAGGGTATAAGAGTTGACCCTACTAAGATTGAAGCTGTGGTGAATTAGGCTTAAGCTCCAAAGTGTTAGAATTGAGAGAGTTTCTTAGGCCACAATAGGATATTATAGAATATTTGTGAAGGGATTCTCTGTCATAGCTTCGCCACTCACTAAATTACTTAGGAAAGGAGTAAAGTTTGAGTGGTCAGATAAATTTCGGAATAGTTTTGAACAGTTGAAAGCGGTTTAAGCACCATTGATATTGTGCGACCTACCTCGGGAAAGATTACACCTTATCTGATGATGCTTAGGCATTGGTTTTAGGATGTGTGTTAATGCAAGATGGGAAGAAATGGTAAACATACATCCGAGGCGGTTGAAGCCACATGAATAAAATTATCCCACTCATGACCTTGAGTTGGCTGCGGTAGTGTTTGCTTTGAAAATATGGCGACACTATTTATATGGGGAAAAGTGTAGAATTTACACATATCATAAGAGTCTCAAGTATTTGCTAACTCATAAAGAATTAAATTTAAGACAACGGAGGTGGTTAGAGTTATTCAAAGATTATGACTGTATAATTGACTACCACCTCGGAAAAGCTAATGTGGTAGCATATGCCTTACGTAGAAAGGCAATGGCAACTTTGTTAATACAGCGTAGTGAATGGATAATAGTATCTGATGGAGCAATATTAGCTCAATTAAAAATGCAGCTTGTTTTAAAGCAAATGATTATAGATGTTCAGAAAAATAATGAAGAGATGCAAAACAAGGTACAGATGGTCAAAGAAGGTGATAAAATGATTTTTGTTAAAAAAGCAAAGTTGCTGTTGGATAGATTATGTGTTTCTTGAGATGATAAAGAGAGCTAAACAAAAGTTACTATTTGAAGCTCATAATACGGTATTTACCATGCATCTTGGAAGTAATAAGATGTACCAGAGTTTGGCTCTAACATTATTGGTGAAATGAATGAAAGAGATGTGATAAATGCGACAATACAATCTCATTTGACGTGTTAGCAAGTCAAAGCTGAACACCAAGTTCCAACAGGTCTATTGAATCCCCTTCCAATTCCTCAATGGAATTGAGATAACATTACCATGGATTTTGTGTCAGGTTTTCCCCTCACGTAACAAAAACATGACTCTGTCTAGGTGATTGTTGATTGGCTCACAAAGTCGGCCCATTTTATACCAATCAGGATTGACTATTCTATGGATCGACTAGCTGAGTTATATGTGGATGAGATTATGCAATTGCTTGGTGTGTCGTTGTCTATTGTGTCGGATAGAGATCCGTAATTTACATCGAGATTTTGGAAGGAATTACAGTTAGCCTTAGGAACTCGGCTTAATTTCAGTACATCATTCCACCCCGCGAGCGGTCGCAGATAGATGGACAGTCCGAGAGGTTGATTCAATTGCTCGAAGATATGCTTCAAGGATGTGTAATGGAATTCACTGGAAGTTGGGATAAGTATATTCCATTGATAGAATTTGCCTATAACAACAGTTATCAATCAAGCGTTGTTATCAATCAAGCATTGGCATGACACCATATGAGGCTTTGTATGGCCAGAGATGTAGAACTCTTGTGTGTTAGACAAAATTGAATGAGCATAAAGTGATTGGTCCAAACATAGTAAAAGATACAGAAACAAAAGTTCAGGTTATTCGGCAAAGGTTAAAGGCTGCCAATGATCGACAAAAGTCATATGCCGATTTGAAAAGGAAGGACATTGAATATGAAATGGGTGATAAAGTGTTCTTAAAGGTATCTCCATAGAGGAAGGTGCTTAGATTTGGGAAGAAAGGAAAGCTGAGTCCGAGGTTCATTGGCCCATATGAAGTGTTGGAGAGAATCGGACCAGTGGCATATTGGTTGGCACTCTCTCCAGAGTTAGCCAAGTTCCATGATGTGTTCCATGTGTCTATGCTTCGAAAATACCGTTTTGATGGGTCGCACATACTACCAGTGCAAGAAGTACAAGTACAGGCAAATTTTTCATATGATGAGGAGCCAAAGGCTATTCTGGTTCGAGAGGTAAAGCAGTTGTGGAATAAGCAAGTACATTTAGTGAAAGTGCTTTGGCAACACCATGGCAGGGAAAAAGCTACTTGGGAACGAAGCACTATGAAGCGATACAAGCTCTTCGATTCATGTATGAATTTCAAGGGCGAAATTAACAGGAGGGGAGGGTTGCCTTTTCAAATATGAAGGATTGGTTTCTCATGTAACGGATGTGTAAAGTAAAGAATATTTTTAAAAATAAAAACGGAGGGATAGGCGACGACAAAATAAATTGTCTTTTTGGGTAAGGGTAAATTAATAGTTTTACTGTTAAAATGAGGATTCACTAAATTGAAAAAATTTATTATGCCAATACCGGATGGATAAATGGAAGGAAGGAGACGGAAGGACGGACCTTAGCCATTGAAACTCGTGTTGGGATAAAGCGGTAGTAACAAAGTCATTTTGATTATGTTGGGCAAATAGATCAGGGAAGAAAGAAGAAGGAAATTCGAGAAAGAGGAAGGAAAGGAAGAAGAAGAAGAAGAAAGGAAGAAAGGAAAGATGAAATTTTATGGATATACAAAAATTGTGGTATAATTGTGTTGAATTGTTTGTTTATGGTTTGTTAGTTGTATGGTTATATAGTTGTTTACAGTTTAGAATACCCTCTTTTAACGAATCTTGGCCCAGGATGGTTGACTTGGTTTTGACAACGGTCTTTAATAGGAGGAAAAATTGTGCTGTCTTGAGGTTTGGGAGATCATTATGGTTTTAATGTATTGTTTATTAATAACCAGGTCATTAATATCATCAGTCAGTTGATTAAAAGTGTATCTGATTGGAACTAATTTCTAAAATAATCTCTAAAAATAAAATATCCATTGTTTAATTGGATTGAGAAAGATTCATGATTAATTTGTTTGTTTGGGATCTGATTGTTGTAAATCTAGTTTAGTTTTTTGGACGTTTTGTGTAAACACCAGTTGCAGTTTACTCTTCAATTAGTGGTTTAAATTTTGGATAAACTATACTTCTAGAAACAATCTCAAAATCAGTATAATCTAATTGGATTATTCAATTCTGAAATTAATCCAGTGAACAATTTTGTCTTTGAAGTATTATCATAACAATCATGTTCAGTATTGAGTTGTTTAAATCTTGCCCCAGTTATCGAATAATAGGAACGTTCAAATTATTTTAAACTGGAATAAGAGAACAACTTATGAAATTATATATATGTTTGTAAAATTTAATCACATAGGACCCAATTCAGATTGTTCTGGAAGTGTCAAGGCAGTTAGATCATTTGAACCATATCTCCCAAATAAAAAGTCCAAATGACATGATGTTTGAACCATAAGAAACTTAAGACATAGGGGTATATTGAGTTAGAATATCACTTTATCTAACAATCTCGTTTACAAGATCAAAATTGTAGTCGAAAATGAACTTTGGAGTTGCCTAGAACTGTTCAAGCATAATTTGTTATGGAAACTGGAATTGTATAAAGGTTATATAAATGTATTGTTATATGAAGGCTAAAGAGAATACATGTATAATTGTGTTATATGAAAAAGTGCAAAGTACAATTAAATTTTTATAAGAGATTATTTGATAATGAATATCTCATAAGTATACATGATATCAATAGTTATTCATGTATATGAGATATCTTTTACAATACGAGAAAGATGTAGAAAACATAATAAAGCGATTGTGCCTTAATGGGTAGTTAGATAGGTAGGCATGCTGTAGGAATACGATTCTTTGCGGCACTCTGATTGTGACTCTTCGAGGCCCCGGGTTGGGTGATGACAAAATCCCATTTTGATCATTATAACGCGACCCGCGTTTGGAGTCGAAGCGGATAGAGATGTGATAGTATCGCCAGTGCATCTGATTATTTCCGTATCCACTTCTAAGACCTCCCGAGACATGAAACATAAAAGAAAATGACAAGTATACACAAATGAGATGAATATGATATATGACATGATATGAGAAGCATAGTGATGATAGTATCTGGGTCATCACGCCCAGATTCCGTCGACCGAATGGCGGATCGAGCCGATGCAGGGTGCGAGGCTATGTATCTTGGGACTCTTCTGTTTTTTTTTTTTTTTAAAAATTTGAACTTGTACGCAATGGGTATACAAACAATTTGTAATAACAAAAATCATTTACGTATACAAAATGCAGTCGAAGTGGTGTCAGTAGAAATCTACTCTTGGCATGCTACTAAGTCCCATTTACATATACAAAAACTGTACTTTTACATTTACAAATTAGAGCGCGGGACATATTGTGATGAACCCCTACTAGTGTGTTGGCCCAACTGTATGCGGAAGCTTTCGGACGTCTTCTCTTGTACCTACACGGATTAAAAACCCTTGCTAAGCTTTACGCTTAGTGGGAAACATATGTTTTATGCATATACATATTTAAAGCATAAAACAATAACGGTCTCCGGAGATTTTCATGCATTCATATAATGAACTTATACCGTACTTATGCTTATTTGGATCTCCCATCGGGTTACAAAACATTGCAGTACATACTACAAAGCTTATCGCGATACTTCTTATCTTATACTTACTCGGAACTTACTTATAAGCAGGACTTATTCTTATTCCGATCTCAGTGGGACACATGTTGCCACTTATCTCCGTGGGACACATACTTATATAGATTCCTCGTATACGGTATTGAACTTATACATATACTTAGACGGAGGTACTTATCCACATACTCATACTTTTATCTCTCTTATACTTGTTCAGATCTCCCGTAGGAGTTATAGAGCTTATGCTTATACAGAGGTACCCTTAGGTACTACAAGGCTTATACTTATACCATAAGGCTTATACTTATACTACGGAGTTTACACTTGTTCGGAGGTACCCGTAGGTACTACAGAGATATTACGGAGCATTATGCGATATTCTTGAACTTATTCTTATACGGAAGTGCTCGTAAGTACTACTTGTTCAAATGTCCCAAAAGACACGTACTTGTGCTTATATCAAACTTATATTTAATTAAAAGTACCTATAGGTACTACTAACTTATACTCATACGGGGGTACCCGTAGGTACTACATAAATTATACTTATTCTTGTATTTCGGATCTTACTCTTGTATTACAGAGCATATACTTGTCTTACGGATCTTATACTTGTATTACGGAGCTTATTCTTGTATTTTGGATCTTATACGTGTATTACGGAACTTATACTTGTCTTACAGAACTTATACTTGTGTTACAGAGCTTATTCTTGTATTTCGGATCTTATACTTGTATTACAGAGCATATTCTTGTACTTCGGATCTTATACTTGTGTTACGGAGCATATTCTTATACTTCGGATCTTATACGGAGCTTATTCTTGTACAAAATTACTGTAGATCTACCTGATTCATTATCTTGGGGTGAGTAGGTACTCTTGGACTTGTACTTGTTTTACCCGATGCGGGAGTACTTGTAGGTACTCACAGGATATTTTGTACAAAAGTACCCATAGGTCTTACATAACGAATCTGAGGTACGGTGAATTTTGTTCAAATCTTTACCATATATTCATTCTTTACTCTTATTCTTTGTCGAGTCTTATCATATATACGTTTTGATTACCTAGACCAACCATAAGAATGAGTAGGATGTGACACAATAAGTGCCCGAGAGGTGCATGCGATCTTGAAGTCTTGTAGCGCCAGCGGGAGTGCCTAAGCAGCGAACGAGTGTCGTGGCACTGTCGAGTCTTAGCGGTGCTAAGCGGAACGTGCACGACCCGAGTAAACGAGTGTCGTAGCGAAGTCTTGGCTGCCGTCGAGCGTGCACGCGAGTAGCGAAGTGTTGTAGCACTAGCGGGAGTCTGCAGAAGCGCCGTCGAAACGTCCACTCATTCATTCTTGGTCCTAGGTAGTCATACCATCATGTGTCTTTTAGACTCATAGCACATCCTTATCACATTTTGTGTTCATGACACTATTGCTTTTCATGTTCATGTTCGTATTTCGATTCGTTTTCGTATTTAAGTATATTCATTGTTTGAACACATCTACTCTATATTGCATTTCTTATACTTATGCGGTATGATACATGTATTCACCTTGTTATTCATGTTTTCTTATTCCTCTATGAATCTACTTTACTTAGAAATTGGAATCATTCCAATTGAATTATCCAAACTAAAGTTATGGCATTTTCATGCCAAACTAGTCAATTTACCGATATTAGACTAGGGACAGTTTGTAATACTCATTTTTCCGGGGTCTTAGCTCCATACCTGACACTGGTTCTTTGTATTCATTTGAAGCTAAGGTGCTAAGGGTTCTTCTCAACTGGAATCCTGCCGTCGAACCTTAGAAACTCGAGTTATGTCTAAACGCAGGACTACTCTATGATCAAAGCGAAAGCGAAATTTGTAGACATAGCCCCTCTTTGAGTGAATTTTTGGGCCACATAGAGTCAAAATTCGAAGGTAGCTATTTCAGGGTGTTTTATTTTCCTTGAAGTCTAGTTTAACCAGCAACTTGAATCACTTAAATCGGATAAGAAATGACCAAGTTATGGCCAAAATATGAACACTGGTCAAAACAGAAAAACAGAACACTAATGGTACCGGTACCACTCTGTTTGGTACCGGTACCGCCCCTTGAAAATTGCCTAGAATGTGTGTTTTTCTTCCCTTTTTCCATATAGTTCTACTCAAACCAACCCAATACTCAATACATACATCAAAACCACTCCTTATTCATCTTGTAATGGTGGTTTAGAACCATATCTTCAAACCAGACCACTAGGTAAAGTCCAAGAACCCATACCAAAGTCCATCGTCTTTATACAAAATATAGAATTGAGGGGATTCCATGCTTATATTCACCAAGCTAGAGTTTTTCAACTCAATTTTCATTTCAAATCTAGGGTTATGATCAGTACTAACTAAACCCTAGGTTTGGAACCCATAAAAATCCTACCAAAGTGCAAAATACACATAATCCATATTCAAAGTCAAAAATCATGGAAATCCTTACTAGAATCCATACAAAACTTTAGAATTTCCATACCTTTTGCAAACTTCTCCTCTTCTTCTTCTCCTTCTCCTCTCTTCTTGGCCTTCACGTTGGAGCTCTCTTGTTTGCAGACAAAAAATGAGTTATTTTTGTCTCCCTTCCTTTTTATAATTAAACTTTCTTTTATTTGCCTTATTAGTCCTCACTCTACTATTTACTGTTTATATTGTTCCACTTTGGCTGCTCTCATCTTATCAAGCTTATGACTTTTAGGCCCTTTTTGCAAATTACAATTTTGTCCTTAAGTATTGTACAATTTCGGGTTCTCAATTTCCATTTTCGCATTTAATTCTGAAAAATGCAATTTATCTTCTGAATGCCACAAACATGTCAGCGACTAGGGTATATTTCGAGCGTTATACGGGTTACAGAACAAAGTAAAGTGTAAGATGACACGAAAAATATATAAAATATGATAAGAAATGAAACATGTTATGAAAAAGTAGATATGAGAAATGGATAAGTATATGTAAATGTTATATTTGTCATAAATATATGCATGTGTCTAAAGTGAGATGATCCTTATTAGGGGTCGTCCACGAGTATTATTTCCACTAATTTATAAAACGCTTGCAGTGTTTCATCCATGAGTACAAAGGAAACTAGAGGGCAGGGACAATCGCGTCGGCAGTCAAAGTCAACACATCGCTAGGTGCCTTGAAAGACCATTTGGTATAATGTATATGTATTTTGTTCTTTTGTAAGCAATGTAAATATTGTAAATGTTGAGCAGCTTCCGTATATGGAGCTTGAATATATTTACATGTCCATTCTTCCTGAGAATATAGTACAAGTTAAATGTTTAACATTATATGAATGAACAAGCTTAAAGTTTATAAGTTTATTGTAAACACAAAAAAAATGACACCCTCACTTGACACTGGGTGCCAAGTTAGGGGCGTCACAATATTAATCTCCACTAATGTGGGCATAACACCACCTTCATAATCAAATAGGTTTTTTAGGTTTGTAATGTGTGGCTTGGGCAATTGGGTGGGTAATTGGACACTTTAGACTCAATTGTACCCTGATTTTACTGACAACTTCTACTCTTACCTTCTTGATACATCCTTGATTTCTCTTGATTGTAAGTTTCCAACCTTCCCATCAAGTTTATGCATCTTTTGGCATATTCTTCATTGTGGTCTTTTTCTCTTTTCCTTTCCCACACATAGAATATAACCTCTCTTCCTTAATTTAGAAGCTTTTTCACTTTTTATCTCTCACCAAGTTTTATGGAATGGTGCAATGTTGGTCTTTTTAAGCTTTCTACCACCCTTAACGAACTTTGGGTTAGTAACTCTCATACCAAATGGCATTAGGGTACTAGGTGTTTAACACCCCTAAGAACTTAATGGTTCAAGGGAGGAAGGGTACAAGACCAAACTCATTCCTCCTTGATGTTTTACTTTTCACAGCTTCTTTCATAATTTTCTTCGTCTTTTCTCATCTCTCTGCATTGTCTTTCTCAACCATTTTCATCATTTTCTACAACGTGAAATAATATTCCCCCAAACTTGTCATTTTTTGTCCTTTATGTACTTTGTCTGATAATCTAGGCAAATAAGGGTTCTTTACTGTAGGATTATGTTTAGGGAAGAAAATTGACTTCTCATTTGTTGGTTGATGATGAGATTGGTTGTAGGCTCAAATAAGGAACTAGTGTATATGCTTATGCATATAGAAGGGCGAGAGCTTTGAAGGCTTGGACTTCCCGAGGATGGCTAAATCATTCTGAGTAATGGTATTTCCTAGGATTTCGCCTTGACTAATAATCAAACAAGTTCTAGGACATTGGAGAGCTTACTGTGATGGATCCCAAAAGATGTACCTAGTCTTGGCACAATTTCTTTTCGGTGTGTTGACCATGTGTAAAGTTTATCAGGATTTTTATAACCAAACTGTTTACACAAACAAAATTAGAGGTCTTATCTATTCCATCAATTTATTAAAGCCTTCCTTAATCTTGAAGTTCAACACGTTTATTCATAACCTTACAACTTTCCATTTCCATTCATTTCATCCCTACCCTGATGCATCATCAGTTTTGTTTGGTTTTGAGATTTGTTGTTGTGTTGCCTAACAATTCATGAGATTCATTTTAATCATGCTTTCAGCTCAAAATAATCCAACACAACCACAATTTCATTCTTTCATCAATTTCATTCAACCAAACATGCTGCAGCAATTTAACAATTAGATCCAAGTAGTTGGTTTCTCAATTATTTCAACTAAGTTATTCCTTAAAACTCCATCAATTCAAACTTATTCACAAGTAAACACGAAGAGGGAACGCACATAAACACAAAAAATTTCACAAACAGTGAACACCAATTTCAGCACAAAAATTGCACAATTTATATTTCAGTGAATGTTTCAAGAGTGGACATTAGGTACATAGAGGGAGAAAATATGGAAGATCAGGTAGAGTTATTTTCTTTTTCATTCATTCATATGGGAAGGAAGTAGGTTAACTGGGTCTAATTTATACCCAGCTGCAGAGGGTGAGAACTCAGGGATTTGGACTTGTGGGCATCTTGACTAACGCATACTCCCAGCCTGTTTAGTAAGACCTCCATGGTTAAGGCTAATTGCTTGATCATTTCATTTTGTCTACGCCCCGATAAATTCAAAAGGTTCCCTCAAACTCACATGAGTGATACATTTGATCAGGTTTTGTTGATCATATCCAAGCTTTCGTCCGGCGCTTCCCACGTAGTTCGGGGTGCCCTCAGTGCTTTATCAGCACCGATTAGAGTTCTTATCTCATACGGGTGCTCCTTGTACGAATGCCCAAAGATATGTCTTACAATAAGTTCTTCTCCATAGCATCCTCCCTCTCTTTCATGATCTTGAGTAGCTGACTGTCTCTTCTGAGTTGGTCTAAGAGAAAAGCATTTTCTCTTGCTCTCAGTTCTTCACTTAGCTCTTGTTCTCTTATCTCCCATCTACTCTTCCATTCCTCATCTCTCTGCTTTAGAGCTTCTTCCAAGTATTGGTCCCTTCTTTTCAACTCAGCCTCCATGTACTCATCCTTGATTTTCAGTTGGACTTGGTGGCTATCCCTCTCTTCAGATTCTTGCTTCATGGCTTCCAGCGAGTCTAGCGCTCGACGTTGCTATTTAGAGGTTCTGAGCTTTCAGCCTGCTCTAGGTGAATTTCAGCCTCAAGGGATAAGGTCAATATTGGGCTCACACTTCTCTGCCTTTATGGGAGCTCTAGTGCTTCATCTTCAGGTTGGGGTTGTTGTATTTCTAATGGTTCTTCTTCTTCCCTTACAGCTTCCACCTGTATTCCCCGTTTCTGTTTTTAGGCCCCTTGGTGATTCCTGTTAATGTCAGGGGTGATGTCTTAGGGAAATTCTCCTCTTCTTCCCAATCTCCTTGGACACCACCCAAGATGCAAAGTCTTGAAATCAGTGATGGGTGAGGAATCAGCCCTTTGTATCCTCCTATGTAGTAACTCAGAATGGAGTTTTCTATTATTTTGTCCACACTGAATTTATACCCCTTGAGGATGGCATATAATAAGATTGCCTCTTTCTCCCTAACTGTGCATAGGTGTTTGGAAGGCAGTATGACTGAATATAAAAAATAAAACCAAACCTATGCTAGTTTAGTCAGTGCTCATCTGGCGATGGACTCATGTGGGTTTTTTCTGGTGGCATTTCACTTTCCTTTGCTATCAGTAAGCAGGTCTACAATCTTCTGGTAGTCAGATGTTTCCACCAGTCTTTTGAATTTCGACCCATTCTTTTTCTCCTGAAGATTGTTGTGCTATCTAATTGTTCTCTGCTGAAGGATATCCATTTTCCTCTTACGTATACAGTTTTATCCTTCATCCCCACCATATTTAAGTAGAACTCCTTCACCACATCTACAAATCTCGGACCCTTGTGCTCACAAAATAAATGTTATCCCTTTCTTTCTATCAGCTCTTGGAATGGAGAAACCCATTTATTGAAGCCTCTTTCCCCAATGAAGTTTCTATACTGCAGTTTGTCCTTCCAAGCAATATAAGCCATATGGAGACCAGTCCACTATCTTTTTATTATTTGTTCTCTGCTTCTTCATTCCATCTTTTCTGTTTAGATTCTTCAACATGCGCTCCGAACACTCTTGTTTTACCTCGTCCCTTTCTTCACCTTGCTCTGCGCTCTGCGAGTGGCTTGAGCTTGTCTCATTCTCACTCGACATACTCTTCCATGATTTCGTTGAGGTTTGGAACCAGGTTGGTGGGCTCAGACATCGTGAGAGAACGGTTTAGGGATCTAGGGTTTCGAATGAGTGAGAGAGATTTGGTGAGTGAGGCTGAATGGTTTGAATGTTATGAAGCAGATGACTCTTCAGTCCTCAAACTTTCCTATTTATAGGCCATGTAAGACCCGAGAAAATTCCAATTTTCAGAAAAAGGGCAAAACGGTAATTTTGGTCAAAACCTGAAATTTTTCTAGATCTCGGATGACAAAATGGACTTCACCTTTGGAATCGTCTCGCGAAATCTAGCTACCATGTCGAATTTCGTCGAATTCCGAGACAGTCGGAATTTCACGTTTTTCGAGGCACCGGGTGTCGGGTGCCGTAAAACGGGTTTAAGAGACATGTGATGTGAGAAAAGTCACCTACTACATGTACTCTTGTGACACATGTTGCAAGATTAGAGAGATGATGGAAATGGACGGCTTAGATTAAGCCAAGTGTCAAAAATCAAGAAAAGATGACATTATGGGAATTATTGGAATTGTTAATGATAATAAGACGAAAGATGAACAGTGTTCATCTTTTTCATTTTGAGCACAAAGCGTGCAGTGGCTGGAGGATTGGTGCAGAAAGTGAGGTTTTGTGATTTCTAGAGAGAAAGTGTCCTTTTATAGATTTTGAAGTAATTCGGACCATTGGTTCTTGACCAGACAAGAAGCAAGTTGCTCTGTGAGAGCTACGCGTGGGCGCGTTTAGTGGAGTTCCGACAACTCCAAGAGGTAGGGATCTTTTCCTACTTGTGATATTCTTTGGCTAAGAGTCATGTTTATAATTAGGAATGTTCTGAGGCTTGTTTTAGCCGTAAATTCGGTCTCAAAAACTTTGAACAAAGTGGAGAAAATTCCTATTTGGTCGTGAAGCATTAACCAGGGTTTCCTTTGTTCACATGAATAGTGACGTGATTTTCTTGGTGTGAAAATGTGTTTTGTAAGTGATTCGAAATGAATTGCTTGTGTTTTGCTAATTAGCCCATGTGAGCTAGTTTTGGTGTTATTGATGTAAAAATTGAATAACATGATTGTTGTGAGTAAATTATGTTAATATATGCATGTGAATTGTATTAGCATAAATTATTTGGAATCGGCATAATGCATTCCATATGCATTAGGCGACCTAGAATAGGTGTGAGTGCATGACATGAAATGGAAACAAAATGAAAATGTTTGTGAAAGGAATTTCGACAAGATTTTTCGGTGTGTTGGTAAGATTGTCCGACAACAATTCACATCGAAGGGCCCATGGTGTTTCGGAGGGTATTGACGGTCGCCTCGGAGAAGTTGTCGATATTTTGCGAAACTTCGGTAGTGTGTTTTCAAGAACAAATAGCTTTTTGTTTGGCTGATTATTTACTCGCATTCGGCAGGCATGTATGTGAGGGAGTAGGTGGGGCTGAGACATAGGTTTGGGCATGTAGACGGTCAGTAGAGTTCATGAAAAGTGCTTGAATGTGATTGTTTGCCTATAACACATGTGCCTTAGGTGAGAGGAGAGTAGCCCGGGTAGGAAATTATCACCAGGGCTGCTCACCTGTTCAGGGATCACCATTTGGTCTACGGGAGTGTTCATGAGGACAGCGCTCACTAGAGGCCGCGTTTAGAAGAAAGTCGGGTTGTGGCTTTGGTATCTTCATTGTATACATGTATTAGAATTGTAAATTTTAATATATGTTGAATTAAGAGTAATGTAAAAACTCTTGAACCATGTAATATATTTGGTTGGGATATTTATTTTGTGAGTATTGATGCAGGGGCCCAAGTGGCCATTATTTTACTCGCATGTAGACCCTGTGTGGTCATTGTAAACTTGTTGGGACAGGTTTGTACCTTGGTTAGAGCTCCTCGTACAAAGGAGACTCTGTTTGATTTTCGTGAGTGGTGTCGGGTTGCAGAGCATTCCGCAGTATTCAGCGGAGTTGAGTTGTCAAGCGGACACTGATTTTAGGCGTCACAAGCCAAGAGTTGTTGTGCTTCATTAATTGTCTTTTCTCCAGTTGAATTATGTTGCAACATATTGAATTCTTGTCGCGACATGATTTCTGAGGTTCATGCTTGCTATTTGTCGTGACAGAAATCCTTGCCACTTAGATGAGGTTTTATATTTTTTCTTTGTCACAACCAGGAAAATCAATGTCACAACATTTTCATACTTTCAACCATTCATCCCAAATGACTTTATGCAATAAAGTCTTTCCACTTAATGTATACTTGTGAAAACACATGTTATCATCAAACAATTTCAATTCAAGCATGAACAACAATTCTTTTTCTTCACTCAATATCATTCATCAATTCATTCAACACGACATTCAAACAGTTGGCACAAGAAAGTTGTTTGATAATTTATGCTCTAACAATCATCAAATTCCCCCAAACTCCAACTATGCATTATTATTAAAGAAATTTGTGGGAAATAGAAATACTCCCCCTTGTAGCTATTTTCTGCATATTTTAGTTTGAGAAAGTGTGTTTTCTAATAACATTTCCTTCCAGTTCACCTTCCCTGTTCCTGAAAAAAAAAATCAGCAAACTATCAAAACACATAATAAAATTTCTAGCAAAATTATTCAGAATTCAAACTGTAAAAGTAATCATTAATCAATTTCTGAAATTAAAATTACATGGACCTCTAAGAAGTACACTCAGGTTCAAAGTCCTTAGCCCGGACACTTCAACATAAAATGTGTCATTTCGACGAGCTCTTTCCCTGCAAATCTAGATCTATGCAATTTGGCGGCTACATCAGATAATGTTTGAGTCTACGACCATTTACTTTAAATTCATACAGTTCATCTTTTAGTGTACTGCCAAAGGGTGTACGGCTTAAGCCTTTGGGTTGCCTCAGAGGACTTGTTCTCCGACCTTAGTTCCCCTCCTCATAATCTTTTTATCCATACCACCTCTTGGTCTTTGAGTTTGTAAATTTTGGCATTATCATAAACTTCATTTCTAGCTCATTTGGAGTTCATTCATTGGAGTAGTCTCTTTTCTTGCGACAAAGTCACAATTCAATTTCAAAATTGCTGTAGCTTTATGATGCCAATTCTAAAGGGAGATGACAAGGTTTTTTAAATACAATTATGTATGGGGACATTCTAATGGAGTTTGTAAGTAGTTCTATAAGCCCACAATGCATCATCTAGCTTTATAGACGTTCTTCATGTACTTTCTTCTCTAGAATTTTACTTTATTTCCCACATTTGGAAATTTACCTTGCCCATTTAAATAGAGGTGATGAATACAGGAAAACCCATCATAACTCTGATTCAATATCTATTCATGAGTTTTTCAAAAAATTTATTTGCAAAATGACTTCCCTCATCACTGATGATTGTTCTGGGTGCTCCAAATTTGCTCTAAATATTTCTTTGTACAAACCCCACCATTGTGTTGGCATCATTTCTGGGACAAGCTGATGCTTCCACCCATTTGGATACATAATCCACAGCTAGGAGAATGTACATGTTACCAAATGATGATGGAAAATGTCCCATGAAGTCTATTCCCCAAACATAATAATGCACTGCGTAATTCCTTGGGCATTTCATTTCTTATGCTTATGTTGCCCAGTCGTGACAATTATCACAATGTTTTCTTGCATTCAAAGCGGTCTTTGAATAGGAGTAGGCCAGCCAAAACTTGATTACGGGTTTTCTAGGTTGTTTGTTTCCCTCTGAAGTGTCACTCCATATGGTGATGCATGACATTTCTCCAAAATACCACTTTGTTCTGTTTCTGGAACACATCTCCTTATGATCATATTTGCTTCTCTTCTATAAAGTAGTGGGTCATCCCAAATATAGAATCTGCAATCAGTTCTCAGTTTTCTTCTCTGCTAGTAGTGGAATTCATGTGGCATAACTCCACAAGCAAAGTAATTGACAATATCAGCATACCAGGGTGTTTGAACAAACAACAAAAACAGCTGCTCATCAGGAAAAATTTCTGCTATTTCGGTTCTTTTTCATTTCGGCTAATCTGTTTCCAATCTGAACCATTGATGCTGCTACCATATTATCCAACGCCCTTCTTATCTTTGATCTCAAGATCAAATTCCTATAGCAGCAATACCCATCTGATCAATCTTGATTTGGCCTCCTTCTTTGCCATTAGATATCTAATTGCAGCATGATCAGTGTGTATTATAACATGGGACACCAATATGTAAGGCCTGAATTTTTAACAAGCAAACACCATTGCCAGCATCTTCTTTTCTGTGGTGGAGTAGTTTTCTTATGCCTCATTAAAGGTTTTGCTGGCATAGTATATGGCCTTGAATATCTTTTCAATTCTTTGTCCCAATACAGTTCCCATTGCATAATCACTAAGCATCACTTTTCATTTCATAATCATTGTTCGATCGGTGTCAACATGATGGGGCTACATCACCATCAGGACAGTTCATCAATGCGGTCTGCATGATTAATAAAATCATTTTATCTTTTCGATGATACTACATAATGGTCTGGAGATTTTTGAGAAGTCCTTTATGAATCTTTTGTAAAAACCAGCATGCCCAAGGAAGCTTCTTATCCCCTTTACTGTTGTAGGTGGCATAAGAGTTTTTATAACGACAACTTTTGCATGATCTACTTCCAATCCAGCAGCATAAATTTTGTGTCCTAAGACAATACCTTCTGTTACCATAAAATGACATTTCTCCCAATTTAGAGCTAGATTTTTGTCTGACACCTAAATCTTTGTTTCTAAATTACACCTTAAGCAATTCTCAAAGCGAGATCCATATACTGAGAAGTCATCCATTAAAATTTCCATTACCTCTTCCACCAAATCAAAAAACATAGACATCATACATCTTTGAAAGGTGGCAAGAGCATTACATAATCCAGAAAGCATTCTTCTAAAAGAAAAGGTGCCATAAGGACATGTAAATGTAGTTTTCTCCTGTCCTTTAGGGTTATAGCAATCTGGTTATAACCAGAATATCCATCAGCGATAATGGGAGTGCCACCTTCTTTTAATCGGCCGTTTGGTCAATGAAAGGTAGAGGATAATGGTAACTACAGTAGCAATGTTGTTTCAATTTTCTGTAGTCTATACACACTCTCCATCCTATCACAGTTCTTGTAGAAATCAATTCATTCTTCTCATTCCTGATCACAGTGAATCCTCCCTTCTTTGGAACCACATGAACTGGGCTCACCCAAGGGATGTCTGAGATTGCATATATGAAGCTTGCATTTAGCCGCCCGATTACTTCCTTCGACTACGCCCTAACCATTCACGAAATTCAACCTTCTCTAATGTTCTATAGAGGTTTTAGCATTCTCCTCCAATAGGATCTTGTGCATACAAATATAAGGACTTATTCCTTTCAAATCTTCTATGGACCAATATTGCCCCTCCTTATATTTTACGAGAATTTCAATGATTTGTTTTTCAAGCTCAGTCAATCCAGTTGAAATAATGACTGACTTTCCTTTTTCTGGTTGCAAGAAAGCATACTTTAAATGTTCAGGTAATTCTTTTAGAATTAAACCCTCTGAACTTTTGTTTACGTTAGAAGCTTCCTCTTCATAACTGCTGGATTTTTCTGTATTATTCTCTTCAACACTAAGTAATGCCTTTTTCAATTTAACATTGGAGTCCAGAAATTCAACTTCAAGATGCTTAAGATACTGGAAATTCATCTCATTCTCATTCATTGAATTAAAGAAAAAATACAATCATTATTCGATTCGGAAGCGAGTAGAATTTTGTTTCTAAAATCTCTGTCAGCATTGCTTAATTGGTACATTTTAAACTATGATTGAGATTGAAGTGCAGCGCCTCATCTCGACCACAGGAGTTAATTCTCATTTTTCACATCAATCAAGTACGCTCCTGTTTGCTAAGAAAGGTCTTCCCTAACGTGATGGGACTTGTTGTGTATATATATTAATGACTACAAAGTCCACTGGGAAAATGAATTTTTCCACTTTGATCAGCACATCTTCTAGAATGCCCTTAGGATGGGCTAGTGTATTGTCTTCCATTTGCAAGGTCATAGCTGTGGGAGTAAGTTCCCCCAAACTTAATCTTTTAGCAACAAACAAAGGCATCAAGTTTATGCTGACTCTAGAATCACATAGTGTTTTTCCCATATCAGTATGCCCAATTTTGCAGGGTATAGTGAAGGTACGCTGGATCTGCATCTTCTACGGTAAAGATTACGAATTACTACCGCGGGTTGTTGTCGAGACTCATTATTCCCTTCTTCAGCAATCTTTCTTTTTCTGCTCAATATCTCCTTCATAAATTTTGCATAAAGAGGCATTTGAGTCAATGCTTCTGAGAAAGTAATGTTGATCTCTATCTTCTTAAACATGTCTAAGAATCTAGAGAATGGCTCTTCTAGCTTTGCCTTCTACAACCTTTGAGGGAATGGAACTTGAGGTTCATAAGCCTTAACCTTTTCCTTTTTCCCTGGATTTTCTTTTTCCACCTGTTGCTTTGGCTGCATCTTTGTTGTTTTATCTTCCACTGTAGTTTCTGAACTATGCTACTTAAACTCTTCTCTAATTTCAGCATAATTCTCTTCCTCAGTGTCTTTCTTTTCAACTCTTCTCTCATCCGATTCTACGCACTTCTCGGAAATCTTGCCATACATTCCTTGGATCCTTCCTTATGTCACTGCATTTGAATCCTTAGGCGATTACGCATATTTAGAACCCCGGTGCCCTATACGGAGTCTCTAAATTCTTCAAAGAGGCATTGGTGTTGGAAATTTTCAAGTTCAGAAAATCTTTTCTCATGCATATTCATAATTCTTTTGTTTTTTGACATGAAATGCAACATCTGTTCTTCAAATGATTGAGTCCTTTTTCGAGCCACGATATTTCTCCTCTATTGTCCCTCTACTACGTTGCTATTCTTGGAACCTGGGTTGAGCATAAGCTATTAGTAGTGTCGGGTTTGGAGACCTGTTGTGCTCCTCCACCATATGAAAAGTTTTTATGGTTCCTTAGTGCTGGTGTATAGTATGTTGGCAAGTTGGGGTTAGGCTTGAAGTGATAACTTCTTTGCTCATTCATATACTTGGTCTCCTCAACTTAGTAAGACTCTTCTTCAACTTATCCCTCAACACTGCTTTTAATTCCTTCTTTTACTACTCCCACTTCATGTGCAGTATGTATTCTCCTTTCATTTCTTCCTAGTTTGTTCATCACTGCACACAGCTTTGCTTCTATGGTAGTCATACAGTTCAGCTCAATCAAACCACTTCTCCTCAGTCTGCTGCTACTCCCTGAAGCTTCAGATGGAGCTTTGTAGTTGCATTTGGCAAGGGTGTGTGATCAGTTTACCTTGCCTCCTGCACTTCTTCTCTTAAAAGCCCCACAACAGGATGTATCAATTATACCCTTGGAGGCATAATTCATAGCATGATAGAATATATCCATTTGAGTGGTCAGATCTATTCCATTCATAGGGCATCTTTTCAACAGTATCTTGAATCTCTCCCATGCATTGTAGAGACTCTCATCTTCCTCTGCAGAAAACCGATTATTTCTCATCTTTTCTCAGGTAGAAATTTAGAGGAAAAAAATACGCCCGTATACGCCTCCGCGACTCTTCCCAGTGTTCACTTAGATCCAAGCGGCAATGTGAATCAAACCAAGTTGCTGCTACATCTCTTATTGAAAATGGGAAGAGTTATAGCTTAATCACTTCTGGTCTCACCCCATTCAGCTTGATTGTGTTGGCCATCCTCATGAATCTCCCCATATGCTTATTTAGATCTTCAAAGGGGTGACCAGTAAACCGGTGCTGATGTACCATGGTAATCAATGCTAGCTTCAGCTCAAAATTGTTGGCTTCTATGGCAGGTTGTCTCACTGTAAAGTACTCCTCTTAGATAATAGGCCTCCAAAAGTCCTCAATAGTATTAGGCCTCTGAGTTCTCTCACCACTTCTTACTCTTCTTAGGAATAGCTTGCGATCTTTCTCTTTGATTTGCCGTATTTCCTAGATTCTTATACGCTGATCTTCCTTAAATTCATCAGTGTCCTCTCAATTTCAATGTCCCAGGCAACATATTTATACAGTTTTTCTATGCAATTAAAATCTTCCTGAAATAGAAACACACTGAGATCAAATGAATTATGTGGGAGACAGTTATCTCCATTTAAGCTCATAAAAAATTTCAGTAGCTTCTTATTAATCTCTATTAAAATTGTTTTGTGATTTGAAATTTAAAATAACAAAAAAATGGTCCAAATTAATGCAAATTCCTTTTTGGTTAGAATATTGATCTTTAAATTCATGTCCCGATTCCCCAGACCAAATGGCGTAAAAACTTATTGGGCCAAACCTCTTGGTCTTGATGGAGTGTATGCGAGCCGTCACGCCACACCTAAGAACTTTCAATCCACGTAGCGGCGTCAAAATTTTGTTAAGACCCTTTTTCATATACATGAAAATATGGATTTTTTTTTTTTTTGTAAAATGACTCATTAAAAATTTGAGTGTGGCCTTGATCACTTCACTGAATTACGGTCGTACAAGTAATAAAAATGGATATTTGAGTCCGGATATGGTTCCCACGGAGAGGATGATAAATTAAAGGTACTTTGACCATAAGTCATTCCCTATTTGAATTCCCTTTGTAATGATGATAGGGTAAACTAAAAATATAGTCCTAGGCGAAATCTCTTTAATATGTAAAAATAAAAATAAAAAATAAAGCTAAAGTTTAATAAAATTAGAAATTTGAAAGATTCAGGTGAGACAAAAATTGAACATGGATCAATTAGTAATAATCAATTTCACCATCATTTAGATCCACTTGCTCAACCATAAGTGGAAAGCAGGTTTGTCAAAGTACAAGGTGGCGCTAGTTTGGATTTCTCCCTTAGCAGTACTTTCAACGGTCTGGGTTCTTATTCATTTACGGGGGCATGATTGCTTGTCGATTACTTATAATATGTAACCCTCTTTCTAAGATTTAAGTATTTTTCCTTTTTTAGTAATTCATACTCAAATCTTATGACTAAGAATTCTTTTATAGACGGGATATTACAGGCCTTCTCAATTTGATTGACACCTCATCACACGCCACATTTAATTTTCATCTCCTTGATTAGATCTTTGCTAACACGGGATCATAATCAATTCAACAAAAAGAAGAGAGACCTCTGAGTGATTAAATTGATACTTCATTTAACTATCCTCAAATTATAAGTAAGTTGGTGATCTATCTGAGTAATCCTTCAAAGTTCATTAGTTCCATAGTATTAGTCTACCATACCCACAAGGAAATGCTCTACACTCTCAGAATTCTCCATCTGCAATATATCAGGAGGCATAAAATCAGAGCGGATATAGTACGTACATTGGGTACACGATACTAATGCGAGAACAGATAAATTTATAAACAATATCAATCAAATAAGTTCTGAGAATTCTAATTAAAAGCTTTCTTCACCTTATGCAAAAAAATGATTATCATCCTTGCACCATTTCAGTGAGCTCAACTTTTAAAATGGTTCCTCATATCGGTAACTGGCGATCGGAAAATTCAACGAAATCATAAGCAGGCGAAATAAATGAACTCAAACTTCCATCCATCACTTTAAATCAACATTATGGAAACCTGATTTATAAAGAAATACTAGCTCGGCTTCACTTGATGCAATACCCAAATCCAAAAAATTAAGAGAAAACTAACAAAATAAAGCTACTAAAACTAAATCTACTAAAATGGAAAATAAAAGAAAAGAAAGAAAAAATAAAATATATAAGAGTCTTCCAGCCACCTAAGCGTCCTAGAGTTGGGAGCTACATTGCCCTAGAAGCGTCTGTTATAGGCTTTCGATGTTAGGCCTCGCTCCAGTGAATTCGTTGCTGGATCCCGAAATTAGAAGCCTAAATTGGTCTCTCTGTCCTGACATAGAAAGTTATGTTGCGCGAATACATCATTTTAATAGGTGCCTGCATCATAGCTTCTTGTTTTTGTAGCGAGTGGTCCTCTGGAAACTATCTTCAGTTGTGTTGCGACATACTTTAATAATGTCGCGACATAGATTTTATTCAGCAGACTTGTTCTTGTTGCGACAGGAATGCCTTGTGTCGCTACTCCCAAACTGTTTGCAACCAGCTTCTCATGTCCTTGTCCTTCTAAAGTCTGTCACAACATAATTTTCCTTGTCGCGACAAACATTTTCTTACCCCGGCTGTCAACTCTGTGCGTGTGAGTTTTCTCTGGCTCAGCGACAGATTTCTTTGAGTGCGTTAGCAATTTACGTAAGACAAGAAGCTTCTTAGTCCTGACAGGGCTTTCTTTTCTAGCATTTCTCTAGCTTGAATTTGTGTTGCGACATAAATTCTTTGTTGTGACACGGTTATGGCTATTCTCGAGTTCTTCTTCAATTTACGTCACAACTAATTTTTTCTCTATCGCGATAGGGTACATCATTCCATAGCTTTGTTCATTAGCGACATAAAACTTCTTTGTCGCGACACAGGTTTTGCTTTTAACTCTTGATTATGTCACAACAAGAATTTCTTTGTCACCATTCTTCTTGTGTTGCTCTTCAGCTTCTTATCGCGACAGGGAATTCACCTCCTTCATGTTTTGGTTGTTGTGAATTCTAAATGTTATCTTCGCGGCAGGTTATCGCTTTGTCGAGCAACAATTCTTCTTTGGTGGCTTGATACTAGAGACCTTGTACAACATAAAAACATTTATCTCTGGGTTATTGTTGTAATTTGAGCAATTTAATGACAAGATTGTCTTTTATGTGACGAGTTCATCTGACAGTCTTGACTTTTATGTTTGCGACTCAATTCTTATATTTAATAGATCCACCGCGAACTGCTTTTCTCTCTCCTTTTATTGATTATTTGCGACTGCGTCAAGGATTGTCGCGACAGTTTTCTTCACAATCTTCTTCAATAATGTCGCGACAGAAAAGCTCTTTGTCGCGACAAAATTCCTTTTTCACCCATTGAGTTCTATCTAATCTTTGTTGCGACATTTAGTTGTTAGTTGCGACATAGTTCCTTTGGCCTACTTGAATTTTGTGTCGTGACATACAAAAATTATGTCGCGACAAAGACTGTTGCACTTTCCACCTTTTTTTTTTTTTTTGCTTCTTTTCTGTTTGTTTTCTCTCTTTTTTCAAATAACACCTACAAAACATAAAGTTGGTGAATATTCTATAATTTGGCATAAAAATATATCTAAAATTGTTAAAAACATGCAAGAAAAATGGATTAAAAATATATGAGTTTTAGACTCATCAACGATGTCCCAGTTTATTGCACACAAAGCAATTACCTTTGAACCTTTTGGAATCACAACCCTTGGCCCCTTGCTAGCCAACATGCTTCCTTTTCTTGTTGGTTTTATGTCCCTCTTCAATCACATGTGCCTTTGACTCCATGTAATGATTATCCACTTTCTTTTCGGGGACTCTATTGTCCTCCTCAATCCTCAATCTCACAATCAAGTCTTCAAGCTTCATTTCTTTGCGTTTGTGATTCAAATAATTTTTGAAGTCCTTCCAATTTGGCGGTAATTTTTCAATAATTGCAGCCACTTGAAAAGATTCACTAAGCATCTTCCCTTCGGCATGAATTTCATGTAGGATCACCTGAAGATCTTGAACTTGACTTATGATAGTCTTGGAATCCACTATTTTGTAATCAAGGAATCTGCCCATAACAAGATTCTTCATTCTGGCATCTTCCGTCTTGTATTTTCTATCCAAAGATTCCCACAGCTCTCTAGCCGTCTTGATTGGACTATACACATTATATAATGTGTTATCCAATCCATTGAGGATATAGTTTTTGCATAGAAAATCTAAGTGCTTCCATGTATCCACCATAGCAATAACTTGGCGGTCAATCTCATTCTCATTACAGACAGGATTATCCTCATGAAGAACCTTGCAAGGTTCAACGTAGTAAGATAAAACAACATTTTCTATTGCCATCTCTTGAAATCGTTCCCATTGAACTTTTTGGGTTTCTCCCCATGAGACACATGAGTAGGTACAGAAATTGGCACCACGAGCACAACGTGATTTGTAGTAGCAGGAACATTATTATCATATGCATCCATTTCTAATAAACAAAAAATACAAACTATTCAAAATAGGAAAAATAGTAAGTTATTTAAAACAAATTCTATGTCACTGCTTTATGTCACTGTTTTGAAAACGTTTCTGTATGATGTCATTGTTTAGTGTACCTCTTTGAAACAGACATAGAAACAAAGTCATTGTTTGGTGTAAAAATGTCACTATTTGGTGTAACCGATTAAATAAAAAACATAAACAAATAAGGCAATTTTTTCACACAGTTTTTTCAAACTTTTCTTAACTATCACATATTGTAAAAACTAGTTTTAACAAATTGCAATATTTTAGGAAACTAAAACATGGATCAGAAACAAAACAAGTAATTAAACTAATCGTAAATCTGTCTTAAGAATGTTCAAGTCCTATGGGGTACTACTCCAATATTGTAAAATCACTTGTTGAAAATTCTGATTTGAACCATATAAATAGTTACACAAATGATTTACTCTAACAAGCGATACTTGATGAAGTTACAACAAAGAGATACAGTAAAGAGTAATAGTAACAACCTTACATGAAAGAGTTACAGCAAACAGTCACACGTAATTGTTTTGTCTAAACAAATTAAATACTTACCCGATTGTAGAACATAAACTATTATTGAACTTCAATTAGATCAAGGCTAGTGTTTGGCCCACTAAACAATCCTTAAGGCAGTTGGCCCCACTCCACGGTGCTTATGGGTCTGTTGTTTTACCTCCTGGACCTGATGATCTTCCACGAACGCCGTAGCACTCCGATCTATTCATCGGCCCGAACGAATTGTGTTGTGTGCTCTACAACACACGAACCATGCGAAATGGTATGCTCTAATGTTTGCCTTAATTCCATAAACGGATTGAATGCTTGAATGAATTGATCCTTAATGGTAATGAATGTATGGGTATTTATTGACCTCTTGGTGACTTTCCGACGGTCACCACTGCAGGAATCCACCCAACCGAAAATGCTAAGAGCGACCCTCAAGCTGACGATAGACTCTTTTGAATTAACTATTCTTCATGAACAGACACAACCCAAACTTTTGGACTTGAAGGAAGCAACACTAAACCAGTGCAGTGCATAACCGAAATTAATTTCGGTTTCAATTGGGTACCAAAAAATTAATTTCGCATTAAGAAATTCACGCTCAAATTTTCTCAATGCGGAACTTCTTACTCAACTAATGGTGTCACATCCCACATTACACTTCCTTTATTTCCACCTTTCAAGAGGGTCACTTTTGAGCTTATTTTCTCATTCATTTCTTACTTGATTTGAGCAAGTTAATATACTACATTATTCTCTCATGCGATGAATATGTATGTGCCCTTTTAGTCCGACCCAGGTGCGGAATTCACAGGCAGGATCAGGGATGCTCACGATACCACTAAGTGTAACGCCCGTTTTTCAAAAGTGTCGCGACTCGAATCCAGCTGAGAATGGATCGAGCGGAGCCGGTTTACTCAGACCGTTTTTATTTTATCTTATCAAAAACATTTTATTTATGTCATTTCAATACGTTTACAAAATGGTATCATTACCTTTACAAAATGTATACAAAACAATAGTTAGAAGTGCGCTCTTTTGTTCACAAAATGTCCTGCGTTCAAAAGAATGGTATGCATATGATGGGGTATGTATACGCGCAGCTTTCTCTATGACTCTGCGCTTCTTGTTGCGGCGCCTTATTTCTTGCTTGCTCGATACCTACGCATAGATCAAACTACTAAGCATTTTTATATTAGTGGTTCTCTGATTTTACATTCACCAGGTGGTTTAATATAGGTATGCTTTTATATTAAACCATTTTTTTTTACTTCATTCATGATCAATGTAAAATAATACTCATGTTTATTCATTTTCACATACTATCAATTTACGGTTCATTGATCACTTGCAAATATGCCTTTTCATATGCAACAAATCATTCAACAATTAATTAACGATTCAAACATACACTCTTAAAGATGTGTTTAGTTTACAAATCCCATTTTTGTTTCACTTATCAAAGTTTGCTATATCACTTTGACTATACCATTTACATTCACGACAGATTCAACTTGGTGAATCCCATCCTTTTTGTTGTTCGGTGATGTGATTACACACTTAACAATTTTGGTTCACCATCATGACGGATGCCGATTGGTGCATCCCGCCAAGTGGTCATTTAAAAATACCATACACCATCGCAGCGGATGCACATTGGTGCATCCGAGTCATGTGTGGACATTAACAATTTTGGTTTTGCCTTCATGGCGGATGCGGCAGTGCATCCGCCATGTTAGTCATTTGGTATATCGATTCACTTCAGATGTCAAGAAATTGACGAACCGTTTATAATTCAATTAATCACTCACATGCAATTAATTGTCAAACATTTCAAATATCACATTTCCAAATCCATATGCACTTTCATAATAACATTTCAGAGATATGCATATTCCATACAATCATTTCAGATTTATTTGGTAGACAACCAAAACACTTGAAATCCGAATATGATTACGGTGAACAAAGAACTAACAATACTTGAATCGGAATAGAGGTACGGTACGTTTTTCATTTAGTTTTATCCTTATTTGAACCCTCATTAGTCATTTATTAGGGTTTCTATACTATCGGTGTACGAATATGGGACTTAACAATGCAAGGGTACAAAAATCAAGGCTATAGGAAGCATCGGTACTGGTACCCCCTTGTTTGGTACTAGTACCAATCCCTCTCTAGTGGGCCGTGCCGGTACCCCACAACTTTTTAGTACGGTACGATTCCCTACGTACTGTAGATGCGGTACCCACTTTCGATACCCGGTACCAATGTGTAGGTTAACTCGAAATGGCGGATTTTACCGTTTTCACCCACAAAGAAACTCAAATAACTCCATCCAAATTCATGTATCTCATAACCCACCATGGAATCCTACCCAAACCACTCCAATAATGGGTTAGAATCAATAAAAACCTCTTTTTCCCAAGTTAGGGCTTTTCCCCAAAACCAAAATCACAAAAGAAGGAAGCTAAGGTTTTTGTTCATACCTTTAATCCCTTTTAATCTTCTTCACCCAGGATGCTTGATCACTTAGAAGCAAGAAATGGGAAGAAATCATAACAACAATCTTGATCTTCTCACCTTGCCCTAGCTTTTCTTCCTTTTCTCCTCTCAATCTCTCCCAAATTCGTTTTTGCTCATAATGAGCTTCCTAGACCAAAATTTGGTCTTTAAACTCCTATTTCCTCGAGGCCTTGTTTGGCTCACCAAAACCCATTTTGAGTTAGGATTCTCTGCCATACTATATAACCCACATTTCATTTTATTTGCACATCAAATCTCAATAATTACACTTAGACATATAACTTAGTCTCAAATTACCCTTAAGTCCTCATTTTCCTCCTTAAGCCTTGTTTGGCTTTTCTCATTATTTCATTTCTCATTTTTCTCATTTTAGCACTTCAATTTACTTTCCTTTCTCATTTAATTCTCTTTGGCATTTAACTCCATTTTCATTAGACCCTTAGGTCCTTATTTTACAAAATCCAAATTTGCCCTTTACACTTGGTGAAGGATCCCGACCCGGATTAACCTCATGAACGAGAGGACCTCAAAACATTTCCGATGGATACTTGTGAAACTTTTCTTAAAAACCGTAGATAAAATCCGTGGAGGCGAACCTACTCTTTACTATCCTTAACATATCTTTGGAGCGAAGTGGTAAATTTTTTTCTTTTCTTTTTCAAACACTTAGATTTTTAAATCGGCGGAAGTTTCCTCTGTTTTTTTGGACTTTCAGGTTACAAATACACACGTAAGCATTTAAAAACACTTCTAATCTTCCAATTTTCAACCGATTTAGGACTCTCGTCCACAACTCAATCAACACAATATATAGCCACCATATACATTTATTGCATTTCAATCATCAAAACATTCAAAACTTCAATTCCATACCTGATTTTATAAAGGTGGAGGCTTAGGCAGGACTTAAAGCAGGCCGCCTAAGTAGTTCCTTTTCAAAATATATCCATATATGCATATATACATGACAAATTATTTGACATATAAAATATGCAAGCTATTTATACAATGCAGTTCACATGCGTCGTCTCCTCGATGGCTCGACTCACTGTGCAGGGGGAGAGTACTCTGGCGCACTGTCTAAGTCTGAAAATGTTTTGAAACATATGGAAAAAAAGAGAATGAGCTAAAGAACCCATTAGTGTACATTTTTCATTAAGATAACATTTTCAGTATATATCAAAGTAATACATACATAAACATTTAAAAATCCATTTATGCCTTAAACTTTCTTTCTTTCTTTCTTTCTTTCTTTCTTTCTTATGGAACCCAGGGAATAAACACACGAGCGAGTTTCAGGTGCGCCGGTGAGAGACGATCGCGTGGAGTCCGCAACCACCCTACGCTACGGAGAGCTCACGCTTTGCATAGGAAGGTTCGATCCACTTAGCACCTTATCACGTGTAAGGATGTTATACAAACACCCATTCCCTCCCCTCGATTTAGTAACCTATGCTTTACCCCTAAATCCTTACACGCTTAAGAGTACCTCGTAGATGTCGATCATAACAGTCATATAGGGTTAAGGGTAACCATCGGTAAAACCTTTCTTCAAATACATTTATAATCCCGAATTTAAAGCGCTCTTTATCATTAATATATATATATATATATATATATATATATATATATATATATATATATATATATATATATATATATATATATATATATATATATATATATACATATGCATTCTTTTACATTTTTAAGCATCATAATATATACATAAATATATAGAGAATTTATTAAATCTCATTTGCGTGAATCATTTATTCATGCTAAAATATACAAGCATCTTCATATATAATCAACATATAAGCATTTCGATGACCGCTCAAAATATACCACCTCAAAACTCAGTGAAATATCCATTGCTCATAGTTCATGGCTAGATCCGTTTTCCGCTTCCCGTCAGATTAATCCTTTTTTCACCTTTTCCAAGAAAACCATGACCATACATTAACTTCCATTGAATCCACCATACACACTCATTTTCACTTTCAGTTACATCGCATTCAGCTGTCCGGTACAGACCACACTTCAAAAGACGGAATTAAGGAAATGACCAAAATACCCCTTTACTTTACAAAATGACCTTAATGCCCTCAATTCAAATCCCCCTTTTTTTCTCTATGACCCCAATTTACTTAGAAATTGGAATTATTCCAATTGACTCATCCAAATTCAAGTTATGGCATTTTCCTTCCAAACTAGTCATTTCAGATTTTACACCCGCGGGACTTTTTGAAATACTCATTTTTCAATGTCTTAACTCCATATTTGACACGGTTCTTTATACTCTTTTTAGGCGCTAAGGTGCTAAGGAGTTCTTCTCAGTGGAATCACCCAAATTAGACACTTAGAAACTTTCACTTCGTCGGCAAGCGGGCTAATCTATGTTCAAAAGCGAACGAGTCGGCTTGCACATGGCCCTACTTTGAGCAAATTTTGGGCCACATAGATCAGAATTCAGGAACCTATTTCAGGATGTTTGTTTCTACTTGAAGTGTATTTTAACCAGGGACTTGAATCACTCAAATCGGATCTAGAGCCAAGGCAAGTTATGGCCAAAATACGAAAGCTGGTCAAAATAGAAAAAGCAGGCATTTCTGTCTGGGACTCTTGCCCGAAAAAATGACGAATGTGTTTTCTTCCACTTTTTCCACTCTAAACACTCCAATCTAATGCCTTATACCTCATTTCACTAATGCACAACCCAATTCCGGCATATCACACAAAATTCACTATCAAATTCTAACAAATTCCCTCACTTTCTTTTTAAGGCCTAACCTAATCCATTTCCTTCTGATTGATATCAAAATCGGCTATCATTCGACCTTCATCTATAATTTAACATCCATACGAGAAAGATTAAGACCAGTGAATGCCAGAAAAACATCAAACCTAACAAGTTCCATAACTATTTTCAAAGCCTAACCTAATCCATTTCTTTCTCAATTGATAATAAGTATATCATTCAACCTTAAATACCACCAATTTAACATCCATACGGAAAATTCAAGACATTAGACATGAAAAACCTTCGAGCCTAACTTTTTCCACCATTAAAAAACTTACTTGTTTCTTGGTTTCCTTTGGCTCCTCTCCCCTTGCCACCACTTTGTGACACTTGGAAGCTTGGGGAGAAGAAAAATCACCTCCTTTGCTCCGCGCCAGCCTCACACGGTTTCTCCTTCCCTCTCTTTTCTTTCCTCTATTTTCCTCTCTTTTCTTTCTCTTTTTCTCTCCTTATGGGGCCAGGCTCTCCTCTTTTGAGCAAACTTTCATTTCAGCAGATTTATATTTTGGCCCACAATTTTATGGAAGTGCTGTGAGCCCAAAGAATCTCATTGGTTGGTGACAAGTGACTTACACATGTCACCTTGTCATTTAGTCCATTCTAATTAATCCACAAAATCCATTAACCTATTATTTTTTAATCATAACTTAACCATTAAGAAAGGTTTGATTAAATCTCACAAGAAAATATCTCTCTTATATGAGTTTATCTCGATTTGCATATCTGCTTTTATCTGGAATTAAATGTCAAAAATATTCTATAGTGCGTCTAAACTTCAAATTGACCATGAAAATATTCTAATTAAATCCTTCACATTAGATTCCGGGCTCAAAATCACGAAATTCGGATTTAAAATCATTAAAAATCGTAAATCGGGACAATAGCGTATTATTACTCCAGTTACGTTCGGATCGCTGCGAAAACTATCAAGCAGACTCCGTTTCACTCGTTTCAATTTCGTTGGAGCTACATGATTAATTTTCAGACATTTTTCGTATTTTTAGAGCCAATTTTGAAGGAAATATCGGCGTGAGACTCAATTTCGATCCGAAATCACTATTCATAAATCTCGATTCTCTTTACAAATATCGAGTTCAAAGTCATAGGAATGGAAATTTCTTCAAAATTCTTTGCAAACCCCTCAATCCCGGATATAATAGAAAAATCCACTATTCCTTAGGGCATTCGGGTGAAAATTTACCCCGAAAAATTTCACTTTATGCCCAATAGCGGTCGGGCGTTCTAAATTCTAATCTTCCCTCATTTCTATCATTGGACCTCTAATCAGTTCAAAAACTACTATTATAACATTCAATCAGATTGGGGTTTTACAATTAGCTCAGTTGGTAGTGAGAGTGCTCCCCATTGCTATAAGAGTCCCTTTGCGCATGGGTTCGAGCTCTCACGGAGGCAAAAATGCAGGTTGGGACACAGCGGCTTGAGTGTAATTGGGCTCCACGAGAGGAGTACCACGAGGGTCAGGGGTGTGGACCCCACAATAAAGGCGCCTTGTTGTGGGGCCGCCCTTAGTGACCTGACCAGTGAGGCCACTCATCTTGACCGCCAGTCAGCCAGCACTGCTCGCCTCGTGAGGAGCTCGGGCATGGACTCTTTCTGCAATGGGGAGAAACTCTCACTACCAATTGACCTGCTTCGATTGGTAGTGGAGTGCTCCCCATTTGCTATAAGAGTCCTTTGCGCATGGGTTCGAAATATCACGGGGCCAATAAAGGCCGGTTAGGGACTGGCGACCAGGTACCTATGAGTGGGCTCCCACTGAGAGGGCACCACGAGGGTACGAAGGGTGTGGACCCCTAGCAGGTTAATTCTGAGGTCGTCCCATTCAGCGATTCGTTACGTTATTTATCATAATCATTTACATTTGACATCCTATCATATATCAATTTATAGTTTTTCGGAAAGAGCCCGAGTTTTAGCTCAAATCATACCTAGAATATATAATAAAAATTATTACAAAAATTCTAGGGTATTTTTGGGGCGTTACAACTCTCCCCCACGTAAGAAATTTCGTCCTCGAGTACTGCCGCCTAAGCGATTCGCGGATCTGGCTTTGCCCGCGCCCGTTCTTCACTTTCCCCAGTAGCTTCTTAGTTTTGTAGTTTCTCCCGCGCTTACTTTGACTAACGGAATTTTCTTGTTCCGCAATTCTTTTACTTCCCAAGCCAAGATCTCTACTGGCTCTTCTTCATATGTCAAATCTGGTCTAAGATCAATTGTCTCTAAAAAGATTACATGTAATGGGTCGGATATGTACCTCCTCAGCATCAAGACATGGAAAACATTATGGATCTTTTACAATTCCGGAGGAAATGTTAATCTGCATGCCACTGGACCCACTTTTTCAATTACTTGATAAGGCCCAATAAACCTAGGGCTCAACTTGCCTTATTTCCCGAATCTCATCACCTTCTTCTAAGGCGATACTTTCAAAAATACTTTATCTCCAATCTCACATCGAATATCTTTTCTTTTAATGTCGACATATGATTTCTATCTATCGGTGGCCACTTTCAATCTTTCTCTAATTATTTTCACTTTTTCTTCAATCTCTTGAATCAAGTTGGGGCTAATCACTTTCTTTTCTTTTAATTCGGTCAAACACAATGGTGTTCTACATTTTAGCCCATAGAGTGCCTCATAAGGCGCCATTCCAATACTCGATGGGAAACTGTTGTTGTACACAATTTCAACTAAGGGAATGTGTCGATCCCAACTACCCTCATAGTCAATCACACAACTCCTTAGCATATCTTTTAGAGTGGCTTTCTTTAATTCACAATCATTGGGTACACAAACCCTATCCTTATAATACAAGGATCCATCTCCCTTTACTTCAAACTCTGTTTCTTTACCATCTCCAATCTGTTTCACTATGGCAGAAATCTTTTCATCTCTCTTTTGTGCTTCTAGCACTCGATTCAACATCTCCGGTCTTACTATCAATTCTTCCACTACGGTACCATCGTCTGATAATGACAAATGGGCATTCAACACTCGAAGCGTTTGCATCGACTTTCTACTCAAAGCATCTACCACTACGTTGGCTTTTCCTGGGTGATGATAAGTATGCAGGAAGTCATAGTCTTTATCAACCATCATCTACGTTGTCTCAAGTTAAGCTCTCGTTGTGAGAGCCTTAAGACTCTTATGATCGACGTAGATGAAACACTTTTCTCCGTACAAATAATGTCTCCACATTTTTAAAGCAAATACAATTGCAGCCAATTCCAAATCATGCGTAGGGTAGTTTTGCTCATGTGGCTTCCACTGTCTTAAAGCATATGCTACCACCTTATCCTCTTGCATTAGGACACATCCAAGTCCATTTAACGACGCATCGCTAAATATCACATATTCTTGTCGGCTGAGTAAGAACCGGTGTCTCAGTTAAGAACGCTTTCAAAACTTATCAAATATTATTTGGAACTTTTCACTCCACTCAAACTTTACATTTTTCTGGAGCAATCTTGTTATAAGGGTTGTAGTCATCGAAAACCATAACAAATAAGCGTAACGCTAAATCGAGCTATGCACTTCGCGTGACATTTCGGCAGTGGTTTCAAATCAATAACCCGCACCTATTTTCTTTGGATCATGAATCCCTTCTTTTGATACAATATGTTCAAGGAAGGACACTTCCTTTAACCAAAACTCGCACTTGCTCAGTTTTTCATATAACCTTTCTTTTCTCAAAGTTTCTAACACTACCCGAAGGTGTGTATCATGATCTTTTCTATCCTTTGAATACACAAGTATGTCGTCTATGAACACTACGAAAAACTAATCCACATACGGTTGGAAGACAAGGTTCATTAAATCCATGAAAGCAGCTGGTGCATTTGTCAAACCAATCGGCATTACAAGGAACTCATAATGTCCATATCGTGTTCTGAATGTTGTCTTATGCACACTTGCATCTTTAATCCTCAACTAATGATACCTAGATCGCAAGTCAATCTTCGAAAAGATACTTGCACCTTTCAATTGGTCGAACAAATCATCAATTCTAGGTAACGGATACTTATTCTTTATGGTCGACTTACATTGAGTTGTCTATAATCGATACATAACCTAAGTGTATCATCTTTCTTTTAACAAAACGCGGGAGGCTCCCCATGGTGATACACTTGGTAGAATAAACCCTTTTTTCTAGCGGAGTTAACACCCAATTTACCCAATTTCAATTCCTTTAACTCCAGCCCAGACCATTGATGCGGAGTGTAATGGATGTCGTGTGGCATTACCTAGCGTCGATAGCATTTCGATCTCATACCACCAAGAACCAAGGGAAGGAGAGAAGAATCGCGCCGCTCTTTCGAAACACGTTCGGAAAATCACTAACAGTAAGGATATCGGATACACTTTGGGCGGCCTTGCCTTTGCCGTATCAATCACATAAGCCAAGTAGGCTTCACATCGCTCCGCACCATTTTCTCGCCCGGTGGTTGCCGGATATCACAGATAGAGAGGTGGTTTTGACCTCGCCAATGAATTACTTTATCCTCATTCGGTATTTCTTAAGGTCACTCTTTTCATTCTGATATAGGTATCGCTTGGTATCGAGATAACTTGATCCATCCCGATATCACATCAAATTCTCTAAAGGATAACTCTATCAAGTCTTCCATAAATTCATATTCTCTTATTCTGATAAGACAATCTATATATACTTTATTCACAACCCAACATGTCAGAGCGGGTTGTCACGAGATGTCATACTCGATTTCACTCCTCGATAAATTACCCAAGCTGGGTATGTTAGTACATATGTACGAATAAGTCGATGTTGGATCTATCAATGCATTTTCACTAGCATTCGCTCGGTCCTTCCAGGCCAATTTTACGCCGCACTTAAGGCATCATCTTTATTTCCCATAAAATACATCGTCGGTACCTTGCCATTCTCTCGATGGTGATCAACTGAGGAGCAACCGCGGTGGTTGTCTTTGCTCTTTTATAACGCCCCGAAATTAGCGGTGGGGGGATATCCATAGTACCTCCACATTGCTAGTTCACACATTGGTGTATCGATGGAGCATGTGATGCTTGCCCACCAACCACACTAGTAGGACTATCTGCACAATTCCCTTGGTCACCCTCGACCCTAAAGGGACTTATACCACTCATGTTTGTCCTATTAAGACCAACAAGATCCGCGTCAGAGTCATGTCATCTTTTATATGTAAATGCAATGTATGTCAAATACCATTTTCAAAATCCTTTTACAAAATTGTTTAGGGCCTTTTTCTATAAACGCCTAAATCGGAAATACGATGCCACTAAATTGTAGCACCCTTTAAATTAGGCCGATTGGGCGGGTCACGAGCCGGCCGAGGATCTTTCGAATACCACTAAGTGTAACACCCGTTTTTTTTTTTTTCAAAAGTGTCGCGACCCAAATCCACTGGCAGACGAGGAATATGGGCGGATTAGACGGCTTGGTTTACTCCGACCGTTTTCATTTATCTTATCAAAAACATTTTATTTATGTCATTTCTTTTTAGAGTTTCAAATACGCGGAAGTTGTTTCAAATGGTAGGCTCATAAACATTTACTTTTATACAATACGTTTACAAAATGGCGAACCATGCCTTTACAAAATGATATACAAAACAATAGTTCAGATATTAACTCTTTTGTTCACAAAATGTCAAACATTCAAAAAGAATGGTATGCATATGGCCAGGAGTATATACTTATACGCGCAGCTTTCTCTATGACTTCTGCGCTTCTTGTTCTTGGCCTTCTTTCTTGCCTCGATACAGCATAGATCAAAACTACATACTAAGCATTTCATATTTAGTGGTTCTATACGGTTCTATTCAGGTCGAGTTTAATATAAGACATTAACATGTTAAACCATTTTTTACTTCATTCATGATCAATGTAAAACAATACTCATGCTTATTCATTTTCACATACTATCAATTTACGGTTCATTGATCACTTGCAAATATGCCTTTTCATATGTAACAAATCATTCAACAATTAAATTCATGAGATTCAAACATACACTCTTAAATATGTGTTTAGTTTACAAATCCCATTTTTGTTTCGCTTATCAAAGTTTGCTATATCACTTTGACTATACCATTTACATTCACGACGGATTCAACTTGGTGAATCTCGTCCTTTTTGTCGTTCGGTGATGTGATTAAACACTTAACAATTTCGGTTCACCATCATGACGGATGCCGATTGGTGCATCCCGTCAAGTGGTCATTTAAAAATGCCATACACCATCATGACGAATGCCGATTGGTGCATCCCGCCATGTGGGACATTTAACAATTTTGGTTTGCCTTCATGACGGATGCTGCTTCGTGCATCCCACCATGTTGGTCATTCGGTATATCAATTCAGTTCAAGATGTCAAGAATTGACCATTTCATTTATAATTCAATTAATCACTCACATGCAATTAATTGTCAAACATTTCAAATATCACATTTCCAAATCCATATGTACTTTCATAATAACATTTCGGAAGAATATGCATATTCCATACAATCATTTCGATTTATTTGATGACCTTTGCAAAACACTTGAAATCGAATATGATTACGGTGAACATAAAAGAATTAACATGCCAGATGAATAAGTCAGAAGAGACAGCAAAGCCATCGGTTCTCGTTTCCTTCCCTTCGATCTCAGTCCTAAGTTAGGTGATCCTCACACGTCCGTAGTCAATCACACACATCACTTTTAGTGGGTCGCCGAGGCGGCGAGGTATGATACGTTTTTCATTTAGTTTTATCCTTATTTGAACCCTCATTAGTCATTTATTAGGTCCTAGCTTTTCACCTTGCCCTTGCTTTTCTTCCTTTTCTCCTCTCAATCTCTCCCAAATTCGTTTTTGCTCATAATGAGCTTCCTAGACCAAATTTTGGTCTTTAAACCCCTATTTCCTCAATGCCTTGTTTGGCTCACCAAAACCCATTTTTGAGTTAAGTTCTCCCAATTTACTATATAGCCCACATTTCATTTTATTTTCACTTCAAATCTCAATAATCACACTTAGACATATAACTTAGTCTCAAATGACCCTTAGGTCCTCATTTTCCTCCTTAAGCCTTGTTTGGCTTTTCTCATTATTTCATTTCTCATTTTTCTTATTTTAGAACTTCAATTTACTTTCCTTTCTCATTTAATTCTCTTTGGCATTTAACTCCATTTTCATTAGACCCTTAGGTCCTTATTTTACAAATTCCAAATTTGCCCTTTACACTCGGGTTAATTTCCGAGTTCAATCAATCAACAATTACATTCGGTATTTATCACATAATCATTTACATTTGACATCTGTCATATATCAATTTATCAGTTTTTCCCGAAAAAACCTAAGTTTGGATCAAATCATACCCGGAATATATAATAAAAATTATTACAAAAATTTTAAGGTATTTTTGGGGCGTTATAATATGAACCCATGAAATTTTATTTGAAATAATTATCGGGTCTCACTTTAATTTAGGTTCAAACTCTCGACCAAAAAAACTCAGTTTTTACACCTAAAAAATTGTTTTGGTCTAACACTCAGCTAAATATATCCTTAAATATTCTTTTTATTCAGAATTCCTATCCATGAATGGATAGAACATGAAGACTTAGAAACCAAAAATGAATCCTCATGAGGACCTTCTTCTAAAACAACAGAGTATGAAAGGGACTGTAATGAATTACATATAACAAGTACCTCTTTGTTTGTATAAAAATAAATCATATGATCATTAGGTGCTGTTTTAGTTCACATAACCTAATTTGTTTTACAGTTTGAACTTGAGTTTTGTAATCCAGAGTGCATACCTTGATCACTTTCATGTGGAGTCTTTAATTTCTTTTTTTCTTCTTCTTGTTTACCTCCCTTTTAATTCAAGCTATATGAATTTTTGGCTTGATTGGTGATATTTGTTTCTTTATGGGCCGTGTTTCATTTGGATGGAGACAAGAGTAGTGTAGATGCTACAGTGCTGCTCAAACTGAAGCTGAAACCCAGATGATGAAAACCAAGCTCTTGGAAGTGTTGCCGCCAGTGAAATAGAGCTTCAAGAGAAGCTTTTCTGTGAACGTGAAATAGAGCTTCAAGAGGAGCAAGAGAAGCTTCAAAGTCTTGTTTGAAAATAAAGGAGAAGGGCTGTTTGGAGTTTGATTTGCAAGTGAATATGGGTTTTTTTGTGAACGTGATTTCTAATGGTGGAGGTAGAAAGTGGAGGGTGGAGGAGGAAAAGAAAGAAAGGGGTAGGGATAAAACAAATTCTTTTATAAAAATTAAAAAAAAATTGGGTCAATTAGATACTGACACATGACGAAAAAGATGAGAAATGTCACGTAAGATTATTTTAACTCTTTTAGCTGGTCACCAATGCCTCGAGAAGAATACAATACGAGATCCTTTAAATATGATATTATTCCTAATTAATCGGTAGATTGAATTAATTAAAGAAAATAGATATTATTAATGTCAATTACCCCTATATTTTATGAAGTCTCCCCTCTTTATACTTTACCTTTTTAAAACCTTAAGCACTCTTGTAGATGAGCCGATGAAAATGGACTTATATAAATATTTCTTAAGTTTATTAAATATATATATATATATATATATTTAAATGGTCTACTGTAATTTTGGGTAGGTGTTGGTGGGCATCCCCATGATCCATCAATGGGAGCTGTAGCGCACCCAAGACCAACCCCCACAAGACAAGATTATAATTTTTTTTCTAATAACATATGGCCTAAAGCTATGAGCAACATTCTCTTAACTTTTATTTGCCAAGAAATTACATTTACCTTTTGAATTTATACATCACATACGATAAAAATGAGGTGTAAAATGGGATGTGTGATATGGGGTGTATAGAGAAATTCTTGGGGTGTAAATAGAATTTCTCTTTATTTATACATATGTAGATTTGTTATTCTTATTAATTTGACCCCATTTGAGACCATATTAACGTGTGAAGTTTTTGTAACAAAGAAACAGCAAAAAGGAGGGGCACATGAGTATTCAGCCACGTTTGAACTCACGGATCACTTTCAATGGCGGAGCCACCTAGTGTTCAAGGGGCCAACCCCATCAAAAAAAATTTTTTTTTTTCAAAAATTTCCTCTTTATAAGCAGGTGGAGTCAACCCAAAACCTAGATCTCGCCCCAATGAAATTGTAAGATCCTACACACAGGATTACAACATCACATTTGTAAGGCATGCCCATCTTGAGGTTTTTTATTTTTTATTTTTTGATAACCAAAAATGTTCGGACCAGTTTACACGTATCTTAACTAATCCTATAGGATCTTAAAATTAACGATCAAGTAAAACCTTCACTAATCCTGAGGGAACTCAACCGATGCCTCTCTTGAAATTAAATCCTAATACCTCTTGTGAGCTTAAATCCTAGTTCCATTGCAAATCATCTTAAGAGTGTGGATTGTTAACTTAGTTTTGAGTGGTCTTGGCATCCCTCCTAAAGTTAATTATAACTTGGATCTTATTATAACTTGAGTGGTCTTTTTACTTTTATTGCTCAAGTAGAGTACTTACTTTTTTTTTCTTTTTACCACTGTTTTTATATTCGAACCTAAGATCACCCCTAAATTCATTTCACTGAGCATAACCTAAATCTAATTAAATAATAACTCAATTTGACCTAAATCTAATTAAATAATAACTCAATTTAACCTAAATCTTATTAAATAATAAAAAAAATAAGTCAATTCGAAATGGATAAGCTCAAATGGGTGGCAAGGACTTGCTAAGTTGCTTAGGAACATGTGGGTCCTTTCATTAAACATTTTCTTTTTCTTTTCTTCCAAACAGGTTATTCTTCAACAATTAATCATCCATGGATTCATCTTTATCCTCAGTGCCTTGTAAGCTAATTACTAGAGAGAAATGTCCTTTTACTATTAGCTAGCTTAGTCTCATACTGCTTAATTTGAGATTTACTCGTTTCATTAGGACACTAGCATTATTCATTTAAATAATTATGACACTTACCCAAAAATAAATGGGGTTCATGATTACGTTTTCATCAGCAGAATGAGCTAAAATGGAATTGTTCATCAGTTGGAGCACAAAGATGTTTTAGGATCTATATATATCAAGAATTGTTAGGTTGTTACAACCACATACATGGAATTCACGGAGTTCGCATTTTTATTTATTGCATGATAAATTTGTTCTCACATGCTTAATCCCTTTTAATTTCATTAAAAAGAGCAAAGAATTATGTGTAGTTACAATTAATAAGAAAACAAGAGACTTCAGGCTTGTTTGGTTCCTTTTTTTTTAAATTATTCTTGAGAATAGTTATTGAAAACACAGAAATCATCATATTGGTGTTATGTGAAAATTGTTCTTCTTATCTAAATTTAGTGTTTTCTATGTACTCTGTGTTTCAAAACAAAAATAATTGTGAATAAATATGTTTTCTATTTTCTGCCGTTTTTGCATTTTTAGAACCTGACACATTTTGAAAATAAGAACAAAACAAGGCTTTAAATGCTATTTTTGTTTTATTAAGCGATTCATAAGTGTTAATGTGTTATATTGATTATGGAACATGTAAGTGAGATGGTTGAGATGCATGCGACTATGCGATAATTCCGGTCGAATCTGTGAATGAAGCTCTTTACTGCGGTAGAGTTTCACAGTTTTTATGTCCTCTACGACTCATATATATGAGGATTTATCTGGGTATCGTATGACTTAAAGATGTTTTCTGTGTGTGCACGAACCGCTCAAGACACTTTGTGGTCTTGACAAGAAAATTACTCTATAGAAGTAGGATCACATGGATGGTTGAACCACATTAATCCCTTTACAGTGGGAACTAATTGGTAGGAAGCCACCGGCTTCATCAAATGAGAGCATAAAATATTCCAAACATATACCTGCTGCAATTGCATGGAAATGTTTAAAGCTGAAGTTTTTTTTTCTTTTTTATTTTCTTATCATTCTTGGATAATTAATCTTGGCTTTCCATAACAATAATACAGATGCCATCAATGAAAAAAAGAAAAGAAGGAAAGCAAGGAAGACTTTTACATATTGCAGTAGCACTCAACCAATGCAATTTACAGTTCAAAAGAAAATGCAGCAGAGATTATTAAAAAGCACAACAATCAACATAATTATTTGGTAGTATTGGGTTTCAAGCTAAGCCTTGTCATCTCCAAGATTAAGGAGGGCATCCATCTCTTCCTTGAACTTCGCCATGGCAGTTGCAGGAAAGGAAAGAAGAACCCTCAACCCACCTTTCGGATCCAAAGTCGATGGTGAAATGAAAATACACAAACCCACGTAGCCAAACATTCTCCACGGCACCGGTATCATATTCACAGGCCCTTTGTAAATCGCTGCCTTCGGCCCAGTTGTCGCCAGTCCGTCAGAACCAGCGTTGCGTCGTACATTTCCAGCTTTATATTTTCCCTTCTCATCGTCTCAAACATGTTTATTGAGTTCCAGTGGTAGTCTGAGCTACATGCTATCTTCTTACTTTCTTTGATCAGTTTGCAAACCCTAGACAGCGGTCCTTCGTTCAGATCCTTTCCCATTATGTTACAAATGCACCGAGTAGAAAGCATTTCCGTAATACCCATCCGGCAATGGCGGATCGAGTCATCCTCTAGATCCTGCAGTCAAGGAAGACGGTTTTTCCATCCAGATTCAACTGTAAAGCTCTAAACCTAGACCTCCAAACATGAAACGCTGAGGAGCTTCAATGATGAGTGAATTCATCCCCCGCATTCCTTCATCAAGCTAGTTTGAGTCTTTTGATGGTTTCGCTGTTACGTTGAAGCAGCCATGTTCGATCTCGATGAATGGCAATTAGGGTGAAGTTGCTAAAAGGGCTTATCGATATGGTTTTTTGGAAAGAGGGGTTTTGGTGGTTTTAAGCTAAGCCTCTCCTCTCCACACCGGTTTCACTGACGGCTCGGTCTTTCCGGTGGCAAGCTCAGCCATGGCGCGGTAGAATTGGGCGGCGCCGGGACCGTCGCAGACGGAATGGGATAAGCCCATTCCGACGGTGAAACCGCCGCAAGAAAACTTAGTCACCTGTAGTATCAGAAGATTATCTTCCATCATCATCATCATCATCTTCGGCTGGCCAATCAAACCACAAGGGCTTAGCGACTTCAACAGCAGCTACATCTAAGTAATCAAAGGGAAGAAAGGTTGATTCGCAGTTGGCTGGAAGCAGATAGAAAGGCACCCCAGAGGAGTTGCAGTTAGTGCGAGTTCTCCATCGCTGTCCCTTTTGAGCTTCCCAGCTAGAGGATAGTAATAAACCAACACTCTGGAAAGGGCGTCGCTGAAATTGTGGCTGGATCAGAAGAACAATTCAGATCATGGGAACATTGAGAAACCAGGTCACGTTATTCACCCTTAATAGAGAAAAACTTTTGCTCTGTAGACATAAATGCTTTGACAAATGATCTCAAGGTTTGATTCATTGTCAATGAGTAGAAAGAAAGGACCTCAGAAGAATTAGGTTTGCAGTTTCACAAGCACAACTTCCTTTTTCAAACAGAAGGGAGATTGTTGGTTTTTATTTTGCCGTTTGCCATGGAAATAATACAGAGCTAGAAATTAACAAAATGTCAGGAAGTGAGAGTTTAATTATATGAAATTTGTGGGAATGTCTCTGCTGGTTATATAGTTTGGTATGGAAGCTAGCTATGTGACCACTGCAGAATTCTCAAAAGTTTAAATGAGTTTAGCTATGGGATTTTGAATTTGACTTGACATGATGAAATTGAAGGGTTACCCAACTGCTTGCACTTTTTTCTTGGGTGGAGTGGAAGCAATCCACTATGACAATTCTGTGTACCATTCCTTTGAAGACAAAAACACATGGAAGATTCACCTCCTGCAATTTTTTTAATCCATAAATCTTTACTTTGGGATATTTTATGAAGTGGGTTAACCATAGATATTGATTAAATTATTTTGGGATATTTTATGAAGTGGGTTAACCAAAGATATTGATTTTGGAAAGTTTACAAAGTTGTGTGAAAAGTAAAAGTTTACAAAGGGGTTTGAACATTATATTTATTATTTAATTTACAAAGTGGTGGGAACACGATATTTAATTTCAAGTCGGGAATATTGACTTTGAAGGAGTAGTAGTCTATGAAAGTATCATATGAACCTAATAATCCATCCCAAGTAAACATTTTTCTACACCATTTTAGGCCAGCTCGAATACTTATGTGAATGATAATTTATTTTCACGTAACTGAATCTTTCATCTTTGTTCGGAATCCTAAAGAAGAAGTTTTGTTACATAACAGAATCTTCATCTTTTTTGGGAATCCTAAAGAAGTTGTTTTGTCTGAACATATTTATTCCTTGTGACACTCTCCAAAATGCTAATGATGATTCCCTTTTCCTAATTTATCAATTAAGACTCTATTAACATCATCATTCTTTCTAATTCCTATAACTCCTTTAAACTTAGGTCTCTAAAACTTCATCCTTGCTATCAAAAGAAACACTTTGGCTTTATTAGACCTTATATTTGGTAACCATAAGAAAACTCAATCTAAATCTTCTTATTTCTTTTTATAAATATAAAGCAATTCAAAACATGAACCAAGAGCTTGTCAAATTAGTTAGTCCTTATTATAATTATTTTGCTAGCTCTTGAAAGGAAACAGGTTTTTCAAGATGCCAATTTTTTTTTTAAGAATAAAGAATTACTTCCAAAAAAGTGATATTAAAATGAATATTTGCTAATGTCATTAGAAAGATGACTATTTAAAGCTTTCCCTAACCTTCTCTTTATAATCCTTTGAATATTATTTGAATTTTGAATTAAAAACTTATGGAAATTTACAAGTCAATCAAACAAGATCCAAAAATTATGCAAAAAAAATTCTATTGATACTAGAAGTACAAAAGCTTTTCGCAAAAATAAAAGTATTAATCATCTACAAATATAAGAAAAAGAATGTTATGTCTATTATGATGAGTTTGAATTCCTAATTGATATTTATCGTTTCCCAATCATAATAGAGAATGAAGCAAATGGGGATGAAAATTATCTAAAAATCAGGTTATGATATATATATATATTTTGTCTGAACATGAAGTGTAGCTTATACACACATGGAAAACATTTTTAAGCTTATACCACATCCAAACTAATTTCATACAAGTTAGAGGGTCCACAAGAATGGGTTTTAAGCTATACGAAGCAAAAAACAATTTGTATTTTAAGGCTTAAGCTGAGAGCCAAGCTCGTTAAGTATAAATTGCCTTGTGCCCCTTTGTATGTTTGATGATGTACATATATATATATAAAATGAAATGTAGAGTATCGCCTCCCAATCCCATGGTGGTTGGGCACCAGTTAAGGGAAAGGCAGATGAGGAGTGAGGAGGAGAAGTGGACCCTAAGAAGAGTAGAAAAATGCTGGGCGCACTGGGAAACAAATGATGGAGAAGAAGAACCAGAAGAACAGAAGAACCAGAACCCAGAACCCAGAACCCAAAACAAATACCATTACCAACAGACTTCCATTGCCGATCTGAAAAGAAGAAGAAAGTATGAATTAATGAAACCAAGTCACATGGCATGGCAGGAGTTAGTGGCCTGCCCCTCTCAGCAGTCAGCCCTACGCGGAAATATGATGCAAGCATGACTTAATTCCTCTTCCTCTACTCTCAACTCTCAACTCTCAACTCTGAGTCTTTACCTACTACCTCTGGAATTATGTTCAGGATGATGTTCCCATTACCCATTACCATCCGGGTCAGAGCCTAGACCTAGATCAATGGGATAAGTAATGATCTAGCCCCCTTCACTTCACTTGCAATCACATGATGTGGGATACATGCGGTCACTAACAACAACTCCCTCTTACTTTTACTTTGATCCACAACCATCATGGACAAAGTCCCAACAAAGTCTTGTAACGTGGCTTAATAGATATAGATAACACCCTTTTACAGACTTGAAAGGCAAATCTGTCCTGAGGAGATCAATAAAAATTTGTGAACGTTAATACGTTTCATTCTCCTCTCTTGTTCACTTCAAAACGTCGCATTCTTTAAGTCTTATCTACCATCTTTAATTCTCTTGTATTTGGAAAACTTTTAGACTGAAAATTCTCTGTACCTATTTCTAGGTGAAATTTCCAATTCTAGCAAATGTTTCGTTACTAATAATGATGAAAATTATTTAGATGGGATATTAATTTCTTCATATTTCAATGTCACAATTTTCAACCATCATTCATATTATATATCCCATTTTTCCTTAGATCAGTGATTAAAGTTGGTACAAGATTTTAAGGTAAAAAATGTCAAACGAAACTTTTGGTTCAAGCATTAACTAACCAACTTCTTTGGATTTCAGTTAGATACTTAAGGTGGCTTTTGTTTTTTTATTTAATGCTGAATATAAGTATTGTTATGAATAGTTTTTAATACGATTAAGTATTTAATTATTTGTTTTTTCCTAAAAAAAAAGTTAATCTTTTAATTTTTATCTAAATTTTGAAACATAAAATTTTTAAATAAAAATTTATATATGCTTTTATTTGATTAGCATGAAACAATTGATGGATGATGAGAGTTTTAATTTGATTTTTGATTTTCTTATATTTAAATATCTAGTTTTTAATAGAAAAATATTTTTTTTAAAACAAAATATATTTTTTTTTCTATGATGTCAAAAAATTCAAATTTTAAGTAATAATTAAGTCATAAAAAAGTTAAAAACAAAATGTTAAAACAAACACCACCTTAAAAACAGCTCAATGGGAGTTATTATCAGTGTATCAGAAAATCTCTCATAACATTAAAAATGGCATACCGAAGACAAAAATCATCTTTCCTGTGAGTAGCGTAGAGAAGGTGATAAAATGTCATCCACGAGTTTTGGGGTAGCATATTTAATAACTTTAAATTGAGAGGTTACCAAAATAGCCGAGTTGGTATTCTGATTCACTACTCGCGGCTATATTTTAAATACCGTATTTGGCAAGTTTGGCAATTATATTTTTAATAAAAAGCATTGAATTATTAAAATGACGCGTTCTTGGCTTTGTCGTTAGACAAAAATATTTATAGGTGCGAAAGCTTCATTTAGGATTACAAAATGACATTTGGTATCTTATTTTTGGCAACTCTCATTGGAGTTGCTCTTAAAGACTAGTAGGTACTATATGTGAGTAAAAAAAAATCATTGGATAAAATTCATCCACCTCTTTTCATACAAATAATGGAATCTCTCATTTAATATAATTCTCTCATTTACTAAGGCATGAAGAGAATTGAAAAACCAAGAAATTATCTAGAAAAAATTGTTTCACAATTAATATAAATCAATCACTTAATTTCTATAATTTGTGTCTCGTGTTCCATAAAAAGATGATTTGATTGATGAAATTTGACAGGATATTTATAAAGCAAAAGCAAAATATTGAAGATTACTATAAAGTAGCTTCTTTGATATATGTTTGGCAAGTTTTAGAATTTCATCGATATTATCCTTAAAGGTTGATCAAGTGCACTCCAAAAAAAAAAAAAAAAAAACTCAAAAATTCTGAAAACCACGTGTACCAACCAAGCAACCAGATTACTGTTTTCTTGAAACATTTGGTAGTGCATGTTGTACATTATTCACACTCACACTCATAACAAAATACAAGTTTTTTTTTAATGAAATATTTGGTTAAAAAGCTTCAAATAAGTTAAAATTTGTAAATTTAACTCCCATCATGTTTTTTCTTGAAAATTGACTCGTTATGAATAAAAATGTCTTTTGTCATTTTATGTATTTACATGTCTGCTTGAAAAGAATTGGTTGTTTCTATAATAAAATAATAAGGGTATTTTTGTTAAAATTGTTACAAGATGACAAATATAGTGCAATGAAATACAAAATGAAGTATATTGAGTCTTATATAGCCACAATTTCCTTAAAGCAAATTGTCTTCTCCGACTAATGCTTGAGAATTCTACGACGTTTGCTTTGATTTCCATGATGCAACTATCTTCAAGTGACAATATTAACACCTTGGCAGTCATTTCGACGAATTGAAGGATGTTCGTATCTCTATCACAATATAATCTTACTCAATCTGCAAAGGAAATTTTTTCTATATTCAAAGAAATGTCCATCTTACTCAGGCAAGGAGAAAGAGATCGACAAGATAATGAATTATCCTTTGACGGTTTCAAGGTAACGGAATAAAGGAATGAATACCCATAAATGGAATTGAAAAGAATTTAATTCCATTATATGAATGTTTCAAAATATTTACAACATATATTTCATGTACGAAGAAAATTTCATTAAAGATAACAAATGAAAATCCAATAAAAATGAGGTAAAAATTTGACAAGGATTAGATTTTCGAAATTTAGTGTTCGAAAAGGCTTTTATTTAATTTGGGCCATAGCTCCATCAGGACCATCACACGCATCGTTCTTCATGTCGGCTGGTATACTACTATTGAAGAATTAAAACATCATTTACGGAAAAAAAAAAAAAAAAGATTAGTCATTTTAAAATTTTAAAATATACAAATTTCTTGAGTTGCTAATTTACAAAAATATTAACCTTATGCAAATAGATAAATATTACTATTAGTTTATCAATAGAGTTGTCAACAAAAATTTTTATGTAAATTAGTGATAAATATGTCATATTTTTAATACATCAATTTCTTCATATTCATTAGATATTAATAATTGAAGATGGGATAATTGGCTAGTGAACTCTTGTAGGATTTTGTGAGAACTTCAGGGTAAGGGCGATAATTATTGAAAACTTTGAGACAAACTTGTTTTTTCAACTCTATATATGCAATCTTCTATTTGAAAACGTTATTCTCATTAAAGTTTTTTAAACTAGCAGATTTAGCTCAATCCACTATTCTATTCACCAAATAGCAACACATTAGAAGTTTTGATTGGTCAATTCTCTAAAATGGTTACGTGTTGCTTTTCAAGCCGGAGGCCCCGAAGCTGGGCGTCTTTGGATTCTTGGGCGGAGTCCGTTGACTGCGGGCGTTGGACTCCTGCAAAAACAAGAAACAAAAAGAATCGAGCGGGGGCTGCGGTTACATCCCCGATACTAAGTCGGTCTCTGTGGAAGAGAGAATATCAAGCTGCTTAGGGGCGGGAGTTTGTGCATATGTGTCATTACCTTTCACCGATGGGGTGGCCTGGTATTTATAATGGGTGACTTTCCTAATTGGATGGTGATACGGACTCTCTCTTATTGGATTGAAGATTTTCTTTCCTTATTACTGTCAGATTAATAAGGGATAATTAGAAAGCAGTTATTGGAAATTATTCTACTTCCCTTATTGGCGGATATTCAATTCGATTTATAGGAAATGAGCTCTTTGGGCTTTCTGCGTTATCGGCCCTTGAGAGGAATGAACTGGGCTCCCGGCCTGCGTCAGGGGACGGTCCGTTTTATTAGGCCTGCTTATAAGTCTTCATTTAATCCTGCTTCTCGGACTTAGGGGGTGGGCTTGCGCGCCTATTTTTTAAACCCGATCGATTTGCCCCGGCCCTTGGTTACGTGGGCAAGGGCTATATCGTTTCTAGGATCGGGTGTGACTTCCGCGTGGTTGTATTGGTTTGATTAAGGGCTTGTCATAGATCAAGGTATCTGTGGTAATGATGACTTTTTCGACTTCGGCTTATTTCCTCTGGATTCTTTCGGAGTTCTTTTGAGAACATCCTCGGCCAGTTAGCATTGTGCTCCTCACGATCTTTTGAAGCTTTTTTCCTTGCGAGTTCGGGTTTCTTTCTTGAAACTTGTTTGATCATTATTAGAAACTTCTTTTGGTGTCCTTTACTAATACCACAGCAGGGTCGTCCCTTTCGTTATGTTCCTAGGACCGGTACATCTTTTTCCTTCTTTGTCTTTTCGAGAGGTGTTGCGAGGCGTTAGGGCTAGCCTGGTTAGGTTTTTGTCCAGCTTCGTGTATTCCCATGGGTCCGGGTCGTTCCTCTTCCTCTACATTATGGGGGTGACTCCTGCAGTCACGGTTTAGGGCGGACGGGTGGTGAGTCTAATGTCGTTTAGCCCGCGGTTGTTCTTGAGTGCCCTAGGGGGCCCTCCTTCCCCCTTGGGTAAAGCGAGGATGAAATTGATGAGATTAAATACCTGTGAGGTGCGAGATATGTCACAGTAATTGTGCGAACGCCACAGCGGTGGGTTAATTAGGGTTGAGCCTTTATTTGGGGAAATCTTCGCAAGACAATATAGGCCCTAGTTTGGTGTTCAGGTTTGGTCTCCTGACGTATTGACCTCCTATGTCATTCAAGTGCCCAAGATGGTGTGCTTTTTCGAGGTGGCCTTTGAGAATGGCCTCCGTTTTCCTCTGCATCCCTTTATAAAAAGGGTTTTGCAGCATTTCAACGTCTGCCCTTCTCAGCTTTCGCCCAACTTTTGGGGTGTTCTGGTTGGGCTATTAGTTGTCTTTAGGGATAAGGGCTTGGGTGTTCCCAGTATAGCTATGCTCTTGGACCTCTTCAGCGTGAAGGAAGCCATTGAGGGCTTTCTTTATTTATCTAAGCGTTCGGCCTCGGGGTGATCATCACCGGATCTCGTCGCTTCCCACGGGCATTGGAAGGCATTACTTTTTTATCGATGTGCCAGATTTGGAAGTATGACCCCATTGACCAGGAAGACACATTGGGTGTTCCGGCTGTCTGGACCACTCCCGAGAATCTTCGTGAGCTTTGCTTTGTTTTAGTTTGGTCTAGCCTTCATAGATTATAAGGTATCCTTAACTTTGCATTGGTTGTGTGACAGGCCGAAAACGCGGTGTATAAAATGAATGCCTAAGTGCGCAAGTGCACGCGTAGCCCCAAGTAATATAGTGTACTTAAAGTACGGATATCGATCCACAGGGAAAGGTAAATTGACTACAGAGGTTCTGCTTTTCAGACAATATCTGAATAAAGATTCTAGGGTAAAAATTAAGTAAGGCGCAGCTAAAAAATTTATTGATTCTAGTGAATTAATGGTGTTGGCGCCTAAGGTTAAATACGCCCCTATCACGTTCAATGGATTACTTTTCTAAAGATATTGTTATTCAATATATTTGTAATATGTCAATAGCGAGTGATGCCTGCTCTGAGATATCCTCTCTCGAGGTATGCTCCCGCTATCTCGTGAGATAGAATCGGAGTATATCTCTATCTCGACACGGTATTAAAAATGCTTAAATATTCTAACCTCAAATGCCACCTTCGGAGGTTCGGAATATCTCTATTAATGAATCGGCTAAAGGCTACTCTACGGATCTGAATACCCTCATCTCTCGAATCTCGGATCTCCAGTGCGATTATGCTAATATTGGCGGTTTTGTTAACATATAATTGAAATGTAGGTATAGAGTAGATGTGACAAATTAACCTTATTTGTGAATAACATGAAAAGATCAAACTTTAATCCATTGTATGTGATAGGGTTTGGTAACCCTAGAAAGAGATCTAGAACTTACTAATGGAAGAAACAGATCATTATTTAGCTATTTAATAAAGAAAACATTGTTCTAAAATCAAATATCAAAAAAAATGAAAAAGCGTTACAATTCCGGACACTTCTCAGTCGGTGTCACTCTGCTCTTTCGAAACACGTGCCTCACGTTGTCACATCGGAGTCCCCGATCTCTGGACCTAATTTGCTTTTAATGATGAGGCGATTTTCGGTGGCGATCGCATGACGATGAGGCGTCATGACGTGGCCAGTACTTCATAGCCTTGTTCCCATTTGCTCCAAAATCATTCTCGTTCTTGCTCTTTTCACCCGATGCTCCTGCGTTCACAAAGACATTGCTTCCCGATATTCCAGTCACAAAAACTATAAAATTACTCTAAAATATGAAAATGTAGGCGGCGGAGTATAATATGAGTGTTTTAGGCACTCATCACACCCCAAACTTAGTTTCTTGCTTGTCCTCAAGCAAGAACCATTGAAACGGGGACACACCCGACATAATGTAACTCACACTAATACAGTGATGCACATGCTGAAAAGTAGGGGATCAATTTGGACTGACTCACATACCCACTGTTTTTCTCGATGTTCAGTAAAGGCATACAGATATTTGACTTTCGGTAAATTCGATTTAGATAGGTGAAACTGACTAGTGCATCAAATCCCATGGTGTTCAATAGCCTTTCCCAAAATCCCTATGTGCTTATAATGAATGACCTCCGGGATATGCCTAGGATTAGATACCCCCCAAACTTAAGCTCCAGCTCGCTATTAGGAAGAAGCTAACTAGGAAAGGATAGGAACGCACCCATTCATGTCCTCATGCTTAGAAATTTCCTACGTGCCTAAAACAAAATGGAAGACCTAGTGCCAAAGTTTTAGCGAGAGTGTTCCTGTAACGGGGGATCCATTGGTGACTCCCACCCGGTTGGTTAGGGCACGGGCATTCGAATTCCCTTCAAACTTCACCTCGAACACTCAACCAAACTCAAAAGCCCTAGGTTGCGTGAATGATCCATCTTCTGTCCCATGACGGGCGGTGAAGTCGATGACTCATGACCGATTGGCTCGGGGCATTAGGCTGATAGGCCCCTCGGACGTGGGATTCGATTGGATGATCCGGCGCTTATTCCCTGTCATATACCTATTTTTGTCATATTTCTTTTTCTTTTCTCTTTTTCTATTGTTTTTGTATTTTCTCTTTTTAGTTTGGGAGTTCGATGGCGATCCTCTTTTGATTAGGTGTCCACGTCACTCAAATGATTTCGAATCTCAGGTTGATCGAACTTTAGTAGTTGTTGACACTTATGCATGCTCTGAGAAGTCACTAGTGTGTGAGTGTGATAGGGTTTTGAGAAGCTGGTTTCTTGACACGGGATTGATTCGCATAGCCGCTTTTCAACTATTCAACCTAATTCTGAGGCATCGAGCAAATGTATGCAATTGAACCAGTTTATAGTGAACTCAATCCAAGAATTGATCCTCGATTTCAACATAAGCTTTTATGTATGCAATTACTACATGCAGAAGCGTCCTAAATATAATCAAACAACTAACACATGACTCATGAAATGAAAGTGCGATGTAAAATAAACTGAAAACAAAACACACTAATATGCGGAACACACTAAAAATACTACACACTACTAAAACCAAAACATAATAAACAAAACACAAAACATGGTACCCGATCACCAAATCCCTCCCCCCAAACAAAATATCCAGTGTCCCCACTGGCAAGATAAAAACATAGAGGGTAAGGGAACTCCCTGAATATCTGCGGTGGAGGCGGTGGTGGATGGTGAAAATTTGGCTGACAGTTGAGCTGCATAGGCTGCGTGTTGTAGAATGATGGCTGATTGGCCGGAAGCTGTCAGCGTGATACGGCGCCTCCGTATCTGAGTAATGGGACTCGGTGCTCCTGGGTCTCATCGAGAATCGTCCAGCGCTTCGATGAGTGAAACCTGGGTCCTCAATATCTGGGGAAGGACTGGGAGGAGCGGCCGCCTGAGGCTGCTGGGGTGATGGTGGAGGTGGTCGAGACGGTGGTGGTGGAGGTGGGTGGGACGAGGGCGGCCAATGTCCTCACAGGTGTCACCCGGGAATCCAAGCGGGCAGATGTCGGGAGCTCGTCCTCGTGCGGGCTCGTGACCCAGGAGTCGTGACCCCCTCCCGGGTTGCGGGACACCGAGTGTGTCCGCTTGATATGGCCTTGATCGGATGAAGCCGGGCCTCATTGTGGAGTCAAGGCACCACAGGCTTGTTTGCCTGAAGCCAAATGAGAAAAGGGTGCCCCGGGTTCATCTTATCAGTTATGGAGGATGGCATCACCAGATAACACCTTGACATCGAATGGTATATCACGGATGATGGCGAAGTTGAACGATGTGAGCAGACGTCACCTCCACACACGTTAGTCGTCGGGGATAAAATGGCGAAGTGATCGAAGTGATCGCGAGCCAGCCCGAGAATCTTAAGGCCCGAAATCATGGCCTTAGAGAATTGAAACCCGCTATGGCCCGCCTTTGTTGATCCTCCACTCACCCGAGTCCTTTGGTGTCATGGATGTTTCATGTTAGTCGGGATACTTCGCGGAGGCGTCGAAAGGTCGGTGGGACATGCTCCTAGGCCATAGAAGCTATTGATGCGACTCAGCGCGAAGTCGGCCAGCCACCTCGCACCACGACCTTTTTGAGGACATGGGAGGCGAGGTTGGCGTATCCGCTTGGCTCCTCGCCGTGGGCGAGGGGGTTGGCGTAAAGCGCGTATCCCTTATCCATGGTGTCTTGCCGAGGAAGAGAGTCGTCGGGGTGGTGAAACCCCTTCTCCTTATGATGAAGGAGCGATTTTTGCAAATGGTGCCAAACCGGTGAAGCTGCGTTACAAACCTCGGGCATCGAATGTGGGAATTAGGGTCCTGTTTGGGTGACTCAGCAGCAGGCAACACGCCTCTTGCAGGACATACTAACACAGACAAAGCAAGACACTAATGCACCACAACAAATCAACTAAATAACTACCTAATGACTCATAAAGCCTATTGAGACTCAAAGACCTAAGGGACCTAGCTAACCCGAAATGAATTCCTAAAGACCTCTAGACTACACAAAAATGCACAAATGAACCTAGACTACTGTACCCAAGCTAGAATCGGGCACCACGGTGAATTGGAGATGCCACTATGACCCAAAGCGGCCCAAGGGTGACACGGTGGTCGACGACGAGAGGGGTAGTGCCAGACGGTGGGATGAGACTCAGGCAGTCGGTGAGGCTGGGATGCGGGGAGCTAGGGTTTCGGTGAGTGGTGTGTGGTGAAGAGCCAAAATGAATTATTCTTGGGCTAAAAACAGGGTCACGTCGCGACGTGCGGAGTAACGTCAGCGGCGTGGCGAAGTAAACCAAGCGGCGTCGCGTGGTGTCCTCCGCGTCGCGACGTGAGAGGGCATATTTAATCCGCATTAGCGGCGTGAATTATCCGCGTCGCTGACGTGGCGAGGAGCTTTACAATTTGACTTGGCGGCGTGAAATCACGTCGCGGCGATGGCGATGAGATGAAATTTTGGCGTCGCGGCGTGTAAATCCCACAGCTCAGCGGCCGTGGCGAGAGCTTGAAAAATGGCGTCGCGGCGTGAAATCTCCGCGTCGCGGCGTGGCGAAGCTTGAAAATGGCGTCAGTGAAATCTCACGTCGCGGCGCATGGCCGAAGCTTCAAAAAATGGCGTCGCGGCGTGAAATCTCCGTCGCGGCGTGGCGAGTCACCCAGAGATTTTATATACTAACACCCCGATTTTGAGAACTCTCCGCCTTAAACTTTCCCTTTTGGACTTTGAACACTTTGTAGCCTCATTGCCTACACTTAGGCTCTGAGAAATTAAACCAACAAGCGAAACCTTTGATCATGGATCTGACTAAATCAAAAATTCTTTGAAAACAACAATAGAGCCCGAAAACTTAAAAGCAAAGTTTTAGAACACTTGGGTTGCCTCCCGAGACGCTATGTTTAATGTCGTTAGCTGAAGCAGACCACGAACCTCAATGTGATCGAACTCAAACTCCTGGCTGATCGTTGACTATACTTCTTCATTTGTCAAAGATGACTTGCTTGTACTGCGAAGCTTCGCCTCCATAGTACGACTTGGCGTTGGGTGGTATTTGTGAATGTGCCTTTCAGGATGTGAAACTTCGCCCCACCATGTGAAAAGACCTTTGTTACCGTGAAAGGTCGGGACCATCGAGACTTCAATTTCCCCGGAAAAAGCTTTAGTCGGGAAGTGAATAGAAGGACTTGTTGTCCGTAGTAAGTGCTTACGGTGATAACTTGTCGTGCCGGGCCTTGATGTCCTTATAAATACGGGCGTTCTCATATGCTTCGTTTCTGAACTCATCTAGTTCCCTAAGTTGGAGTAATCGTTTTTCACCAGCCAAAATGTCCATGTTTGGTTGTCGGTGACCCGATGAACAGTGTCGATTCTCTTGGAAGGTGTGCGCTTGCCATAAACTAAGTCTGAGCAGAGACATACCTGAAGGTTTTAAATGCGGTGCGGTATGCCCGGAGAAACATGTCTATCTTTAGACCAATCCTTCTTGGAGTTGTTGACGTCTTCTCGAGGATGTACTGATTTCTCGGTTGGATACCTCGCTTGCCCGTTTATTTGTGGGTGGTATGCAAAGATATGGTGTGTGCCATGCTTTTTGCGACACCTTATCAATTACCTTATTGCAAAAATAGGTACCATTATCGTGATTAAAGCTGAGGTTCCAAAACGTGCGAATATATTGGCTGCCTTGAGGGGTGAGCCTGACCTTGGCATCATTAGTGCGTGTAGGAATTCTTCCACCCACTTTGAGACATAGTCACGCAACAAAATGTACAAGTTGTTGTACGATGCGGAAATGGTCCCATGAAATGGATCCCCATCAAATCAAAAGCGGCTTTCACCTCGAAGATGGGATGCATGGGTGGCTCGTCCTTTCTAGAGATGTTCCCATTCGTTTGACATTTGTATGATGAAACAGATTGGTGATATCTTTAAATAGGAAGGCCAATAAAACCATTTGTAGAACCTTGGCGTTCTGCGGACACAGTGTCACCACCGCGATAGAGTGTGTGATGGTTCGAGAATCTTGGAGCATTTCATCTTCGGGCACACATCTCCTTATCCACTGATCGGCCAGTGCTGCAGGGTGGCTCTTTCCCAATGGTAGTGTAAGGTGTCGAAAACCTTTTCTTGATAGTTAAATTCCGGAGGGAATCACTTTGGCGCAAATGGTTCACATAATCTGCGAAACCGAGGAGCGCCTCTTGTCCTCAATAGCAAAAGTTTCGTCACGGAAGTCGTCATTCACCGGAACATCATCTCTGGCCCCTTCCAGTCGCGAAAGGTGGTGCATACTAAATTTCAGTGCCCTTCTTGTCCTTGATTTCTACGTCGAACTCTTGCAACAGAAGGACCCACCGAATCAATCTGGGTTTTGCATCTTTCTTGGTCATCAAGTACTTAATGGCCAAATGATCGGTACTACGACTTTACATTGCCAATCAAATATGGCTTTGAATTGTGAAAGCAAAGATAATGGCCAATAGTTCTTTCTCGATGATGGCATAATTCGGTTGTCATTCAAAGTCTGCATAGTAAATCTGAAAAGACTTTCTCGTTTACCCTTCAATCTGCCCCAATCGCATAGTCTTGCATCACCTCAGCTAAAATGGAAAGACTGTCTGGAGACTACAACAATAGGAGCTGAGATCAACTTATCCTTCAATATAGTAAAAGCATGTACGCATTGGGAGTCAAATTCGAATGGGATCCCCTGGACTAACAAATTAGACAATGGTTTCGCAATCTGTGAGAAATCTTTGATAAACCGCCTATAAAATCCAGCATGGCCTAGAAAACTTCGGATCCTTTCAGAGAAGGTGGGTAACTTCTCAATTGCTTCCAATCTTCGCCCTATCTACACTCTATCCCTCTTTGCTAAGATCAAGTGTCGAGGACAATACCCTCTTGTACTATGAAATGGCACTTTTCCCAATTAATTACTAAATTGGTCTCTTCACATCTTCTTGTCTGACTCTCAAATTTGCTAGACAATTGTCAAATATGAATTTCCCATTCTTGTCGTCCATGAAAATCTCATCGTCTTCTCTACCATGTCGGAGAATATGGCCATCATCGTCGGCGAAAATTACCGGAGCATTGCATAGTCGAGGGCATGGCCGGTGGCGAATGTACCACCAAGGGCCAGTGAATGTTGTCTTCTCCGATCTTGAGCGCTATATGTGTTTAGTTTGCTGCCGGAATATCCAAAAGCAATAATATTCATAATTCCTATTAATCGACGCATTTGATCTAGAAATGGCAATGGAAATGATCTTTTCGAGTGGCTTTGTTCAGCCTCCGATAGTCAATACAAATCCTCCAATCCTAAGAATCTGCTTCGACGGCACAGGATGTTGTTTTCAAATCCCGATGACGCTATTCCTCCCTTCTTCTCAAGACTACTTGAACTGGCTTACCCATGCGCCGGGCCCGAAACGGGGTAAATCACCCCAAGATCTAGCCATTTTAGAACTTCTTTCCGAACTACCTCCTTCATTGCCGGATCTAACCTCCTCTCAAGGCTTCCACCGAGGGCTCGTGGGCCATCTTCTAATAAAATACTTGCATACACATAGAAGGGCTGATCCTTTAGGCCGCCTAGAGACCATCCGAGCCAGTTTGTGATCGAAGAACCTCAATAACTTCTCTTCCTCCATTTCGCTTAGGGATGATGTGAGATAATGATGTGGTAGCGTAGATTCTAGCCCCTGTGCATGCATACTTCAAATGGCTAGGTAGAGGTTTTGTTCCATCTGCGGTTGCTCAATTAATGGAACCGGCCGTTTAGCCCTTCGCCTAGCGATTCAAGTATTTCCTTCTATTGTGCCTGGGGAATCCATCCACTTAACGTATTCTTCTCGCCTCACTCAGTTCTCGGGATGCATTCGCCACTAGGCTAGTCTCCAGCGGTCAAGAGACCACTTTGGCTGTACACTATACTTCTACTATATCAACCATTAAGCACGTATCACTTTCTCGGTGTCTCACCGTCAAGACATTGAATTTACTTCTTCTTCTTGTACTCTTAGTTTCGCTTCGCTCGCACTAATCACTGGCTCGCTAGCTTAGAAAAGGTCTTCCCAAGATAATCGGTATTTCTTATCTTCCTCCATGTCTAAAACCATGAAAATCGGCTGGAAAGATAAACTTGTTTAATCTTTACTAAGACATCTTCTATTATCCCTCTCGGGTGCTTCAAAGATCTGTCTGCAAGCTGAAGAGTGACTGTAGTCGGACGGGCTTCTCCTAATCCCAAACGCTTAAAGATGGATAAGGGCATAAGATTAATGCTGGCACCCAAATCATTACGCTTCTCAAAATAGCATTTCCAATTCAGTGCACGGATAGTGAAACCGCCTAGGTCTGAGCTCGCAGATTCCTCAAGGATGGCACGCATTCCTATGTTTACCGCCCGTCCGCTAATCTTCTCTTCGAGACAAATGTTCATGAACTTTACATAACGGGGCATTCGCTTCAGGCATCAGCAAATGGGATGTTTATATGCCTTTTGAAAACATCCATGAACTTCGTGAATCGCTATCCAAATATGTTTCTGAGACGTTGTGGGTAAGGGACCCAGATGCTCGCCTTTGCTTCACTAGAGGTCTCTCGTCGATCAAGCTCCGTGGACTGCTCTTCGACCGCATCATCTTTCCGTTTCCTACAGGTGATCTCTTCGCCTCTAACCCTACGATTGGGGGTTGCACTTAGATTCCAATTCTCTCCCACTTCTCGCGTGGATCGCTTTAACGTGCTCATTCCCATCTCTTCGGGTTTACCTCTCGAATCGCTTCTACAAGAAGAACCCTGCCTTTCTCGTAAGTAAGCTTGCCATTCGCCCATTTGTGCCTCCAAACTCCTTACCAGGTGCTTGATTGTTTAACTCGGGTTGCTTGCCGATGCATGTTCGCCTTTGGGGTCTCATTCATGAACGCTGAATAGAAGTTAACATCTGTGCGTAGCGCTTGCTCTAAATCCAAATTTCTTCGTGGTGGTTCATTAGGCCTCGGTTTGATGGCATATTGTTCGGTTATTACCATCCATACCCTTTGATTGTTTTGATTATTCCCTGCTCCGATTGTTACGCCCACCCTTGTCCCCGATTCGATTCCTGCAGCAGCACCCATACCACTCGTCGTGATTGATTCCGATTAAACCTCGACACGCATCAGGGCCTCGTCTTCCACTGTAGGTTTATCGACCGACATTCCGCTATTGTGTCAGTCTCTCCACAGATTCACAACTCCTACTTGGAAAGGGTCTCAGATGCATGTGTTGTTCCCCGTCGTCTATTTAGCCGTTTAGTCGAATCGAGCCATACATGATTTACCGCATTGTTGAGGATCGCATTGTCCGTGCTTACCCACCGCGGTTTAATGGGTGTAGCCTTCTCTCTAGGCCACCGATTAGTGTTGGTTGCAGATTTTCCAATATCTTTATACGCCCGGGTCTGCGGGTTTTCATCAATGATCCTCCGTACCGGTATCTATCATTGTTCGTTGTATTTCTCGCACTATCAGAGAAGCGGACTTGCATCCATCTGGTTAGTCGCGGCGAGGACATCTCTGGAAGAATAATTCATGGAACTCGTCCCATGCTCGCCGTGTTCTCCCCTAATCGAATTAAACGCGGTCGATCTCTCGCACCCTGTGCAATCTTCGAAGGTGGAAAGAACTTGGTCAGAAACTTTTGTACCAACTCGTTCCATGTAGTAATGGAGTCTGGTGGCTGACTGGTTAGCCAATGCTTGGCTCTATCCCCGAGTGAAAGTGGGAATAACCGTAATCTTAGAGCTTCTTCAAGAACCCGTTTATACTCGATGGTATCGCAGAACCGAGGAAGTTAGTCAAATGCATGTTCCTGATTCTCATGGGGTAGTCCATGAACAAGATGTTCAAGATCCAGACCGTGGACGGACTTCAATTCGAAATTGCTCGCTTGAATCTGCGGGTCGTCCGATCACCGCCCGAACAACTCGTTAAAGGGTAAAAACAAACTCATCTAACAGCATGTAAGGATCGCCCGGTTGTATAAACGGCCCGGGCGCGATTCCTATTTCGCTTCTCCGGGTTCGCGCTTGTCTAACGCCAAAATCTTGTTCTTCCGTGTTTTCCATGACTATCAGTTCTAACTGCTCTGCTCTCGCTCGGCGCAACTGCGCGTGTCTTTCCGCCTCGTGATCACAAGTGTTGATTAATCTGATTTTGTCACGCATGTACTCACCGAAACCCGTACCGCAATAACACACAAACCAACAAACCCACCACGCACTTGTAAAAATAACAAAATAAAGAAAAATTCAGAATACTCATCTATGTGCTCACTCTATATCAATTTAAATCCAAGAACGGCGCCAAAACTCGACAGTCGAAAAACGTATAAAATGAATGCCTAAGTGCGCAAGTGCACGCAGAAGCCCCGCAATATAGTACTTAAAGTAATGGATATCCATCCACGTGGAAAGGTAAATTCACCACAGAGGTTCTCGCTTTTCGCATAATATCCGAATAAAGGATTTTAGTGGTAAAAATTAAGTAAAGGAAACCGCAACTAAGCTATTGATTCTAGTAATTAATGGTGTTGGCGCTGTGGTTAAATCGCCTCATCACGCTCAATGGATTACTTTTCTAAAGATATTGTTATTCAATATATTTGTATTATGTCAATGGCGGCGGATCTTGCCTACAAGATATCCTCTCTCGGTATATCCGCCTATATCTCGCAGGAATACTAGAATCGAGTATATCTCATCTCGACTCCTGATTCCGAAATGCTTAAATACGAATCCCCAAATGCCACCTTCAGTTCGAATATCTCTATTAACCGACCAAGCAAAGGCTACTTATTCGTATCCCCGAATAATTCTCATCTCGAATCTCTCGGATCTCCAAAGGCGATTATGTTAATATTGGCCGACATTAACATATAATTGAAATGCGTGCATGTAGTAGATGTGACAAATTAATAACAACTGAATAACATGAAAGATCAAACTTTAATCCATTGTATGTGATAGGGTTTGATGTAACCCTAGAAAGAGATCTAGAACATAATGGAAGAACAGATGAAACTGTTTAATAAAGAAAACATTGTTCTAAAATCCGAAAATATCCGAAAATGAAAAGCTGCACTCCCTGCACTTCCTAAGTCGTTGTCACTCGCTTCCTCGAAACCTCGTGCTCGCTCTCATCCGCCTCCCATCCCCCGACCGGACCCTAATTTGCTTTTAATGATGAGGGCAGATTTTCGAGCCGATGCTGATGCAGGACGCCGACGCGGGCGGTGTCATCGACGTAGGGACGTCGCGCGACGCGGACGTCGCGACGTGACAGTACTTCATCGCCTTGTTCCCATTTGTCTAGGCTCGCTTCTCGTTGCTGCTCTTTCACCCCAATGCTCCTCGCATTCACAAAGACATCAACCCGTGATTCTAGTCACAAAAACTATAAAATTACTCTAAAATAAACAGGAAAATGTAGACTGACGCGAGTATAATATGAGTGTTTTAGGCACTCATCATTGTGCGTTCTTCAGGTATTCGTCCTAACCTTAGCCCTGAAGACAAGGACGTGAAGCAGAAGTTGGCCAAGTGTCTTCCGCGTGCTTACTCAGAGCTCATCAGTTCGAACATTCCAGGGTCTTCAAGTTCGAAGTCTTCCCGACCTTCTACTCTAAGGCCTTCACCTCCATCCTAAGCATGGTTCTTTCACGAGAGGCCTCCTGTTAAGCCCACTAAGGGAGAGCTTCAAGCTCGGGTGGAGACGTTGTCCAGGAGGCCTCGAAGTGTGAAGCGAAAGTCTCAGGACTCCCTTGAGAAGAGTCATCCGGCCTAAGGTAAAGCCTCGATGTTGGGGACGTCTTCTTCATCACCCTCTTCCCATGTCCAAGTGCAGGGGCAAGCATTGCCATCTCCGACCAAGGTGCCGAGAGCGCCAAGTTCGCAGTCTCGCTCTACCTCTACTGCAAAGGCCAAAGATTCCTCGGGGAGGGCTGCTGAGCCTCCGTTGGAGGTTATGCCTATCTCAGTTTGGAATCCTCTTACGCAGCGCTAAGCCTCCTCCTTCGATAGTGGAAAATTTGGGGAAGGAGTGCCTCGAAGCTGATGGAGATGAGGATTCCTTGCTCTCCAATGCGGAGCTTGCCGCTGGCATGATCTCGTCCATCCTCAAGGATTCTGATCTCAAGAAGTCGGATGCCCTGCCTGTTGAGGAGGCTTTAGCTCTATCACTCCAGGGGGTCGCCTCCGTAAGTTCCCGTGTCTTTAGTTGTCCTATTTTATCTTGGTTTCAGTCGCGTGATTGACTCTATGTTGGTATCGCAGGCGGCTACCCATCTCAAGAGTTCGCGAAAAGGGCGCACGAACGAGGGTCATGCCAAGGCCACCAGAGCCTACAAAACTAAAGTGGCCTCTCTTTCCTCTGAGCGGGCTGAATTGCGAGCTCGGATGCAAAATATGACGAAGGAAGCTGTGAAGCTCAAGTCCGACCTACGGCATACTTCGATGGCACAAGCGCGGGCCGAGGGAAGAGAGGAGAAGGCCCGAGAAGGCTTAAGAGTTGTCGAGGGCGAGCTTCTAGAGGTCAAGGATGGGCCGGGAACCGCCTGCATCGAGCCGGGTAGTCAGGATGGGCCGCAGACGCTTCTGCACGAGCCGCGTTTGCGGTTAGATGCAAACCGCCTGTATCGAGCCGCGGTAGTCAAGGAAGAGCTGCAAGCTACTAGAGATGAGCTGCGTAATAAAGCAGTGTTACTAGACCAAGCCCGCTGCGAAGCTTCCGAGGCTGAGAACTCTATTAAACACTTGACCGATGAGTGCCATGCGCTGCGAGGGGACCTTCGGAGGTAGGAAACTCTGGTCGTTCAGAGGGACGGAGCAATAGAAAGTTTGAGGGACGAGGCCTGCACTCAGTGGGCTTCTATATGGCTTGCTTTCCGGAGGAAGGTTGCTAACGCCTATCCGGGCTTGGACCTTAATTTTGACATTCCTGTGATACGAGGAGGCAAAGTAAGAGTCCTTTCTCAATTGCTCTAGAGAGCCTACATTTTGGTCGAGGCTCGCTCCCTTTCTTCACCCTTCTTCCTAACCCCGCGCTGGACGATGAGCCTCCTCTGCATAATTTTGCTTGTTTTGTCGACGCTGGGCTTTGAACCTTGATATATGTAACGCTGCTTCGGGCTTTGATAATTTAAATGAATAACACCCACTTTCTATATCTTTGCTTTACCCCTAATCAGGTTCCTTATGCCGCTCTCGTCTGAGCCGACTTGACTCCCGGGCTACAAGGCCTTTAGTCGAGCTGGCCGAGGTCTTGAAAACTCGAGTCAGCTCCGCGTGAGCTAATCTCGCCACGCCGAACTAGTTCCCGGGGTTACAAGGCCTTAGTCAAGGCCGAGCTCTGAGCCGAGCCGCCGAGGCTCAGGGACAATGTGCCTGCCGAACCGGGCTCCGCGGCTATACGACCTCACTGGTGCAATCGAGGTCTTGAAACCGAGCCGCTGGCGCCCGCGGGCCACCGCCCGAGCCGAACCGGCTCTACGCTATAGCGTGGCCTTCGCTGAGCGCTTGAGAGGTCTGAAACCAGCTGCCGAGGCCCGTGGGCTAGCCTAAGCTGAACTGGCTCCATGGTTATATGGCCTTTTTTTGAGCTGTTGAGCTCCTGGGCGCTGAGGTCAATCCCTCCCATGTCCTCCTGCTTCCACGCGAAAACATCCTTGTCCTGTTTCAAGAAGCAGATAAGGGGGCTTCTGAGGTCTTCCGCTAGCTTGGAACCAACGTAGGTGAGGTGTGTCTGGGGCGGTCATCCAAAGAAGATAGCTCCAGCCCGAGGCTGAAGCCGCAGCAGCCGCCTGCCTCGCATGTCGAAGTTCGCCCACGATACGCTTGTCGACCGCTTTTTGCTTCATTGATGCTAAGTAACATTCCCTGGCCACGCGCTGGTCTCCTCGAACCATTCCTACTTCGTTTGTGGTGGGGAACTTGATCACCATGTGATAAGCGGAAGAGATGACCTTTATGGCGTCGAGAATCCACTCAATAACACGCTATGTCGAGGGGGCATCTACTATGAGAAATCTTACTATCGTTGTTGCCTAGCATGGGGGGTCTCCAAAAGTGAGCACTAACTATATTGACCCCAAAGGTAGCACTTTTTCTCCGGAGAATCCTCGCAGGTGGGTGTTGATTGGTTCCAGCCTTTCCCTTCTAATGCCCATCTTGTCAAAAGTCGATGCAAAGATGACGCCGCCAAGCCCCACTGGCCGACAAGGACCCTGATCGTTTTACCGCCACAACTCCATCTTATCACCAAAGGGTCAGCCGTGGGGTGTTGGATGGTCCTTCCGTGGCCTCGAACTGAAGGTTATGGCGTGTCCAAATGAGGGAGTTTGTGTGACGCCCAAATCCGGGTGTCCGTCACTACCCGCCAACCCGCTGAATACTCGAATGCCGAGTGACCCGACATCTCACACGAAAAATCTACAGCTTCCTTTGTAATGGGGAGCTCTACCCATAGTACAACACATGTCCCAAACATCGACAATGACCACACAAGGTCTCATATACAATTATAATGAGTAAAAATGACCACTTAGGCCCCTACATTAATACTCACAACAATATATCACAACCAAAAATATACTATATGAAGTTCAAGAGTTGAAGTACATCACTCTTATATAAATATATATTAAAATTTATGTAATTTAATACATGCATACAAACTAAAACACTAAACCATGAATTAATACATAAATCATCACTAAAGATGCCCAAACAAATTCCTACACTACTACTTGACCGCACCTAGGGCTCCAAAAATTCTCACATTTCGTTTCAAAGATTTAAGACCGATCAAACGGCCGTTCAAGGCCTCAAACCAACCGAATCATCAACAAAGTATTTAAATCAAAATAAAACAAGTAGGATAAATCCCCTACCTCAAGGATTTTGTCGAAACTCCCAAAACGGAGCCTGCCGCAGCTCCTCGCAAGGCAGGTAAAGAACTTTCCTTCTCGCTCCAAATAAATCGACTTACGATTAGCCGTAAATCTAGAGAGTAAGTGGCTTACTCTCTCTAAAATCACCATTTTCCAGCTACTGCATCACCCTCTCCTTTTCAATGCTTTATTAAAAACGGCCGAGACTTTACACTATGCAAAATTTTGTCCTATTATCCCCATTTAAAATTTCCAAAATAACATCTTATGTCCTTCTTTCCACTCATTTTGACATTCGCACTATCTCATTGTCCATTTTCATCATTTCTCTCTACTCATGCAACATGTGTCACAAGAGTACACGTTATATGTGACTTTGTCACATCAAATATGCTTTACTTCAAGACGCGATACTCTGCTACCGAAAAACGCCAAGAAAACCAATCGTCTTAATTCGACGTGTTAGCTAGATTTGCCAGACATCCCAACTGAAATCCGCTTTGTCATCCGAGATCTAGAAAATAAATTTCGCTTTTACCGAAATTACTGCTTTTGCCTCGAGAAAAATCGGATTTTCTCTGGGTCTTACACCTCTCCTTAAAAAAAGAATTTCTTCCGAATTCCACGCACATACGCATTCAACCACATGCATACGGAATCATCCACCTCCATGACTGTCGGGCATGACAAACCAATCATGTCCAATATCACAACCATGTGATGTCAACTCATCCATATCAACACTCAATATGTCTACTACCTTAAGGTCCACCATGAGCAGAATCACTGAGATCCTTGACTCACGATCTCGACACATCTGACCAACTCTCACCCTAGATGCCAGGGAAGAATTTCTCATATTATGGCTTTCCTAAAAGCCTCAACCTTTATGCCCAAATCTATCACACACGGTGCAACAATGATGAACATGATGCAAAATAATCATGTATAAACGCATTCTCGCATGTCCGCCTGATCCGCATGCTCACCGGGCACAATGGCGTAGACACGCCCCGGTCCCCTCGACATCCGCCCGGGCCGGTTCGTACCGACCTCGACCCACACTCGCCCATCCTCGCGTCACGGAGGCACTCGTGATGGGCAACTCGCGACCGGGAACCGGTTCCTCTAACCCACACTGGGCGCTGCGGAATGAACTCGCACTCTCTCTTGTTCTATGGCTAATTGAACTCGTACGCCCCAAAATCCTAGGATCCTCGCTTACGGGGCAATCCCCCTCATATGTCCAGTCGCCGGCAACAGGTAGCACACCATCCGCCCACCGACCGGCAACTCGACCGTCCCCCGACCCGCATGGTCGCGGCTCTGGAACCCTCGTGAACTAGAAGCCCTAGGCTTCTTCCCCGAACTAGAAGAAGACTGACTCTCATTCCTCTTGACACTAACACTCGCATCCCGTGTGCTCCGAGCATCCTCGATCTCTCTCTCTATGGTCAAGGTTGTCCCAATCATGGAGTCCATGTCCCGTAGGCGAAGGCCTACAATCCTGCCTCGGATGGACAACTTCAGCCCATTTTACCCCTCACCTCGCTATGTCTCGCGCCACGTGAATCACAAAGAAACGGGCTAACTCCTCGTGAATCTAGCCACGCATTCATCACATTCATCGTCCCCCGCCCAGCCTCTAGGAACTCCCGAGCCTTCGCATGCCCCGCAAGATATGGAAAGTACTTTACCCATGAACAGCCTCCCAAATCCCGCCCATGTCATAGCCTCTAGGTCTCCTGGGAGGTCCTACCCATTTCCACCATACTTAGGGTTCACCTCTTAGCCGAAACACGCCTGGGCCTAACTCAGAGGCAAAGGTAATCTCCATACTCTAACACCTTTTCGACCGCATGAACCAATGGTTTGCCACCACGGACTCCTCCCGGAATGCTCCGGGAGGATGATGCGCCCTAAAACCTCCTCGGAGGTTACTCCTGGACCCTCGACTACCCGGCTATACCAAACAAGGCGATAGCAACTGGCCACAATACCCATGCTCAACAAAGGCCCGTCGATCAACATCGGTGGTGCCCGACCAGTACCCCGTGGCCTCTACGTCCTCGCCCTTAACTAGCCATCTACACACTCAAATGGCGAAGACTAATGCAAAGGTTCTAAGGCATAAACACAACCCCGAGACACTATTCATACACAGAATACAGTTTATATACTATGTCCTTGCATTTATAGGCAATGCAAGACAACGAATTCCATATATCATATCATTTTCAATATCAAAAATTTTATTTTTGAAAATTTCATTTTTTTTTTTCATTTAATTCTAGACCACTTTGTCCAAAAATTTCCTCAAAACCTCCTGTTCTCACACTAACCCTAGTGTTCAACCTTAAAATTTATTAAAGTTTTATTTTATGATCCAATAAACCAAATAAATTTATTAAAATTTATTTCATTTATTTTCTTTTTCCAGTTTTACACACTGTAAAACTCCCAAAAATTTTCCAACACATCATTTGTTTTCCTATGTGCTAATCACTAAGCACACAATTCATAACAATCAACATGCTATACACACCATTCACACATCAATCATGTTATGTACACCAATCACACATAAAACACCATGCATGCAGTGTTCTAACATTTATCCCGTGATTGTCTAGGTACCCACATACCTAACTCTAACATCAAGCCACCAAGTGGTGATGTTCTTATCTCTTAAAGACTATGGCCTTGGCCTAAGCCCCTTAAACCCTAGGTATTCCTTTACCTAAACTCGACACCCACCGAGCTCCCAAGGTAATCGTTTACCTTTGCTCTGATACCAAGTCAGTAGCCGTATCGTGGACTACACTTATAACTACACCCACCGAGCTCCCAAGGTAATCGTTTACCTTAGCTTTGATACCATGCTGTAAAGCTTGTATCAGGATTAAACTTATAACTACACCCACCGAGCTCCTAAGGTAATCGTTTAGCTTGGCTCTGATACCAAGTTGTGACGCCCCAAATCCGGGGTGTCCGTTAACTACCCGTCAACCCGCGGAAACACTCGTGAATGTCGGGTGACCCAACATCTCTCATTTGAAAATCGGCAGCCTCAGACGGAGCTCACCCATAGTACAACACATGTCCCAAACATCGATAATGACTACACAGGGTCTCATATACAATTATAATGAGTAAAAATGACCACTTTGGCCCCTGCATTAATACATGGTTCAAGAGTTAGTACATCACTCTTATACAACATATATTAAAATTTATAAAATTCTAATACATGCATACAAACTAAAACACCAAACCATGAATTAATACATAAATCATCACCAAAGATGCCCAAACAGCCCCTACACTACCACGGACTGCATAGAGAGGGCTTCAAAAATTCTCACATTTCGGTTCTAAGATTTAAGACCGATCAAACGGTCGTTCAAGGCCTCAAACCAACCGAATCATCAACAAAATACTTAAATCAAGAGTAAAAAAAGTAGGATAAATCCCCTACCTCACGAAGTTTGTCGAAACTCCTTAAAAATGGAGCCTACGCGTAGGCCTCGCGGCGTAAAGCAACTTTCCTTCTTGCTCCAAAGAAATCCGACGGTCGGATTAGCCAGAAATCTAGAGAGAAATGTCTTACTCTCTCTCTAAAATCACCATTTTCCAGCTACTGCATCACCCTCTCTCCCTTTTCACGTTTTTGGCTAAAAAATGAAGGAGACGACACTATGCAAAATTTTGTCCTATTATCCTCATTTAAAATTTCCAAAATGATATCTCTGTCCCTTCTTTCCACTATTTTGACATTTGGCACTATCTCAACTCGTCCATTTCCATCATTTCTCTACTCATGCAACATGTGTCACAAGAGTACATGTTATATATGACTTTTGTCACATCAAATATCGTTTTACGGCACGCGATACTCGGTGCCTCGAAAAACGTGCAAAATCCGACTGTCTCGGAATTCGACGAAATTCGACGTATTAGCTAGATTTCTCGAGACAATTCCAATGGTGAAATCTGTTTCGTCATCCGAGATCTAGAAAATAAATTTCGGATTTTTACCGAAATTACGGTTTTACCCTTTTTGAGAAAATTGGATTTTCTCGGGTCTTACAGTTTGGACACTGCTTGCACCTCCAAGACCTCTCCTGACCTAATACTACGCAAATGAGCCTTCCTGGCTGAGCTGGACTCCCCTCCTCCTACAAATCCTCCTGAGATCACATGAATTTTCCCTAAGGGTCGCCGTCGAGCTGTGGTTAGCTGCCGAGGTGGTGGTGGTCATACCGATCCCGACCCTTCGAGGCTATGTAGCCACAAGATATCCCCATCGAATCAAGTATTATATTTCCTTCCCCGAAATGTGATAATCATCCGCTCGATGTCCGCGGTCCCGTGGAACTCACGTGACTGGTGTTATCTCTTTTCGTTGGGTCGCACTTAGCTCGATAGCCATCTTAAAAAATTTTCATGTCGCGACCTTCGCAAGACCTCGTGATACGCGGGCCGCCAAGGGTGAACAAGCCGAGGTGAATACGGCCACCGCAGCCTGCCGAGGTGGTCCTGTGTAGGTCTTTGACGCTCCTCGCTCGTGTGATCGTTTCTCCGTCCCTTCGGGGGGGATCCGCCTTCCTTTGTCTCCTAGGGCTTCGCTCTCGCTGCTTGTTAGTCCCGCTTTCTCCTCAGGTCAAGAGCCTCTCGATATGAGGGCTTCTTCGCCAAGTAATGTACTTCGCTACAGTACCTCACGGTATGCTTGCCTCGAGGATTCTTTTGAGATGGAAAACATTAAGTCTTTCGATCAGATCTAGCCCAACGATGAATGCGTGACGGCGAACTTCTCGTCTGAACATCTACCTTAATGATTCTAAGACAACCTCCGACATAAGACCTCAAAGCCAGGTTCTGCTTTATGGACAACAAGTGATAACTCGGCTTCCTGTATGTCCTGGCTCTGATGAAGTGGGAGACGAATGCGATGGAGAGCTCTCTAAATGAAGAGATTAACGATGGTGGGAGCCTATTAAACCAATCAAATGTCGGGCCTTAGCTGATAGCGGGCGGCTCAGATCGCACGGTCTCACACCCATGCGCCCATCCGTTCTGAGGCATTAAGATGGTCAACTGGATCCCCGCTTCCATCGAACGCTTCTATTTGGCATCCCGAACTTTGGCCGGGAAGGAAATGTAGCACCCGGCCAGAACGGGACCCTGGGCCAGGCCGCACCATGATGTCCATAGAGTCCTGAGCTCCGCCCTTTACGACTTCCTCCCATGTGGCCGGTACCCTGTCGATGCCCTCGAACCTCGCTTCCCATGATCGCTCCCATTCCCTTGCCGATGAGCAGCCGGCTCATCAAGCTGATGCTCCCCCGAGTATTGCTTCACAAGGCCCCTCTCTAGGGGTTGGCAAGGCCTACGCCTCGACTCCGCCTAGACTCGTCTCTATTTCGCTCTGGGAGGGCCGAGGTGTGGCCGCGTTCTTCCGAGGGTGGTATCAGGGCCTTCTCGAAATTCGTCTACTTCCCGTGTTGCATCCGCCTCGTGAGTCGTTTCTAATTTCTTTACTGCCGCCGGGTTGGTGACGCGAGTGCCTCCACTCGCCTCGCTGGGCCCGCACTATTCTAACGCGCCCGAGGTCGGTCATTCCACCGGGCCGCCGTCTTCAGATCCTTGAAAGATCGGGCGTTGCTCTTGCCGTGGTTCCGAAGTTGATACCATCACCACCGAGATGTCGCTTATTTGTAAAGGAACTCGCTATTCTACGCATCGACGCCAACCGGAGCGATGTTTTTTTTAACCGGAATCGGGCTAGAGCGTGTTTGATTTGTTGGCCAAATCACCGCTTCGGGGCGTTGACCTCTCGCAAAACAAGAAACAAAAAGCGATCGACGCCACTCGCTGTCAAATCCGATGCCTAAGTCGGCTCTTTCCGTGGGAAGAGAATATCAACCGCTTAGGGAACGGTTTTACGCGATATGTCTCACAGACCTTTCACCGGATGGGGCTACTCAGATTATAATGGGTGACTTTCCTAATCGGACAGCGATACCTGACTCTTTCTTATCTGGATGAAATGATTTTCTTCCTTTATCGCCGTCGATTAATAAAGTGATAATTGTAGTTGTTTTTATCGGGAAATTCATTCTACTTCCCTTATCGACTATATTCCGATCTTACTTTATGCGATATGGATTTTGAGCTGCCATCGCCCTCATTGAGGCATGAACTCGGGATCCCATTTTGGGCCTACGTCAGGGAACAGGCCGTTTTACTAGGCCTGCTTATAAGTCTTCATTTAATCCTGCTTCTCGGACTTGAGGGGTGGGCCTGCAAGCCTATTTTTTAAACCTAATCAGGTTCCAATCATTTAATTTTGACACAAAACATCCTTCACCAAACATGACCATGGATTTTGGGTTCAAAATAACCCTTAATAAAAAAATATATATATTCATTCTATACTAATTTTAAAACTTTTATTTAAAATGATTGTCATGTATCAGATAATGTTTAGATTTTTTTTTTTAAATTTAATTTAGAGACCGCACTTAGAAAGTACAGCTTCATTTTTGAACTAAAGGTCGAAGTTTCGAAACCGTAATTTTTAACTAAAGCTTTAATTTAAAAACAAAACGGATTTAGTTTAAAAATAAAATTATAGTTTTAAACTGCAACTTTTAATTTATGTTAAAAAACTAAACATCTTCCAGTGTGGCATAAATCTATATTGAACATTAATTTAAAAAATTAACGTAAAATCAATATATATTTTTGAATAAAAAAAAAAAGGCCATTTTCACCCTCTCAAACTCTTAGATAGGAGTCATATGATTCATAAGAGGATGAGCCCCACAGTGACAAGTGACAAGTGACAAGATAGGAGTCCTAGGCCCTGGCTCCTCTCCTCGGCTTATCTTCATATTACCAACCCACTACTGAATACTGATAATAATCCGAACCCACCACCACCAACACCAATGATAATAATATTGATAAACTTCTAAACTTTTCTCTCTCTCTCTCTCTCTGGTCTCCACCCATATCCACCAACCCCATCTGACTCTCCACTTCACTCCAGTCCGGAATGAATGACAAGAAGCAGTGCACTATGAATTTAAGATCCTCTTTTTTTGTCCGATCATGTCTTAAACGGTTCTTTCTTTGTTGGATCATAAAATAGTCCAAACCCTCTTGAAAAACAACTTTTAAATCGTATTATATCCAAATTAATCAATCATTCGATTTTAAATAGGTTATAAAAACGATAAAATTTTACCATAAATCATAATCAGATTTAGAATTAACTCAGCACTTTATTAAACTAAAAATCGACAAAATTTTATCATAAATTATAATCATCTCACTTATATATTTAATGATATTTAATATATTCTTTGGTTACATTTTTTTAAACCATATTTTTTTTCTGATTAATAAGGAGAATATAAAGAGTATTTTGGTTTTTTTTTTCTAAAAAACATAAAGATCACAAAAATACTAAATGTATATTTATAGAGCACCAAAATAAAGTTATCTATATTTTCAAAAATAGTAACCAAACATACCCTTTTTTTTTTTGCCCTCGAATGCATTAAACACGGCTCCTTGATTGCTCCTTCGTAAGCAATTGGATGAATCCTGAGTTTGATATCAAAGTAATTTATTTTTTCAAAAAAATAAACTTCTTTCAATATAATGATCAAATTAGATTTTTTGTTTTTTAAAACCAAAATCACTCGATTTTCAAATTATTAGAAGATTAGAATATTTAATGAATATTTTGAAAAGAAGTTTATGTGTATTTAAAAAAATAAAAGAATTATTTTGGCTTTAAACTCCCGTTTCCGGGCTTCTTCAACTATGCCAGGTTGACCAAATTCTCATATGCAAACTACTGAGTATTGAAATATCATATATAAATATTAAATAGATACCAGTGTATTAGGCTATCAACATTCCTCCTCCATTTATTGGCTGCTAAAATCGGATTGAATTTCAATTTTCCATTCAATCCAAGTATTATTATTTTTCGACTTAACGCCGAGTGCCTATTCAACTTTTGGGCCAAGTAAGCCTATTTCGCTTTTTTTAAATTTTACACTTATTAATGAAATTTTAGAAAATTTCAATGTAAAATTAAAATATTTACGTTTCCATTCGTAAAAGTCACTTTCCACTTAAATGTTAAAAAACTTACTGTCAGTCTACAAATGTTAAAATTCGCCAACAATACATACTACTACGATTTATTAAATACGGTATTGATCGCATGTACCCCATCCTGACTCAACTCGTTTATTTTTTTCAATTATCATACTTGTCTCATTTAAAATTAAACAGATTTTTAATGGTAATTCTCAACCCACCCCGCTACACATTCGATTGTTTTTGTTTTTTTTATATTTGTTTTTTTTTATTTTTATTATATTAAAATTAATATATTTCATAAAAATAAAAATATTACGAATTTTTATAAATTATTTATTAAAAACATTTCTCCTAATTATTATTATTATTCAGATAGTGATAAAATAAAATAATAAAAATTTATTTTTAAAATATAATCGGGACGGGACGAGAGTAACAATACTTAAACTCGTCCCGAACCCGTATCAGATTTGAGAAAATAAACCAAAATCTGCTAAAAACCCCGATTACAATTAAACCAAAAGAAACGAAAAATCGAAATAATCCGTCTCGTTATCATCCATACTCACTACCCAATATTAAAAAAACAAATAACTTAATATTTAATGCTAATTAAATACTATTCAATATTAAGTTCAAAAAAAATTTTATTCAACGTAAAAAAAATAAAAACCACCTAAGTTGTCAAACTTACAAGTCAATATGATAGATTATTCGATATTTGAATATATTCCTAAACCCACATATAAAATCATTATAGGGTTTTGATTAAGCTTTTCTCTGTCTTTTCCTGTTATTTTTATATCTTATGTCTTTTTCTTATTAAGACCTTATTATCATTGAGCGGTTATTATTAGAAATATTTGGTTAAAAGACATCAAATACTCTTGATTCTCCCATATTTTTTCTTAAAAAATAACCCATTTTAAACAAAAATACCTTTTCATATTTTATGTATTTATATTGTCCCTTAAAAGAAGGGGTTATTTTGCAAGAACATAAAATGAAAATTTTTGTCAAAACCAAGCCAAAAATTAATAAAATGTCAAGATTTCAAAATTTGGGTTTTCAAAAGCTCATTTAATCAAATCACCCTTATTATTATTGTTGTTGAGAAACTACTATTTCTTTGGAGGCATTCAAGTTTAACACCCCCTTTCTAACTCGTCAGCATTTTAGGCACCTAATATCTAAAAACAAAGTTGGTAATTTGATTCTAATAGATGTTCTTTATTGTAGAGAGAGATAGAGAGAGACAACGAGGTGATGTCTCATCTACTTGCACAGGAGAGTTGTCAACTACATCATGGTGATGAAGTAATAATCTCCATCCATCCAGCCTTCTTTTTCACATCCTTGAAATTGTGTGGTCCATCACATCCACTAGGAAATCTACAGAAATGAAAAAGGAGCAATGGCTCAATTACCAAAAAAGGGAATAAAAGGGGATAGAGGATAGAAGAGAATGGAGAGAGTTTGGGTCAAAATGGCCTTTTATTAAAACAAATATTGATTATAGGGAATTTTTAAGATTATTGTTCAATCTAACCTCTTATGCCATGTGAGAGAAATGCTCAAATTTTCTTAAGTTTTTTAATCCAAGTTAGAAACCACAGTTAGTAACTATGGTTTCATTTTTTAACTAGTGTCACAGCTATTAACTGCGGTTTCAGTTCAAAATGAAGCCACAATTGCTAACTACGACTTCTAACTTGGATTAACTTTTCTTTTGAAATATGAACATCTCTCCGACGTGATATAAAGAGGCTTAGATTGAACAATAGTTTCAATAAAGGGCTAGAATGAATATTTGTTTTAGTAAAAGGGTTATTTTGACCCCAAACTCCAATGGAGAAGAAAACCTACCAGCATCTTCCTTGGTGAAGCAGAGGGGAGGTGTGATTCTAAACACATTCCCATAAAATCCGCCTTTGCCTATCAGTACTCCCATTTCTACAACATTACAGTTTTGTTAGGTAAAAGTCAAGAAGGAGACACTTGAGAGAAAGAATGGAGTGAGAGAGAGAGAAACCTTTCATCTTGTCCATAACATGAATGGTTTCCGCCTTTGCTGGAGTTTTTAACTGCCGATCAGTTACAAGTTCAACTCCAAGCATCAGACCTCTTCCCCTAACATCCCCAATAACTGGGAAAACAAGTAGTCGTGTCAGTATTTCTCTTAATGAGCTGTGAAAGAACTGGATGAACAAGAATTAAGACTGACAGTTTGAATGGTTTAAGTCAATTGTGTATAGTTGCATTGTGTTTGTAATCTGTATTATTATTCATATATTCTCAGATTTTTTTTTGAGTCCAAAAATGATGAGGGAAAGGGAACATACTTTCATGCTTTTCCTTGAGGGAAGTCAGACGGTCTTTCAAATATGACCCGACGACATGTGCATTCTCTTGAAGCCTTTCTTTCTCGATCACCCTCAGAACAGCTAGTCCACTAGCAGTAGATACAGGGTTTCCCCCAAAAGTATTAAAATATGTGCGATGAGTCAAGACCTTGGCTATCTCAGGAGTTGTTACCACTGCACCAATCGGAACGCCGTTTGCAATGCCCTGAGAGAACCACAGATAGAAACATATCAAACTTTTATGCTACAACTGAGACAGTAAACTCAACATGGTAGAGGCATGCATGAGCCTTTTCCAGCACTCATAGATAGTACCAATTAATCAATAACACAAAATGAGATTGCAGGATTGATTAACTCCAATCAAATTTCCATTTTCTTTATTTTCGGCGCAACTTGACTGGCATCCCACACTTTTATCAACCTGTACTGCTGTGGAGAATAGATAAACCACGGATCTCATTCACACATCACCCATGTCACAAAAACAGTGCGGAGATTTTATCAACAAAAGAACATTGGAAACTTTCTTTCATGAATTGATATATAAAAACCCCAGAAATAAAGAGTAGGTTGACACGAGAATTAAAATTGGAAGTTATAAGGGGGGTTAAGGAATCTACCTTTGCCATGGTCACAATGTCAGGCACAATACCATGGGCCTCAAACCCCCAGAAATGACTGCCTGTGCGAGCAAAACCGGCTTGAACCTCATCTGCTATACAAAGGCCTCCTGCTTTCCTAATGGTGCTATACACAGCAGGCAAGTAACCTGGGGCCAACTCTAAAATTCCACCGACTCCCTGCCAAGCGTGCAGCACTCAGATCAAGCAATGAACAAAACAAGTTTTATCTTAACCATATTTCAAAAAACAATGAACCGGGCACACCAAGCAATACCTGAATGGCTTCAGCAAGAAAGGCAGCAACATTGCCACAAGTACCATAATCAATGAGTTCTTGAACATCCCTTGCGTATTTTAACCCATCTGAACCAAAGACACCTCTGTATTGATCTGGATTCAGGGCATGATGTACTGGAGTCTGTTGTGATAGCATCATGGAATGAGAAGATTATTACAAAATGACACGTGTTCGTTCGATTAGAATAAAATCTACAAAGTACCAAAGAGAATGTATAACTCATCTTTAAAAACTATAGCACTCAATTGTAGAATTTGAAAATTAGCAACAGGGAAAGGTAGAAAGTATCCAGGAATAGTACTTATATGGAAGCAAACTTCAAAGCTATACCAATGTATATGATGATAGAAAATTGTTTCATAGAGAAGTTAATGATATATGGAAGAATTAATGAAAGAAAATGAAATAATAATGGAAAATACAAATAAATCTTAGTTAATCCCTAATTTTTGGATACGAAACAGAAAACAATACCCTCTCTTGGATCTGGTCTTTTCAGAACTAAACCAACCCATTCTATTCACAGGATAAAGCTCACTGGTGGTGATCCTGCCTGATCTTCTATCAAGAAGGCTCATGCTTATGTTTGTTTTCCATTAAGAACACAAAGCTCAGCATAAATCACAACAATGTTTCAACGAATTAGGCATCATCAATTCCAGTAATTCATGTTGATGCGCTACAATACTACATGTAACCATAAAAAGCCTTATTATTTAAATTCCAGTTTATACCACAATGGCATTTAAAACAAAATAATGATTCATCATCACTTTACTAAATGGCAGCTAACTCTCAGTTGACAACCTAAACAACACAAATGGAAGCACCTAACCCTTAAAGAAAACAATGATTCAAAAGTTGTAACTGTTATACAGGCCACGTACAATATTTTTAGTTCAATTATGTGTCAAACCCATGATTCTTTGGAGTGTCGTTTTAGGACAGGATGAACCTTGAAATATAAAAATGGCAGTCCAGTGGTAAATCAAATGACAAAAGCATCTATCATTGATCTCTAAGAAAAAAAAAAGACTTGTTTTAAAGAGAAATATACCTGTACAACATTGAACTTGTAGTTACATTGAGCAGTAGCTCCCATAGTCCCAGCAGCATTCCCATGATAAGCATTTCTAAGGGAAATAATATCATGGCAACCAGTATACAACCGAGCAATCATCATAGCCAACTCATTTGCTTCAGTCCCGGAATTTGTAAAAAAGACAACCTGAGAACTCATCCAAAGTTAATTATATACGAGCAAGCCACAGGAAATGATCCATCCACAATCATTATTAAAGTAACATACCTTAAGATCTCCAGGCATCTTGGATGCTAATGCCTCAGCAAATTCAGCAATGGCATGATTCAGATACAAAATTGTGGAATGCTGCAACCGATTTGTCTGATTAACTACTGCCTCCACCACATCGGGATGACAGTGCCCACAACATACAGTCGCGATTCCTCCAAATGCATCAAGATATCGACGACCATTCTCATCAAACAAGTACTGCATCTTTCCATCTACAATGTTCAACTGTTGACACAGCACACATCTCCATCAATAACATCTAAAACTACAGTCTAAATTAACCCATTTGATCACTGAACCACACTGATTTTACTAACCTACAAACTCAGAAAACACTGCCTTTTCCAAAATTCCAAAAGCTTCGAATCATACGACTAGAATCATTGAATCCATATCTATATATTCAAATAGGGACGAATATACATATATCAGAAAAACTAAAACTGTTAAAGTACTTTTACAAAAAATCTAAATCTATCCCATCAGGTGCCGACAGGGGCCACAGGGCTGGGCCACCAAGAAAAAAAAGCACCCATTGTCATCCCTATCTACAAAAAATTAGCTAATGGAACCTTTGTAATGCTTTGGTAAAATACAAATCTGGAAAATGAACCCTAAAAATTTTCAAATGAAAAAATGAAAAAAAAAAAAAAATTCTCCAAAACCAAAGAACAGAGAAACAGAAATCAGTTCATCAAAAACCATAGAAAGAGACAAAATGGGGGGAAATCAGAGATGTGAATCCGAAGTAGATCTGAAAGAGACGAAAACTCACCGGGTTGGAGTATAAGTGGAACAAGGCAGGACTGAGATAGTCTTGACGCATCTTCAAGATCTCAGCGGCGGAGGGACCTGTATAGGGAGGAGGCGTGTAATCAAAGGGGGGCATTTTGGGAAGACGAGCATCATCATCCACAGGAGTAGACTGGGTTTGAGCAAGCTGGGAGAGGCTGCGACGGCACAATCGGAGATTACTCCCGATAATGCCCCTGAGATTTTCGAGATCCTCTGCATGATGAGGAGAAGTGTTGTCGATGGCTCTACTGGAAGAGAAGAGAAGAGAAGAGATGAGAAGAGAAAGTGCGAAGCTCTCGTTAATGGCGGAACTCTTGCCAAGCACACCTGCTGATCGCATTATTTATGGAGGGAGAGAGGTCTGAGATTGGCACATTAACCACGTGGCAAGTTTTTTTATTTTATTTTTGTTTCTTCTAAGGAATTATCATTTATTTATTAAGTTTCCATCGGAATGGGACTCATGAGTATCTTAATTGATAAAACCCATTTTGGAACAAGAATACTCCCTAAATTGGAAATCAATCCCAATCAATCCCAATCAATCCCAGAGTAGGGGTGGGCATCGTTCGGTTAATCGAATCATGACATAAAATAAAAATTAACCGTTTTTGGTTTTTTATTTATAATCGGACCATGACATAAAATAAAAACTGATCGTTTTTAATTTTTTATTTATATAAATAAAAAACCTAATCATTAATATGATTAACCAAATCTTTGGTTAACCATTTGTTCCATTAACTATATATTTAATTAATCATAATTAAAATAAATTTATAATTCTATAATCATATATTAAAGCTTCAAATTATAATAATTATTATAAATACAATAAAAATGTAAAAGAAAAAAATACAATTTATTCATTTGCAATATCATGACACTTATATATTTATGATCACATTCATAAGTAATATATAAAGAGATTAAGATAATTTAATCTCAGATTTTATGTCAATAGCATGTATTATGACTTGATGAAAAAAATCGATCAAAAATGCTGACATATTTGCTTTAATTGGAGGAAAGCAGTAAGCTTAGATATATATATATATATATATATATATATATATATATATAATAATAACATATATATATTCGATTGGTTAGCTAAAGCTGTGGTTTTATATTTTGTAAATGCTTAGAGATTTGTGTAAAAACAATAGCCATCGCCTTCGGTTGGATTTAGCCTATTCGATTCGATTTTGGTTTGGTTTTTGATGAGTTTGATTTTTAGGTTTTTGTCGAATCGCATAAAGGCTAATTTAGGATGAGGTTGAAAAATGAAGTGCAGCTCTTTATTGCAAGGGATTGACATATTAAAAATAAAGTAGCTTGTAAAAGGATTTTATTTCTTAAAACAATTAAAAATTATTTATAAAAAATATTCAAGACAAGGCTAATGAAGCCTCGTTCAGTGAGGCCACGCATAGCATGTGGTAATAACTAGAAACGGATGAGTGTTTCTGCAGTATGAACTAAGTCATGTGTTAGCTCTATGTATATATTCTATTTTTTTCAAATTTTCAAAAGATAAAAAATAATAATAATAATAAAGGATGAAAATGAGAGAAAAAAATTCAATTTAGCTAAAGAACAATCATCATATAAAACTATGTACTTAGAGAGATTTGGTTGGTAAGAGTGATTAAGTATTTGGCATTAAGAAATAGGTTTAATTCTGTATAATTTGATTTAGTTTGTGTGATAAATATGTTCAAAATTGTGTTTAGTATACCTAGAAATTCTCGTAAGGGGGGTATTTGGTTCAATTCATTTTGGAAATAAGGATAAAGTGCGAAAAAAAAATCATACTTTCCTTATTGTGTTGAATTATCCCTTGAAAAGCCAAATATAAAAATTTTGAAAAAGAAAGGAGCATACTTTCTTCCTGGTTTGATTCCCTAAAATAAGTTAATTTTTTGGAAAATAAAATGTTGGGACATGCTCTATCTATGATAATTCCTTTGTAAATAAGGAAAAGCTAATTCCATTTCCCATAAAAATAAGGAAAAAAATTTTAAAAATTAGAGGAATTATATTAAGACCAATTTATGATCAGAGTGCAATTGGTTCTTAAATTCGAGCCCTCATATATATGGTAGCAAATACAATTCATAGATTCATTGTAATTTCTTTTGACTGCTAAATATTTTAGATATAATATAATAAATTGTTCTTATTTGAACTTAAACCTAAAAAGTTTTCCCTTTTTATATCTTATTTTTTTGTAATATTAAATATTCTATCCAATTAGTTAGAGATGATAAAAAAAATCACTGTAATTTGAGGAAAACGTGATATTATCAAGAGAAAATGATATTCCATCAAGAGAAAATGATGGATGAAGAAGTAAGACATGATATTATCATGGGTATATGAATTTGGAATTGACAAGAGCAAAACGTGTACAATGGTGTAGAATCAAGATTCATGATTTGATGTTGACATGAAATTTGGTGTGACTTGGAGACCACATAGAGAGAGAGGATAAGCTCTAAGGAACCACCACCGTATAAGATGATTTTAGGTAAAGTGGTCATTCGTGTTGATAGATCGTATTTGTGTCGTGTTAATGTATCGATCGTGTTAATATTTAAATACTTCGAATCAGATATGAATAATAAACGTCGATATTCGTATCCGGCCAAAATCGTTTATTATTCGTGTTAGGCAATTCGACGAAATTAAACAGAATAATTTGATTATTTAAAATAATAAATTATAATTAATTATCCCAAATGCATTATTTAACGTAAATAACGCAATAAATTTAACATGTTTTATTAATTTTATTATTTAAATTAATAGGAATTATAATTAATAATTCATATTTAAATAACTTATGAAATATGTTAATTAATTAATATAGTAATTAAAGCAGCGAGGTCAATTCGGGTCCAATTTATGTTAGGCGGTCGGCGTAAGATATGGCCGTTTATTAAGCGTGTAAGCGAATTGACCGATTATACTCAACAAGCCCATAAAAGCCGTGTTGAGTTCGTGTCGGGTCAAATTTTGTCGTACCTGGTACAGGGTACCGGTGCAGGCAAAAAATCTTCGAGAAAGAAAAAAATATTAAGAAAAATGAGTTTATTATGATTGATTTCATGGTAAAATATAAAAAGAAAATAAAATATAATCGAAATTTATTAAAATTTTATATATTTTTAAATTTTTCAGTCTTTATATAATAAAAAGAAACAAACAAAATGAATATAAATAAATATATAAAATTAATTTATTTAAATTTTCTTTTCTTCAACTTTTTTTTCTTTTTATTTTATTTCGTGAATACTTTTCGGCTTCCAAAACATAATGTTAATGTTCAAGTAACCATGACATGAAAGCTCTATTTAACATTTGGACTAAGACAAATGAGGCCTTGTGCATTATATCATAAACGTTTTTATAGGAATCCAAAAAAGTGATTCTATAAAAAAATTTTGTAACATGTTGTATATGTATAAACACGCTTTTATATCATTAAAATTACCAAAAATGATATTTAATATTTAATTATAAAAATAGGATATCATAATAAATAAAATAAAATTATTACAAAAGTATATAAATTGTAGCGACCTCGAACCGTCGACCGATTTGGCCGGATGGGACCATAACCCGAGGGCGCGTCCGATCAGAAAGCCATCAGTAAATAAATTTATTCATATAAACGTTTTCATTCTCAAATCTTTGCAGAAACGGTTTCAATTTAAGGCAAACTCATAAGCATTCTGGCATTCGATAAGCATGCGTTCAACGAAAATCACATTCTGATGATAGGCGTTCCAAGCCTTTTCAAAATCATTTACAAAATAGATGTTCAGAGTTCAACTTGTTTTTACAAAATATCAATGTTCGAAAACAAATGGAGTGCATGCATATGTTGGAGCATACTCCGTGAATTTTCTGAATGACTCTAAGATCTCGCCGGCAGCGGAATTAAGAACGTCATTTTATCGATCTTTCTGTACCTACGCATTGATAAAAATAATATGCTAAGTATTTTAAGTGTTTAGTGGTTCTGTCTGATTAGTTCATCAGTTTAGTTTAAGTCAAATCATGCAATTTTACTAAACAATACTTTTAAATCTTTTTAGATGATCAATGTCAATACAATACATATACAATCATTTATGGTTCATTGACCATCCCAAATACACACTTTCATATGCAATATTTTATTTATAACCAAATCATGCATTTCACAATGCTCTTTTCATTTCAATTTGCAATCATGCTTTTCAATTCCAATATGTCTCAATCTCAAATCAATTCAATTCGGTTCTGCCTTAAATTTAATCCCATGTTTTTGATATACGAATATCGCGGAATCAGAAGCGCGGCTCCGTTGAAGTGCGGGCCGGTATAAAACGGTTTATAACCTGATGCGGTCCCGTTAGGTTGTTGATTGATTATTAAAAAAATCAATTATTTCTGGAAATACGATAAAGTTGAAGCTGGCATTCGGGTGACACATCAATACAATCGTTCGCAGTAATGCTATTTTGACCCATATTGGTATACCAATCCTATCATTCCTCTGAAGTAAGCAGTTTAACGTTCGATTAAGGCGTTGAATCTTTTATATCGAATACGATCTGATATGTACATTTGTATAAACGATTTATTTTAATACTCATACAATTTTCATTTGCAAACATTTCACAATCGATTTATTCAAATCAATTAAAACAATTCCAATATGCTTTTAACATGCATTTTAGAACAAATAGTTCAAATCTTGAAGCGAGAATAGGAGAAGATAGAACAGACCAAATCGTCGCTTTGATTCAGATCTTGGAATCGGCTGTCTGGGCTACTCTGTGGCCATACAGTGAATCTGATATGTGATCATATTAATAGGTTGTCCCCAGGATTTTTGGTCAGAGTTTATGTTTACCTGATACCCTTTCACTTGAAAAATTTTCTGGGGACACATGAGCCAGAATTTGCTCATACTTTCTTCAAGAAAATTTTAGCTATATGAGTCTATTTTTAGTAGGAATTGGAATCATCTCATTTGGATCACCCAAACTTAAGTTACGGCATTTTAATGTCAAACTGGTCAGTATGCCCAACTCACTCGGTTACCTACTGTTATTCCCAATTTCAGGGGTTTTAACTCCATAAATTGGTAATGGTTCCTTCTACTCATTTGAAGCTATGATTCTAAGGTTTCTTCTCCAACTAGAATTATCCAATTTGGATCACCAAAACTCAAGTTATTACATTTTACATCCAGACTACTCCAATTTGCAAAGCAGAATCAGACTGTTCTTACACATAGCTCCACTTTGACAAATTTCTGGGCACTTTGGGATTACAATTTGCATACACTTCCTTCAAGTAAATTATTACCCTAGAAGTCTATTTTACCCAGAATTTTGAATCACTCAATTTGGATGAGTGAAACTCAACTTATGGCCAAAACACTATAACAATACCCAAAACAGAGCATAACCCGTGAACTACCCAAACTCACCTTTAAGCCCGTATTTGAGAGTCTTAAAACTACAATTTTCTCCTGGTCCCTTCTATAAATTGGTATACCTATCTCTTATGGTTCTTTACCAATTGGAATCACTTCATTTGGATGATTATAACTTAATCTATGACCAAAACAAGAACAGGGGTCTTGACAAAATTTTGACAAAATTTCCTTTGAAAACCCAATATTTCCCTTTTACAAACATTATACAAAACTAATCCAACCAACAATACTCTTCAAAACTCAACCTTTTAACCCAAAACTCATTTACAACCAAAACAAAACTCTTTTATCCACATTTTGGGTTTTCCCCAACATCGAAATCACAGATAAGATAGGAGTTTTGTTTTCTTGCTAGCCTCTTCGTCTCCTTCTAAGTTTGATTACAAAGGAGCAAAGTGGGGAAAAATGCGAACGATTTCCCAAACTATGCCTCTTCTCCCCTTTTCTCATCTCCTTCTCTAAAAAACGGGATTGCTCGAGATTGAGCTCCTAAGAAGATACATTTGGTCTTTATCCTCATTCAATGTTGTGGGTACCATGGGCTGAGCCCCTTGGCCAGCCCAGCGAGAGCTGAAAGGCTAGGCGAAGTTAGCCGACCAAAGAAAGCGGGAAAATCCTCGGGTCAAGAACCCCAGAAGGACTAGGCCCGAAGCAATGGTAAGGAACACCGGCCCGAAACGCCAGGCAATCCTCAGATGCGGTGCGGGCATCTCCTCCATCCCGGACGTCTTTTTACGCAGGTCCTTTCCCGGTCGGCAACTCCACCAAACGAGGCTGCCTACCGGCTCTTCATGGAATAAGTACAAGGTTTCCCATGGCCAGGTTCTTTCGCCTCGAAACTAGATACGCACTCTGCGGCGGCCTATCGAATGTAGTTACGTAAAAGGCAGAATAAGTCATCCTTCTTAAAATAAGAGCCACCTTCCCCTAACATTATGGGAAGAAATCGTCTACTCTCAAAGAAAGACGGATCCGCTTTTCTCCTTCCATAAAAGAGGAGCAAGTCACATCAAAAAAGGTACGAGATCCTAGATCGAAACAACTGCTGCTCTAAGCTCTAAGTCTTCGAGAAAAAGACTAACTTTGCCATCGGAGGGGTGACGGAACACCATCGTTGTCTTCTTATTTGTTTTACGGGGTTGCGGCCCGGTAGATATACGGCGATCCATGACTCGAGAATTTAGGAGACCTGGTGGCGCCGGAGTACGTAGGAGCGCGGCAAGAAATCTCAGAGGCGGTACGCGAGAGCTTGGGTACACTCGCTCCCAGGTGCCCTCCCGATCTCCAAAGCTTTGGCTATTCTCGAACATCCGTCGGGCAGTGAATTCTGCCCGTGACTAGCAATCCGAACTGGCCCACGAGACTAGTTCCTCCTGGCGCCAGGATGACGGGAGGAGCAGGCTGCGAGATGGCCAAGATTGCAGGCCGTGACAGGTTGCGGGGAGGAAAATGAGCTCCTGAACCGGTGGAGCCGACCCAGGCCAGAGCAATCGCGGGAACACCGCGTGCATCTCCTCCTTCCAGTCCCGAAAAAGGTAAAGAGGTCGCTGCGTCGAACGACTTCGACCTATCGACGGATGACGAGCTATCCTCTGGTAGTTCCCCGCTCTCGCGTCGTTCACCATCCCTGAACGCTGCGGAAGCCCAATCTAGAAAAAGGGCACCTTGCCGATCCAGCAGGTCCATCAGTGTCGCAAGGAGCCGAGTGCGGAAATAACCTAGCAAGGACCAACGACCCCCAATGCCCGACTCGCATTATGTGCTGGCCCGGGGTGGGGCTTCCCCCGCGCCCGGTACCATCCATGTACTCGCCGCCGGGGCCCACCCCATTCCATGGCCGATTTTTCATCCGTCGTCGAAGGACCCACGGGACATGCTCTCCGCTCCTTGGACGGCATATCATGGATGCGATCCTCCGTGGCTTCTCCATACCACCCTTCGCCATATCGATGGTTCTTAGGCCAGTACGATCATATCTTGCATTTGACCGGCCGGCGATCTCAGTGGCCCGGGGCGTGAGCTCACGTGGCAAGGTGTTCAGAGCCCGACCTCGAGGGCATTGCATTAGCACGGTTCCACAAGCTCCGGGGATCAACTAAACATATTCGGCGAGCTGTGGGCGCGTTCGTCTCGGTACTGTCTTATGTCGAACAAAGGAACATCGGCTCCTCGAGTCCATCCTTCGCGGGAAGGCGAGTTCATCGGGACTTCACATGCGGGGTTCGGATGGCGGGATCCCGGCAGATTGATGCCTCGATTATGGATGCAAATATTGCAAAACCGAGAAGAAGCTTTGGAGCGACCACCCCGTTCTTCCAATCTTTATCCCTGGACCGCCAGAAGCTGTATGGAGGAAGCTGTATCAAGGCGAATGAGGAATTCTCTGTTGGAAGATAACATCAGGGCGCCTCATGGCCGTCATGATAACCACCCGGAAGCGATGCGCATTACTAAGGGCTTGTGCGAGCAGAAAAACGATCAAGGCGAGGGCCCAGGGCCCCAGGCGGGCCGAATTTGAGAGGAAAGATCCCCCGGTTCCTTTGCTCTCAACATCGCTATATTAGGCTCACTGCCCATCATCGGGACCTCCAGAGCCAAGTGGCCCCCACATATGAGGCAGTGCGGACCAGTACAACAGTCCCTGCGATCTGTCATAGGGACCACAACCACGAGACCCGATCAACTGCTGAGGCCTCCAATTTCGATAGAAAAAGCTTATTTGGGTGTCGGGCACCTCGGAGCGGTACCTAAAGAGCCCGACCGCGGGCGACGACGCTCGCGGCCGACGGGGCGTTGGAGATATCGAGCATGCCCGGGGACGGTCGACCATCGACTTTATGCTGGGGCCAGGTGGCGACGATATCAATCGGCGGAGAAGAATGCTGCGGCGGCCTCGGTCGGAGGCTGGAGTAAACAGGTCGACCGCGGAGGATATCACAACAATTACGTCGATTGACGACCACATATCCCTTCCCCTATTAACCACTACCACGAGTCATCACACCACTACGATCGTCATCGCCCATTTCGCTCTTGATGCAGGTTTTGATGTGCATAGGGTTCTCGTCGATCCGGCAGTCTTGCTTGGGTTGCCAATCTCGACCCTTAAGCGAATGGGAGTCCCAGATGGATCATCTGCATTCGTGGCGGGTTTTATCGGGTTTCAATGGAGCAACCACTGCTTGTCAGTTAGGGACATCCTGCCTGTCAAAAGCGGTCGGGTAACTCAACAAGTGATGTTCTCTATGGTAGAAGATCTAGGGCCATACAATGCTATCTTCAGTAGAACGGCTACATGCCTTGAAGCGGAGTTCCCTCCACATATCACGGTTGCTCCCGGCTACCTTGCTCGGCGTCCGGGCGGTCGAAGGCCTCGGGGGAAGCCCGGCTGAGGCTGCGCGTGATCTTATCAGCTCTCGATAAAGGAGCGTGAACAGGGGGAGTGCTCCCGTGAACCGTCCCTCGAGGACCGACCCCTACAATAGCAATCACAGTCATCCCCCCGGCCCGCTTTGGAGGATAGAGAACCATTGGCAGTTGACCCCTTGGAAACCACACCCCTTGACGGGCCGGACATATGCATATATGTCAGCACCCTCCTCTCCGAGGAGGAAAAGGCCCAATTATGCCAGGTGATATAGTTAAATGCTGATGTATTTGCTTGGACTCATGCAGATATGACCGGGATCAGCCCCGCACACGCCTCACACAAGCTAAACGTTGCCCCCTCTGCCAAGCCGGTTAGACAGAAAGTGAGACGCTTTCACCCAGTTCGCCACTTGGTCATCCAGATCGAGGTTGATAATCTTCTACATAATGAATTTATTAGAGCAGTTAGATACCCCGAATGGCTGGCCCGCGTGGTGTGGTCAAGGGAGGCAGTGGAAGTATGTGTGGATTACGGACCTTAACGGCCTTTGTCAAAGATGGCTTCCACGCGCGCCGTCCGGATTGTGGATGCCTCGTGAGGAGCCTGACATGCTATCATTCATAGGCGCTTTCTGCCGAGGATACCACGGATCCTGTACCCTCGGGACCGCGGAAAAAGCGTCTTTCATCCTCCCACCCGGACTTTGCTGGTATAATGTGATGCCTTTCCAGCAAAAAGAGCGTGAACTACAACTTATTAGAGGTTAGTAACAAAAATGTTTCGACGTTGCTTTCGGCAACCGATGGGCGTCTATATTGATGATATCTTTAGTAAATCCAGCGGCGCGAATCGCGTTGACATCTCAGCCAGACATTCGATCTTCTTAGAAATGCGGTATGGCCCGAACCTAAAATGTGCCTTTAGGGTCAGCGCCGGTCGATTCCTTGGCTTTATGGTAAATCAAAGGGGGATAGAAGCTACTCCTGCGCAACTTAAGGCCATCTTGCAATCGTTGGCCCCCAACTCCAAGAAAGGGATCCAGCAACTGACCGGCCGGTTAGCCGCTCTTGGGCGTTTTATTTCCCGGTTCACAGTCCTTTTGAAACCCTTCTTCACTACTCTGAAGTATGAGGGCGAAATGGAATGAGAATGCGACAGGCATTTGTAACTTAATCAAGCAATACTTTGACGAGTTATTCGATTCTTGTATGCTTCAGGCTAGGCGACCGCGCTCTATCTCTACCTAGCAGCCTCTGATGTAGCAGTAAGTGCCACCTTGTTTAAAAAATGTGGGGACGCGAGGTTGAGGCCGGTGTTTTGTCGACCGTCCTTAACCGGCGAGCCAGATACACCCACCTTGAGCAGTACTGGGCCTTACGAACAAGCGCGACTTCACCCATACTTCCAGGCTCATCCCGTTGTGGTGCGCGTTGACTGATCTTCCACTCCGGGGCACGATTCATAAATCGGATCCGTCCGGACGGATGGCCCGTTGGGTAATGGAATTAAGCGAGTATGGCATCCAATACAAGACGAGACTTTCGAAGAAGGGGCAAGCCTTAAATTTGACTTCACCATGAAATCCGCTGACCGATGCTTGCACAGGCCGAAAGGGTGGTGGACCGCTGCGTTGATGGGGCTTCCGGATGTCGAGGGCCCGACGTCGAGCAATTGACCTCCCCAACTGGGGAAAGAATTGAACAGGTAGTCCGTTTAGGCTTCGGCGCCTCCAACAACGAGTCAGAGTACGAAGCCATGATAGCCGGTCTCGAACTCACACTCGCCGTGGGTGCTGACAGCCTTTCAATTCGAAGCGACTTGTAGCTGGTTGTAGGACAAGTCAGTGCATAATTCGAGTCTAGGGACCCCCGAATGGCAAAATATGCTTCTTTAGTCAAACAGAAATTAAGCACCTTCTCAACTTGGAAACTTGAACATGTCCCCAGAGACTCTAATGAAAGGGCTAATGCCTTAGCCACCGTAGCCGCTTCTTTGCCAATAAAGGAGACGATATATCTCCCCATCTACTATCAACCGGGTTCCTCCATACTACCTGCTCATGTAAGTCAAATAGAGGAGGTTCCCCTGTCTTGGATGGATCCCATATGGCTTTACATAGCCACAGGAGAACTACCTAATGACAGAGGCAGAGCTTACAAAATTCAGATTCAGTCGGCTAGGTTCTCCCTAGTAGACATGCAGCTATACAAACGGTCCCTGGGCGGGCCATATCTGAAATGTCTAACAGAGCAAGGTGTCGGTATGTTTAGTTTGAGTTACCGCAGGTATATGCTAAATTACCGGAAGAACACTAGCTGTAGGGCTCCTGCAGCGAGTATTACCTGTGACTATGAAGTCGGATGTTCTTAGAGTCTCGTCAAAAATGTGACCCTTGCCAACGCATGTCCCCCATCTTGAGATCACCGGTGCAAGATCTGGCCTCCATCTCTAGCCCGTGGCCATTCGCTCAGTGGGGGATTGATATCGTGGGACCGCTTCCACTCCTTACACACTTAAGAAACTATTGTTGAGTCGCCACCTTAGATTATTTTGATAAATGGATAGGAGTTGTTGATGCCGCCCGCGTCAATCAAAGATAGAGATGTTACTCGGTTCATACGGAAAAGCATTGTCGTGAGTTCGGCATCCTAAGATACATCGTATCCGATAATGGGCGCGGTTGCTTAGGGTCTCCGAGAGACTTTTGAAATTGTAGATAAAAACTTGTACTCCACCCCCCGGTACCCCCAAAGCAATGGCCAAGTTGAAGCCTCCAACAAAACCCTGTTGACTGCCCTCAAAGAGCGGTTAGACTCCGCTAAAGGGAAATGGGTGGAGGAACTACTCGAGTGCTCTGCAGGCCTCTGAGTTCACGGCCGAAAGCCAGTAGGCATCTCTGCTTCGCCTCCCACCTACGGGATGGAAGTTATCCTGCGAAATTGGTCTGCCTACCGTCAGAACAACTACGCGAGAATGTCCCGAAAATGCGGGATCGGTGGTCGGGAGGGAGTTAGACACAGGTGACGAGCTACGAGGCTGACAATCAGTGGAATCCTACTGCATGGCTTGGAAAATTCTTATAACAAACGAGTGAAGCCTCGAGTGTTCCAGCTGGGCGATCTAGTTTTGAGAAAAGTTTTTGAGAATCTTTGCCGGACCCCACCGGCGGAAAATTCCGGCCCAAGTTGGGAGGGACGGTATGTGATCACACGGCCGGGAGTTCGGGTCTATGCTATTGACAAAGCGGATGGAATCACGTACAGAATGTGGAATGCCGCAGCCGAAGGGTATTATCAATAAAAGAATATCTTTATTATCTACTTCAGGCATATCTTCGCATATCTATACGCAAGGTCAAATTATAAGTCGGGGTGGCGCGGAGTTCAACGACTGCCCATTAACATAGATCACATCTAGGCGAATTGAAGTATAAGTCAGGGTGGCGCATTTCAGCGACACCTTGATGACATAGATCACATCTAATTGTAGTCAAATTATAACGTCTGGGTGAGCGCGGTTCATAACTGCCGACCGGCGCATAAATAAATGGTCAAACTATAAGTCGGGTGGCGCGGTTCCAGCGACACCGCCCGCCCGACGCAGATCACCTTCGCGAATTAATTATAAATCCGGGTGTAGCGGTTCAGCGACACGCGACCCGGTATAGATCACATCTAGGCGGTTAAATATAAGTCCCAGTGGTGCGGTTCGCGACTGCCGACCTAACGCCAGATCACATCTGGCGGTCGAGCTATAAGTCTGGGTGCCACGAGTTCAGCGACACGCCTGCCCGGCATCGATCGCATCTAAGCCCGTCGAATTATAAATTAGAAGATTGGCGTGGTTCAGCGCGACTGCACATTGACATAGATCTGACTAATTTGGGTGGAATTATAAGTCTGGGTGGCAGTTCATTGACTCTTAGGCCGGCCATAGATCACATCTCAGCTAGATAGGCTATAAGTGCGGGTGGCGCGGGTTCAGCGACCTACGGCCCGTATAGATCACATCTAGTTGGTCCAGAGCTATAAATCAGGGTGGCGCGGTTCAGGCTGTGACCAGCTATAGATCACATCTAACTGGTCAAATTATAAGCCTAGGTGGCGGAGTCGACGGCCTATCCAAACAACCCAACAAGCGGCCCATCCGGCTCAATGCCTATGATTTCTAATAGATGCAATCGAATGAAGCACTTAACAAAAATCAAAACAAACCTAGATGGCATAACATCAACGCATTCAGTATAACGAAATTTAGCGAAAAGAAGACGAAATCGTGTTTGATACAACCATGCCGAGCGATGTAAGTTTCATAAAAATCCTAGTTAGCTGGCGCCCTCGATCCACCATGAACACGGTAGGGGTTTCATCGGGGTCGCCTCTTACGCGGCGGTCGAGCTAATCTGCAGGTGCTCCTCCTTGCTACCTGGCTGGATCGGGGCCGGTCTTGCGATGCTTGGGGGGCGACGGGGGTTGTAAAGAAATCCGGGTGAGCGAGGCGAAGGATCCGGCGTTCCATCAGGGATGCGAGGGGCTTGCTCCATGAAGTGTTGTGCGTGAAGCGCAACAACCATAGTCGTAATTGAGCGTGGCGTCGCGGCGGAATCGAACTTTCGACCTCCATTGTTTCTCACGTCGCGTGACCTTCTGCGGAATCTTGCAAACTCATCCTTCATAGTCAGGCTCCGCGACGAAGCAAGTCTCATCTTCCCAGCGACCATTCTCTTCTTACGCCTTCTTACAAGCCTCCCTGCTTCATTAGCCTCCGTTTGCTCCATGTCGGATACGCCCTCGCGGGCATCGCCCATAGCGCTAGCCGCTATGCGTTGGACACAGGCAAGCTCGACTCTATCTGTGCTTTCGGGCGTGGCGTCCCCTTTGGTATGACTTGGCCATCATTTGCCTCATGGCAAGCCGCGTCCCTCTCAACCTTGGCCCGGGTGGCTTTCTCAATAGACTCCTTAGCCTCCATCTCCAGGCGGCGACAAGCCAACTCGGCCTTCTTTAATGAGGCGCTCTGCATCTCCCTTTCGACCATTCCCGCCTGAACATACAATCTTAGCGCTTTCTTTTTGCGTCCCTTAGCGGCTTCAGGCATGATCTTGAAGCGCCATATTCGGCGTGACAGCGGCACGCAAAGAAATCTATTAGCAACTAAGAAAACAAACAATAACTTTAATACCTCCCGACGGAACTCCCTATCTTACCCGGCTTGAGTGGTGGGCGAAGTTGCGATTCGGTTTGTATCGTCGTCGATGTCTGCGGAAAATCCTGGGTGGTAGAAGTAGGGAGAAGTCGCCGGTATAATCTCATGAAGACCCGCCTACCTGGCGACTCACGGGCACCCGGTATATATGCGGATACAAATTACTTAGTCGATCGGCCGAGGACGCTCCACGATGGAACAACTCCGGCGGCGCGTGTATCTTTCTCCTCACCCCTAGGGCGACACACTCCTCTCTACTCGGGGCTCGGGGCCCGCGTGGAGGGAAGGTAGTTAATGGGCTATCACGGATTCGATTTGGTGGGACTTTTATGGCCCGATCCGGACCGCCTCTCCTTGACTGCTTGGTTGCTCCTCGGCTCGTCGGCCGGGATCGCAGGTCGCGATCGGGCCGGATCATCACTCGTTACGACGATCGGCCAGGCTATCCGTTCCGTTCGACCCCTGCGAGGCCCCAGTTCGGGAGAGCAAAGGTGATATTTTCAGTCCCGAACTTCCGATCAGCGAGCGCGACCGTTGGCATCAAAACGAACCATTGTCCCCGGTCGAGACATGGGGTGTCGAGCTCACGCTGGAAATCACCTGCCGGCTTCCTCTTGCGGGTGGCGCCATGTGAAACGTCATTCTCTCCGTGATTGCTTCTTCCTCGAATCACGGGACCAACCGTATTTGGCGAGAATCCAGGTAACAATCCTCCCCCTTGGACCCGGCGCATTCGGCGCCGGGCGTCGCCAGCTTAACCTTTACCACTCGGGGGGCAGGTCCCGCCACTTGCGCGGGCAAGAGGAGGCGTTCAGGACGAGCAGGAGGGGACGAACTAGAATCCCCACTTGAAGAAGCGGATGACCTCGATGTGCCTCGGGAACACCTTTTAGGCTTCGATGCCTCAGTCTGCAGTTCACGGGAGGTAAGCGTTGCGAAACGGCGTCGCAAATCAGCAACCACAAAATGCTCCCCTTCCACAACGTGCAAAGGCAGGGGTCGGGGAATATCTGGGAGGGTATAAAGTCGGGTTGTGATAACCACGATGGAATATGTTCTCTGGAGTAAGCCAAAGCCCGTGATCGCGCTCCGTTGAAAATCTCAAAGTCGCGGATCTTCTGTGCCGACTACCACCTAGTATACCAGCCTTCCTTCTGGAGCCTTTCTGCATGGATAGCCAACGAGTTAATACATCATAACCATGACATCGGGGTTAGGCTAACAATCCCGGTCATTGACTACACACCTAGGAGTGGGGCCCAGGTTAACGATGCGGGAACCGGAAGCGGGGTCTCATCCCAGAACCACGACTAGCAGCGCCCTTTAGCCTCCGTCTTAGGGTCGGGGCCCGGTGGCGATCTGCGTCGCGGGCTCAAAACCGACATGGACATCGACCATGACCTTATGCTCGGAAAGTAAATCATGAAAAGCTCCACCGAAGCCCCGAGATCGGTACGGTACGGATGGTTAAGCACCTGGTGGAGTTAGGATACGAGGATCACGTTGGGGTGGATAAGGGCCGGGCGCGGGTAAATCTGCTTGTTAACTATGGCTGGCACGGAAGCGCATGCTTTGGCTGCCTCGTGCTCTCGTGTAAAAGAGACACCTTGGGTTGTGTTCCTCCACCCAACGTGGACTCGTCGCCCTTTCCACTCAATGGGAGGTCAATGTTATTAGGCACCTCGCAATACGCCCTTAGCTCCTCCGCCGTCGAGGACCAAGCCAATCTGCACTTGTAGAAGGCGTCGTGGCGCCCTCGGGGCGACCCGCTGTGGAAACCTCTTTAGACCCCTCGCCATTCTCTGAAGCAAATCAAAGGAGAGGGCGATATTAGACCCTCATATGCCCAATGGTGAAGCATACTAAGAACAATAAGCCGCGAGGCGGAATAAGTGTTAAGACCGTCCCTTCTCTTCCTAGGCGCTGGCCAATCCGTCACCCCACCAGGACAGTAATACTAAGGAGCGATGATAGTTACGTGGAAGTAAATGCGTGAGAATGCCTGCGATGGCTCCGCGATCAGAGCGCGAGGTGGCCCAGCCCGTGGTATTAGTTGGTCGCCAAGAGGAAGAAAGATAAACCAAAATAACACGGAGGAAAAGATGCGACTTAATGATGCTGTATCTATATATATCGCCTTGGGCATCACGGTTGCATTTAATGCGGCGATATTTGATGGTCTGCCGGGATCTCAGCCATCAAACGTTGTACTCGAACGCATGTAGACTAAAATTGAGTAAAGCCGAGCCTTCTCTCGGGCGGTTAAGCCCTAGGCCGCTAACAAGTTTTATAATAATCAATTAGCCTCAATTAGATAGAAATATAGAATATTCACACATAATTGCAATAAGGCACAAAAGTGATAAAAAACTACAATTTTATTTATTGCACACCAAAAAGGTGTTCGGCGTTACGTAGCGATGCTTGTTGCCAAGCAATCATAATACAACACGACAAACTAGCACTCATAACATCCAAAATACTTAAGAAAAATAGGCAAGGTAACGTCACCCCTTTGCCCGAGAAGGAAAGAGACGGAGATAGAATTTGAAAGAAAGGCACGCCCACGAAGCCAAAGAGAAGGAAAATGAGAGGATGAAATTTGGGGGGTTAAGTGATCCTGCAAATTACGCGGGAGGTGTTCTCGAACTCATTCAAGTTCTAGAACCACCCAAAGACTCCCCAGGGACATTTTCCGACTCCTCGAGCCATACAGCCTGCAGCTGACCTGATTAGAAGGCACGCCCAGTGGCCGAACACGATCATCCTTCGTCCAGTAATCGGGACTTTAACAATATTCAGATTATCCTTCTCGGAATAAAGGAACAAGGATAACCGATGAACAACTAATCTACTAGCCTTTTATAATTTGCCTCTAAATCTACGGCAGTAACTCACAGCGACCCGATAGCATCCTAATACGATTTCAAAAGGTACAAATTTCACGTTGAAAATTGGCGGCGTAATGATGAAGCGTTCCCTATAATATACTTGGCCAAGGCTTATTCCTTTTTTTTCGGCCAGGGATGATCTTCCTTCCGTGAGGAAAAGAGAACATTAATGAGTACCATAGGCCCGGGTGACACCTAGCCAGTTAGCGGCAGAAACCCAAAGGACTAGGCGAAGTCGACCGACCCGGGAAAGCGGACGATCCTGTCGAGGGGAAACCACACAAGGGGCGACGAAGCCAACCCGACCCAGCTTGGGCAAATCCTCCGTCTGGGTGCCCGGGCATCTCATATCCCGGATGTCTTTTTACCCAGGTCCTTTCCCGATCGGCAACTCCACCAAACGAGGTTGCCTACCGGCTCTTCATGGAATAAGTATAAGGTTTCCCATGAGCCGGTTTGCTCGCCTCCAAGAGACTAAGAATGCACTCCTAGCAGCGGCCCTATCGGGAAGGTAGTTACGTAAAAGGTAGAATAAGTCATCATTCCCGAAATAAGAGCCACCTTCCTCTAACATTATGGGAAGAAATCGTCTACTCTCCAAGAAAGACGGATCCGCTTTTCTCCTTCCATAAAAGAGGAGCAGTCACATCAAAAAAAAGATACGAGATCACGGATGAGAAACATGTGCTCTAAGCTCTAAGTCTTCGAGAAAAGAGCCTTTGCCATCGGAGGGTGACGGAACACCATAGTCGTCTTCTTATTTGTTTCTGTTTGCAACCTTCGCGGTGAATCTTATCGGCGATCCGTCGAGGTCGAGAGACCACAAGTGTAAGGCCATGTTTGATATTCCACACCTATTCTCATTTTCTCATTTTTTGGTGTAGTACTTATTTTTCATAAGGCCTTGTTTGGCCACAAAAAAAATGTATTCTTTAACTTAAAGTTTCTCCTATTTGCTTTATAGCCCATATTTCATTTGTTACACTTCAACTCTCCCATATTTACACTTAGATATATAAGCTTATTTACAATTGACCTTAAGGTCCTCATTTACAAATTTTAAATTTGCCCTTTACACTTAGGTAAATTTAGAGTCAATCAATTCTTATTTGGCATATAATATTCGCATTTAGCTCTTATTATATAATCATTTATTCAATATTCATTTTAACAATTCCGGAAAATACCCAAGTTGACTCAATTTATACCGAATATATATATATATATATATATATATATATATATATATATATATATATATATATATATATATATATAATAATTATAAAAAAATTTAGAGTATTTTTGAAACGTTACATAAATACATATAAAATTTCATATTAATAAAACCTAAATCAACTCTTTTTATGATTATAAAAAATTTAAAAATATTTACAGAAGTGAGTGAATTAATGAATAAATATATAAATATTTACTTGTATTGATAAAACACAAATATTTATTTTTACAATTATAAAAATATTTGAACTAATGAATAAACATACATAAACATTTGTATTAATAAAAACCTAAAATAATTATTCATATGATTATAAAAAATATTTACAAAAAAATTTGATTAATTAATAAGCATATACAAAAATTTGTATTAATAAAAAACTAAAGCAATTATTTTTATAATTTTTTTATGATTATAATTTTTTTAAATATTTACAAAAATATTTGAATTTTTTGAATTTTTAAAAGAATATGATATTATCCGGATTTTTTAAATAAAATAAATATATGTTTTAGGAATATCAAAAAACATTTAAATAGTTTTTTTTTTTTTTAAAACGCCTCCCAAGTGCTTCTCAAAAAAACCACTCAAAGTGTTTTTTTTAAACTTTCAAAAACGTTTTTGAAAATGTTACCAAACGCCTTTTTTTTCTTAAAAAACACTTAAAAGTGTTTCTAGGTCTAGAAACACTTCTAAAAAGCACTGTCATAAGTATTTTATTAAATAAGTTATTTGTGTTTGGATGCATAACTACACAATAACATAATAGCTAAAAATTACAGAAAAAAAGCTATTATATGACATAAAATTGAAGTGTTTGAATAAATAAGCACTTGTCATAATTTAAAAAAAAAAACAAAAGAACTAAAAACTAATATATATATATATATCATGAAACCATGATAAAAAATTAAAAATGGAAACATTTATCATCCACTTGTAATCTCTAGTATAAAAGATAAGTAATGAATCATATTCTTCTCTTCATTGTTTCATTTGCATCAAAGATATTATAAAAACTAAAATATTATAAGTGTTTTTTTCATTAAAATTTTTAATTTGAATGTTTTTTATAAATTGGAATGTGATAAATCATGGACTCAAAGCTATTTAAAGCACAAGGCGCACGGAGGCGTAAAAGCCTCTCAAGGCTTGTTTAAGTGATGCGTACTCTACTTAATGTAAATAAAAATTACATATTTCACTAAATATTGTCTATAGTTTTTATCCAATAATAAAACAAAAGAAAATGACATCAAACATAAAAATCAAACATCTTTAGTGTTTTCCATTATCACAAACATTTCTAAAACAAAATAACAAACACGATTATCGCTTCCCATCAGCAAAACAATTCTTAGTTCCAAAACAAAATAAACACTCATGGATATGCATCAAATTCTAAATCAAGAAACTCATCATCGATATCATTCTTCTCATCATCAATATAATTTTTTTTCTATTTTTTAATTATAGGCCATATTTTTTTTCCTATTTTTGACATAATTTTTTTTTCAAAAAATTTACCTATTTTTGGAAGTTGTTTTCTATTTTTTCAGAATTTTTTACATAATTTTTTTACCTATTTTTAAATACTTTTTCAGAATTTATTTCATTATTTTCATAATTTTTTCATATTTTTTATATAAAATTTCAAAAAAAAATTACCTATTTTTTACTTAATTTTTTGGAACTTGTTTTATATTTTTTCATTATTTTTCAAAATGACATTTTTGTCATTAAGATAATCAGTTTTAGTCTTTCGTATAAGTTTTTTTAATAAGCTTTTCCATGAAGCTTATTGAAATAAGCTAAAAATGACTTCTGGGAAGGTCATGCATTATTTTATAATTTCTTACAACGTCTAATTTTTATCGAAAAGTGCTTATTTGAAGATAAGAACGAATAGTATAGATAAGTTTTACTTGGCGCCCAGCTTTATATCTTCAAATGAAGGCTAACCATGTGATGTTAAATAGATTTAGAATACGCATGTCTCTTTTCCAATGAACAAAATATCGGTAATTACGGATATATTGGTACTTGAATTTTACAGATATATCATAAATATCGTTAAAATATCGATGGATATTTTGATAAAAATATCGGTAAAACGAAAATTAACAAAAATACTATGAAATTAATAAATCATGTTGGCTGTAAAAACATAAATAGGAAATATATCTTTGTTGAAAATGATATTCATTTATAATTTATCGAAATTCACATTCTGATAGTCTTTTAAAACCAAAATGGCGTGAGCTTATTATATTATTTGATGAAAGATCTCTAATCCACAGTGAACACCAATGATCATACCAGATACCAGGTGTTCATGATAATATTAATTTAATAACTTCAAACATGGCCATGCATATGTCTTGAAAAATATTGAGAAATCACAATGAAAAAATAATTTGAGAGTAAAATGAAACTTAGATATGGATTGATGAGTTTGTAATGAAATTGTATGATTTTAGGGACATTTATAAATTGTTTTTAAAGTCAAAATAGTCATTGGATTGTTAAAAAACAATTGTGATTTAATTCTAACCGTTGGATTTGATTTTGGTTGAAATTAGATCGTTGGATCATCATATATCTGTTGGAAATCAATATAAACCATTAGATCAAGCTTCAGATTTAAAATCAACAGTTGAAAGAAAAAAATAGTCGTTGGATGCTTTTAAAAAAATGGACAAAATATGGATTGTTTGATCAAAGTATGAACCAATCTGGGCCATCAGATTGCTGGTCAAAAAGTCAAAATCTGATCCATCGATATTTTGAAAAAATCTCCAAAATATCTCCGATATTTTGAAAAATCTCAAAAATCACAGAATATTTGCCAATGTCGTGATATATCGGCCCGATGTAATAAGATATCGATCGATATATACCAGATATTTTGCTTGATATTTTTATAGAATTCCGTGCATTTCACGTTGTATAAACGATATTTCGCGATATCGGCGATTTCAATTTTTGTCTGACTTTTGGGTTAAGCAAATGTCGATGTCGATCTGAAGCTAATGTCGATGTTTAATGATATATCGACCGATATTGCCGATTTTATTGTACTCTTTTGAGATGTCTGAAAACCAGAAAGTAGACAAGACTTATGAGTAAAACCAACTCAGCTCAATCTTGGTTAAATGTCCCTTTATATATGCAAAATATTAATTTCAATGTCACTATTCGAAAATTTTAAACAACACTTTATGTATTCAAAAAAGAAAGATATTTAGATTTTTATTATTTTCAATTTATTTTAAAAGCTTATTTTAGTTCAAAAATAAAACCCGTTAGTTTAAAAATAAAACCGTAATTTCTAACTACAACTTTAATTAAAAAATAAAGCCATAATTTCTAGCTACACTTCTAACTTGTATTAAAAAATTTAAAAAAAATTAAACTTCTTTCCTTCCTACATGACAAATCTTTTATTGAATAATAGTTTCAAAATGGCCAAAACTCAATATTTATTTATTTATTTATAATAAAAAGGTAATTTTGACCCTAAACTCCAAGTCTTTAATCTCATGAATTATAACCGTATTGACGATAAAGACAAAATTTACACATGAGTTCAGGAGGAGAACATCCCTTCCTTGAAATGCTTCCTCTTTAAGATCCATCAATGTTTTCCTAGAAGTTGAATTCAGCAAATTACTGGCAGAACTCGTCTGGGTAGACATGATTAGAAACAAAAATTCCTATGGCAAGATAGACACTTTGTAATCCTGTGAAGTCATCTCTCAACGGTAAGACCATCTCCAATCCTCAGCATTGTCGTCATCAACATCATCATCACTATTGTCATTCTCATAATCATCATCAATCTCATCCTCAAGCTGCACCAGATTTTCGTTTTCAGAAGATCTATCACTGGCGCTGCATTCTGCTGATTCATCATCATCTGAGGCTCTGCTTTCACTGTCCTTATCATCATCTTCACTACTCTCCTCATCAGGATAATCATTCAGGGGATTGTCTTCAGCTGTGAGAGACAGAACGAGATGAGACAAAACGTCCCTTGGCATTTAGTCGATATTTGGGATTTTTTTACTTGCATTTTATCTGAAACAAGACATTTCAGGTTTTAACAACTTTGAATGTCCATTTTAAACCACTTCAGACTTTTAACCAGAAAATGACAGGATCATCTTGCATCTGGGAGAAGAATGAGAAGGGAACAAAAAGATGATACCATTTGAATCATCACTCTCAAATTCTGATTCTGGCGGTCCACCATAAAATTCATCGTTGTCGTCAACTTGTACCCTGAACCAGAAATAACATACACACTTCATTTCAATGCAAAGAAAAGAAAGGCAACAAAACATGCAGAAAAAAAGAATCCTTACGAAGGAAATGGGTTTAGAGCATCCTCATCAGTAATGTCCATATCATCCTTCACAGTATACAAGTCATATACATACTCATCGGTAGAAGCTGTAAGACACATAGGAGGAACCCATCAAAACAGAATGCAAGAACAAAAACAAGTGATCTAAACCAACTCGAAAAGCAAGGGGGGAAAGAAGAATTAAACATTTAGAGCAGGGATTACAACTGTGTTACCAATTCCTAGTGTGATGCAATTCAGTTTGAAATTACAATCAAAAGAAAATTAATAGAATTTGTCGGGCATAGGAAATTGGTTTATGACCAATAACTGAAAATTTAGTAAAAAAATGTGAGGCAAGCATTAAGAAAATCAGTCCCTTATGAAGCAAACTAAGAAGAACAACCTTGATTGGACATATAAGCATGAATATCTGATTCAATATCTGCAGCTGCACTAGGAATAAATTCTCTTAAAAGGGGCAAGAAGTTGCATAAAATCCTCTGATCCTCCAAAGACATTTCCCTGCATTGAAACCAGAGGAACTGACCAATTTGAACAAATAGGTCAAGCAACCAAGTTAAAATGACTTTCTATAACAACAGTGCTCACTCCTGCTTCCCCAGGCTCGAATGAGAGTTTCCTCACCATCAGCCACGAACACATCATAGAGTTGGCTGGTTACTATGAATAGCTTTTGTTCTGTGATGCCTCATTTTTCCCTTTCTGCTCCTCCATATTTGTTCAAAATGAGCATTTAAGCAAAATCTGATAAGAAGGAAATGAAAAACAACGAACCAAAAAGGATATTAATCAAATCTCATTTTATAAATATAAGAAAATTTGATCCGCAATCTTTAACTGATTTCAAGTGCCTGATCGTAGACAAAAAGAGCACATCCAGCTAATATTGGTAACGTATGTAGCAACCATTTCTCCAATATATATTTTATATGTACAGCATATGGTTATATGATTTTTGAATTATGAAGCATAAGTTGTCTAGATGGCACCTATGTATTCTCTAATTTTTTTGGATAGATAAATGCCTCTACACTTGTATGATACAATTAGGAAAACAGATTAAAAAGGTCATACAATAAATTAAAATCAAAATCAAAAGGTTGGTTATATATATATATATATGGGCCACTAAAATTTAAAAATTGATCACTTAAGAAATAGTGCATGAACTCTACAAATGAGAAGGAAATTAGACAAACTATAGGCATGATTAAGAAAGAGTAACGCTAACAGTTATAAATTCTTCCAAAAACTAATTGTTACAAAGCTTACTTAAACTGGCCAGCATATAAACAGCCTCTTTTCAAGTAGCTCATACAAATATATATTTGAACAAGTATTTCCAAAAAAATAAGGAAATAGCATCACAAAAGCTATTTTCTCCAGAGACACAAATATAAAATTTAGGAATGATAGGTGTCCTTATTCAAAAAAATTTAACTCACAAACAACCACCAAAAAAGAAATCCAAAGAACTCAACACATCTAACATACCACTTGTTCTTGTGTCTAGCTTTAACCAACAGTTATCCCAAAATCTGCTATTACTAGTTTGAAAATGCAAAGTGATTAGTTGCACAAGTAATTTAGAGTTCTGAATCCATCTTTTAATAAATAAATATAGGAAAATACACATCGCTTCAAAGAGGCAAAATATTTTCCAAAAAATAATAATATTAGTAATTAGTAAACCTTTTTTAAAATTGATTATTATCATCATATAATCACAGCAATTAATAATTAATATCATCACTGTACGTTATATAATGTTTATGTCAAGATGATGATGAAACACACCCAACCAAAGTTCAATGTTGTGCTGTTAACTGTAATAAGTTTATTAATTAACTTGTGTCAGGCATAATCCATTGTGTGAAGGAGACTTAATTTTCTCCTTTAAAGGTGTCTTGCTCATCACTTTGTTTTGTGTTTCCAAGTGCAACATCAGAATTTGGCTGCTAAAGAAACAGCAGTTTGCTTAGTACACAAACCATCACATCTTTAAACATAGAATCAATAATAAACTAGACAACATTATGAGATTTCATAGATAAATAAAAAATTGTAAATAAGAAATTATTAACAGCACAAAGAAAACAACTCCTAATTGGATCAACTAATATTTTTATCACATGCTACCAAAGACAAGGCAGTTTTCAAGATTAAATATTTGGAATCATCTTCTAAATATGTAATGCGATAAAAATCAAAAGAAAAATTGAGGATCGTCTCTTGAAAGGAGGATTTTAGGGACCATCCAAGATGATCATGGCCTTCATGTTGTGCATCCATGTTTCAAAGAAACAAGGAGTGACAAAGATATAGTAGAGTCCACAGCCCACAATAAAACAGCCAGATATACTTGAAACACATAACATGTCGCCATGACGTTAACAATGAAGGCAGGTAAAATTGAATATAGTATCCTTGGACTCAAATGACCAGAACATTATATGTCGCCTCGAGCTCTTTTTTACAGTCCCAAATGTTGTATCAAGACCTTAGTCCGTGCAGTTCCTTAACACATGGAAAAGAATAAGTGTAAGGCAGAAAAAGGAGAGAGCAATCATCCTAAGATTAAACAAGTCAAAATGGTGGTAAAATAATCCACTTGTTGAAGTACCTATGCAAGATACATCTCCCATTACTGCAGGCACTGCTGTACATCAAATCAAGAAAACAAATCACAAGAATGTTCAGAATAAAGAGGACAATGCTAATCTGACCTTTTCCCATTGTGTGAATTCAGAAATTTAGAGCTTCTGGATCCAATAAGGGCGTTTGAGGGCCTCTCATTGATTTCAACCCTGAGTGAAGGAAACAAATCGAATTTCAATCCTCAAACATTAGCCCTGTTGTTGCCATAAAATGTAACAAACTGTGTTAATGATCTTGTTTTATGTGTGTCTCACATGTTCACTGTTATAGATTCCATCCCTTTCCAAGAGACTTAATAGAGTCTATGAAAAAAAAAGAAACATAAATCCTAAAAATCTTAGTCACAGAATTTGGTTCACCACTACAAAAACGACATTCCATCTGCTGCTGTGAAAATCAACAAAACGAAATCTTTCAATTTCACTGATTTAACACAAAGATTAGAAATCTCCCCATGTCATAAACTTAAGGCTTTCAAGTTTCAGTATCCCAATTCAAGATATTCAAAGATTTCCTAGTTCGTTTCTGCATGCCTACTTTCACAGTGAACAAACATTATCAAGAAAAAAAGGCCTACTAAACTCACAGAAAGCTTCGAGCGGGGACTGAAAGTCATTAACCCTGACGATCATCACTGCTTCTGCATTCTACCCAAAGAACTCACCAATGTTCGCCATGGATGAGGTGCCGTGCTCTGAAAACGTGAAATTAGGGCTGTGGATTTGCTCGTAGTGTCTCCCACATGTTGAATTCTGGTGAACTAAGGAGGACTGACCAGAAATGCCAAGACTGAGCTTCAGTTTTAAGAAACACTTTTTTCTTTGATCTCAAGGTACAAATAAATAAATAAAAATAATTGTAATAAATCAATGTTTTAAAAACATCAGTCAAGCCCTTTTAAAAAAAAAAAAAAACATCAGCCAATCCTATCGTGTCCATTTAATCCGGTTCTACTATTGGTTCCATTCCTAAACTGTGAATTTATAACTTTTTCAAATTATTAGTTTGATCCTTAAATTGTTATTTGATAATTTTTTCGATTCAATCACCAATCCAATTTTTAAAACATTATAATAAATTATTTTATTTATAATCATTTGAGTGATTTTCTTGCTCTTGTTCCATACTTTTTTTTTTAATTGAGATGCTGGTCAATGCAAAGACGCTCATAGAACTAATTTATCGGCCTCAAGTAATCATGTAATCCTCCGTCACTGCTCTGCATGGTTTATCGAGATGTAATGCCTTAAGATAATTTATTAATAATTTATTATAAATTAATTAAAACAATGGTTTAAGTTAGTTACTTATAACATTGTTGAAAATCATTAGAACGTTTTAAGAGCATGAAACACTTTGATTAAAAAAATATTATTGGGAATAAAGAAAAATATCGTTTTAAACTAATTTTGACTTTGCAAATATATCTTGAATAAAAAAGTTTAGTTTGGGCTTGAGAATAACTTTTTATTTTGAATCGATTTGAGAAGGCCTGACTAACCCTAACCTAGTTCCGACTAACTAGCTTCCTCACGCAAAAACAAAGTCGCCTGGTATTGGCAACGACAAAATGATGTCGCTTTTGAGCATCAAGCAACTGCCGTCATCCAAAAGACATCGACAGGCCTTTGAACCCAAGTTGACAAACAACGTTTTGTTCACTTTGCCACCACTGTAACAACATCTTCAATCATATGATTCGGGGATTAGTTCCACTCCATCTTAACCATGGTTCGCCAATCAAGCCCAGTTAAGGTTTAGAAGGTAATATATTTTGTTCATCCAAATTGAAGTTTCGAATGCATCAATCTAGATGTTGTCTTAATTCAAATGGGGATTGAATGTGTGTAATTTTTATAAATTCATGTTAAGTCTGTAATCTTCTTTCAACATTAATTTTGATGTGATTCAATGCGTTGACTCAAAATTTTCGATCCATCTGGGAGTAGGCTTTTAAGTCCCATCTCTATTCCTTCTTGAGTTTGATGATTTGCTCTTGCATCGGTACCAGTGGTTCAGTCCTAATTGTTAACATTAGGACTGGTTTCCATACTGAACAGGCATTAGTGATCAGTCTCAAATACATGATAAGCTCATTATCACACAAAAATTCAAAGGTGGTAAGTCATCCTCAGCTTGATATTTGCAAATGGAGACCCACTCACGACAACGTCATGAAGGAGTTAAAAAATCAGCGAGATATTTTGAATTGCTCTCAGCAAAAGCCAATCAGAGCAAAGCATTTGTTTGGTGGCCCATTTCTATACAGTTGTCTAGCTTAAATACACATACATTTGTGTTAACGTGGTTTCAACTAAGGTTTCATGTATTTAACGTGATTGACATCCCTTACAGCAGTGCTATGTTATGAACCTGGAAGTATTTTATTAGATTACTCGTAGAGATAAAATACATTAATAAATTCTTTTGATAGCTTAATTCTAAAGTGGTAACTTCTTCATATGGAATAATGACCCATTGAATGAATTTATAAAGTGAATGTGTTGAATGAGTTCTTAAGAGAAGGTACTTCCATCTAATAATTAAACTTCTAAGAAGGATGAGATAGATTTAGTTCAATCCGCATTACTTTATGAGGGTGAGTGCAGATCTAAAGGTGACAAGGAAGGAGTGGACATCCCAAACTAGTTACAATATGAAGAAAGTAAAGCATCCTAAAGAGGAAAGGGCATCAGGCTACAAGTCGCTTTATTTTATTTTTAGAATCATTGTATATCTCTTGAATACATAACAGATAGAATGTACTAGGAAATAGGATGTAATAGATTCAAATTTGTTTGTGATGAACATTCTAATATTAATGTAAGCAGTTAATATTAATGTAACAAATTTAGTCTTCAACTCTGAATGCAAATCCAGCCTAACATTAGTATTGTTATTATTTTTTGCTACTAGATTGAATATATTATCTTTGAATCATGCGTGATAAAGTACAATACATGATGAAAAACTTTAGTAACAGAGACATTACTAAATTCCTAAATTTGTTTAAATAAAACTGTAGTATCAAAGACTCCAAATTAGTGCTACAACTAACATGAATGAAAGTAGTTTAGTGAATTCAAAAGGAAGTTGTTATAAAAAAACTGGTTATGCATACCCAAAATTGCTTTGTGTATGTGTATTCAGACCTAAAAACTGTAGTATCAACACCAAAATTGTCCCGAATCTAATTTTCACCTAAAAATTTATGTGTTGATTCGTATACAAATCAAATCATGCCTAAAATCGCTATAAGAAAGCCGATTTTGCATATTAAATCAATTGTATGCCTAAAATCATATAAGAAAGTCAGATTGTGGTATACTAAAAAAATTATTAAGTAAGAAAGCCGATTTATGTATACCAAAAATTTACTAGAAAATGATTCCGTATACAACCAAATCAGATAACTCATAAGCAATATTGTCTTAATACTAGAAAGCTGACAAAATCAATCACTAACTTTTCACCATAACCAAAAAAGCCATACATACACTATCTAACTAGAGCACCCATCTTCTACCCAACCTTTTCAGATTTACAATAATCAACTATACCAAATTCAATTACAACAAAAAATAGTTTTCAATACAGTTGATGCCTTTACATTTCCCAATTGTTCACTATAACAAAAATCAAGTATTATGCAGAGTGAGATGTCTTCTAACCATCTTCAATAGCTGGATGTTTGTGAAGGCTAAAAGTTCTACACCACTGGTCTTTGGGAGAGAAATGCATGACTGGGCCCAACATTTTCATGCATAAACAACATCATTGACTTGTGGGCTGTTCCAATATTTCTGCTAAACAACATCATTGACTTGGGCTGATTCAGTTCTCCTTATAGTGTTCTTCCTTATTCTCACTTGATTATTTGGAACACTTGTTGAAACATTCTTCTTTGGTTTTCCTCTCTTCCCCTAAACCAATGAGTAAGACATTAAACAAAGATTTAAACATGCTATTCTATTATAAAATGACATGACAATTTTAAGGGAATATGAAGTCAAGTAACTTACTAGAACTTTAACTAGCTTTACAAAGTTCGTATTATTTTTCTCCTTGCAAGTTCGAGTGTCACAGTCTATGACTTCTCAAACCCGGGGTGGGTCCATTGACCACCATTAACCCTGCCAGCGAAACACTCAATGCCTGGGTGCCCTAAAAATATTCATTATCTAAAATCTGGTAGCCCTTGCACGGAGCCTCCCGATACATAACTCGCATATAACCCGGGTCCCAACACTAATCACATAGAGGGTGCCTCTTATCTACAAACCAATACCATCAGCAACATATCCAAACCAAATATAGATCTCATGGTTTTTAAGTTAGTCACTTACTTCAAAAGCAATATATATTGTAAAATTATAGAATTCTAATACATGTATACAATATAACACAAAGCCATAACCCTACTTTCTTCTAAATCACTTGGGTGAGCCGTCCCTCAACGCCGCCTCCCTACACCGAAAATAATATCCTCGATGTGTGAGCTATCGCTCAGAGAGGAATCACCCCACGGCTACTTCTCCACCTAAATATAATGTCTAAAGAAAAACATACATTCAAGTAATGCAATGATCCTACTCAACGTCTAATCTAATAATCACATACCCCGAGTCCTCACTGACTCCCTCACACCTGCCTAAGCCATGTATGAGTACACATTCAACAAAGATATTTGTTTCTTACTCAGGATCACCCCATATATCAATCAGCCGAATTCGACCATTGATATCTTCATATGGACTACCTCCGATAATTACGCTATTTGATCAACCTCCGAAACCATTCTCTCAATTTACCTCACGACTCACTCCTATTGTTTTAGTGGTGCCCTAGTGCATATGGAATGGCTGATGCCAATTCCATAATCATATAACACATGCAAATATATATAACATGATATACATTTATATGATTTAATCAGCTACACAAACATGTTATGCAATTTCACATTTCATTACGTTAATTCAAAAAATTAACTCACGCGTTAATTAACAACCACGAGCAATTCGATTTGAATTACCTAATCAAAATACATTATTTCACAAAAATATTTTGTGAACACTATTCCTATGAACAAAGTGGAAACCTCGAAACCCGGTTCTGCAAATCACTCAATCATCTGGGCTCACTTTGTGAACTTGAATTTCACGGCCATTTCCTGCCTTATACAAACCAACACATGATTTATAGCATAAATTTAATAATTAACAACCCAAACAACCCATAAAACTGTTACGGGCTGCTCCATGGCTCCTGTATCAGGCATCTGCCCAAGTTTTGAACTCATCAAATACAGCCGCTCGAGGCCCCAGCATACCAACCGAAAATACCATATAACACTTAAATAAAGTAAACCCAAGTAGGATAAACTCTTATCCATACGAGTCATGTCGAAACTTCTAAAACCTGAGCCCACTCGTAGGCCTCCTCACACAGAATGACTTTCCCGTTCAAGGATTTCGACATCATCGATCTCCGTATTTTAGGTATAATAAGCCCTTTTTCTCTCACTAAAACTCAAAATTTCAGCTCTTGCAAGTGTTCTCCTCTTTCACGTGCTGGTTTGATTTGAAGGAATGGCATAAACACTATTCTAGAATTGCCTGTTTGTCATTTAAAAAGAACAAACCTTCAAAAACACTAGAACCCTGCTTTCTGATTTTCGACATTCGTGCACTATCCCCAACGTCCCATTTCCATCATCATCTCTTTACTCATATACAACATGTATAACATGCGTATACGTTATACGCGATTCATTACATCTGCCTTTTCTAAGAACAAACTCACGCCGAAAAACGTGAAATTCCAACTGTCTCGGAAATTCGACGGTAATTCGGACGTGGTAGTCAGATTTCTCGCGAGACGCATTCCAATGGTGGAAATCGCTTCATCATCCACATCTAGAGAATAAATTTTATTGACCAAATTACTTAGATTTTACCTTTCTAGAAACTGAATTCCCTGGGTCTTATGCCTCTCCTCTCACAAGGTTGGATTTCGGCCCCGAAATTTAGACAATCACAATCACCTACATGCATATGCAACGTGCATTCTACTGATGCATGTAAATTCATTGTTTAAAAATTTAAACAACTAAATTCACGACCTTCATCCCTAAAGGCTGGATAGTGGCCCAAGATCGTGTCCTCGCGCCTCCACGTCAGACTCCTCCAATCTTACGTTGGCCCCATAGCACCCCTCACTAGCCCCACTTGCCTTACGACACAAAAACCCGATCACTGGCTTATCCAAAATACACACCGGTCCCTCCTCGGTGTCCCACCAAGACGGTACCTCATCCGCCCCTAATCCACCACATGAGTCGGATCCTGAGTATATCAAGCATGGAGATTTCCAAATACTTCGCGACACTTCGACATGTCGGGCGCACAACCGATACGCAATGAAAGGTTTAGCCCTCCCAGGCATCCGCGCCCAATAAACCTCCTACGAACTTCCGCCATCGAATCGACCACTCTCCCAGTCACCTTCAAGAAGACGTGATCACCAACCTCAACTCTAAGGTCTACATCGACATCAAAGATAGCTCTTCCGCCGCCCGTCGTAGAAGACACCACATATCGAGCCTACCTTCTCGCAGGTGTCTCTAATCGCATCAAGACCCGTGGATGGAGCTCCTTCCACCTCTACCAATCATAACTAGACCACATGGGCTCCCACACAATGCCTCATATGGTGCCATTTGTATACTCACCTGATAACTATTATTGCAGGCGAATTCCACTAAGGAAATGCTCCTCATCCCCATGCAGACTCAGATATGCTAGTAGCGTGTCCTCTAACACCTATATATAATCCACAACGTGTAACCCTTACACAACCCTTACTGTGTAAACGCTAACCTTCCCAAGGTCACACCACGACAATCCAATGGACCGCCAACTCCAGTCCATGTCAATGGAGGATATCCGGTGCTATACCGGAGCCCTTGGTCGCCCAACAACACACAAATGCAATTTCCAAAGGGTTATCCAAATCTCGAGAGCCACCCAATCCTATCACTCAACTCTAAGTGTTCACGGATAATCACCGCGGTGTTTCTATCTCGACATAACTCTTCTGCCTTACACTTCGAGCTCTTACATTCATTAATGTAAATTCCTAGATATCTCCCCCGGTCTCTTACATCCTAACTCAAAAGGATTTCAACGAGATTAATCAAATTCCCTTTTGCTACCTAACACACTTTAATTATTCTTCATTTACTCAATCACCATGAGTCTTCATCGATGCAAATTTTAAAGACAAATCCTCAACTCCACACTCACCAAGAGCGTGAATGATCGCATCGCATAACTCCACACCCGACTCGACACGATGCACCAATGCACACTAACGGCCACGCCATACCGTGACACCCAATCCAGGTCCACTACGATGTTAATCTCAAGACCTCTCACCAGCATGATCCCCGACCTATTGGGATCAACTCTCACCCTTACATCCTGTGTGGAAGAACATCTATACCCTGTTTCTCTAAAGGCCTTAACCTCTAAGCCCAAATCCAGGCCGTGGTTCGTATGACAACCCGCTAAGGTCCCAATTACACAACCCGGCATGGTCAAGAGACCTATCCATGTCAAGCCTGACATCAACAACCAATATGTCTACCACCCTAAGGTCCACCATGCTTCCACGCACAACTCCTCGATCTGGCTCCCCGACTTCGACCAGCACTTCCTGCCCTCGGCTTATTCAGGTTTGCAGCCGGAGTGCTTCGTGCAGTACCTAATCAAATCGGTTCCTCCGACCCGTACTAGTGCAGACGCCGGAGGAATGAACCGATACTCGTTCTGCCAACCACCGGGATCGCACTGGCCCTGCAGTCCCCGTGGATCCCCGTCTCCTGGGCAACCCCGCCTCACACGCCCACCCGTCCCTGGTCCCGAAACTCACAGAAGGTGTCTTCTACCCGAAACTAGAAGAAGGCTGATCCCTCCTCTTACTATCAACACCCAGATCCCGAGTGTTCCGAAAGACCCCCCATCCTCTCTATGGTCGTAATATCCCAACCACGAGTCCACGCTATAGCGGTCCCACGATCCCGCCCGGAATTCGACAACTTCACCCCATTCCCGAATCTCCTATAACACCCAACTAATCCTAAGAAACAAACAGATTCAGAAGATTGACATTCGATCCTCCCCAACTTATCACGGCCCTCAACCTTCCCTCTAGGTCCACCGACAAGCCCGATGTCGACACCACGTGTCCTGGGGTGTAATCCACCCCCGTGCCAAACCTCGCACTCGACGAACTCGTATGCATAACCGATATTGGTCTCTTAACAACCCAAACGATCCTCATGATGCTCATGCTCCCACTTTACTAGGAGAGATCAAAATGTCATCCATGAAGACTACGACAACCGATCTAGATGTGGTCAACACCTATGCATGAGATCCATGAATGCTACCTGCAGATCGTTAACGAAAAGCGGCATCACTATAAACTCAAAGCACCCATAATGCATCCTTAACGTTGTCTTAGGGATATCTATCTCCCTAACCTCAATCGACATGGTAACCAAAGCAAGGGCGTTCATCTCGAGTAGACTCGCGCTCCTCAACTCGATCAAATAAATCGCCAACTTCTGCAATGGGTACCGATTCTCATCAACCCCGCTTCACTGGCTGCACTCAATGCACAATCAAGGGTCTCGCCTCTTCTTCTAGTCAGTAACCGGCTCTCATGGTGAAGTGCCTGGGCCTAATGAACTCTTGTCCAAAGAGTCTCGTGAATCGGGACTCAAGCCACAGTGAGTTCCCCAAACTGTCTACAGTGCCATCCCTAAGTGAGTCATGACGGCAAGCGCTCCAAAGGGGAACTCTGATACCGGCCCGGGCTACCCTGGCAGGAGGCAGCCTAGGTGGGTAGCCCATCCGGAAAACATCCACATAATAGCACACTACCGAGGGCAGGGTCCCAAGCTCAGCCCTCCCGTCCCCAGAGGCTCGCCAGCCAACCTGGGCTAACCGTCAGCCCCCCGACACTGGACTCAGATACCGGCTCCCAAAATGCTTGTTTCGAAATACCACACACGTGTGCTGCCCCGTGCAAAGCAGAATCCCTCCTACGCTCATTAACGGGAGCAACGACCCGTGGTCGTCACCAATCCATCCCTGTGGTAACATCGAACTCCGACATGTCCATATCCTAAGTCCAAGGTGAGTAGAGTCCCCGAGATCTCCCAACTCGCAACCTCGAAGATATCATCCCAATCCTCGCCTGGGGCCCCTGTGGGAGAACCTCACAAACGTAGCTCCTGGGCGTCTCTAGAGGTCCCGTCCACTTCCACCGTATTCCTCGGGGTTTCACTCTCAGGGGTCGAAATTACTAGTCTATCCTAGTGGTGCTGTCGAGGTAATCTCTAGCCTCTAACACCTTCTCAGATGAATCCAATGGTCTCCACCATCGACCCTCCTCCCGTGAATGCCTGAGGATGATGCGCCAAACCTGCGAGGTTACTAGGATCTCCTCGACTACTTTGCCACGCCTAAATTTGCACGAGGCAATGTCGTGTTTTCCGGCCGTAATACCTACAACCTTAGTAAAAGCTTGTCGATCAACACCGGGCAAGTGGTGCCAACTTTCAGCACTCGTGGACGCCTTTTACGTCCGTCCTCACAGCCACTCCGCATATATTTCTAATGGCAATAAGAATCATTTAATTTTTCATTTCACTCCAACTAGCAAATGCACATGCCAATTATTAATGGGACTTGATAAATCCATGAACTGAGTCTGGGCCTCATTTCCTAAGTGGCGCAAATTTCAACCACTCAATTCATTTATTTCAATAAAATTATAAGCTTTGTTCATTCTCAAAGATCCAACCTTGGCTGTCAATAGTTCCAACCTTAAGACCACTTTTCCTATACGACACACCATGCATATAATTTCCTACTTAACATTAATTACTTATCCTGGGGTGGTAAATGCAAATTTCCGAGACACTATTCAGGCCACGTAATACAGCTGTATACACCAAGTCCCCCGTGATTCGCGGTGTAATGCAAGGCAATCAACCTACATTTAAAAACATTTTTTAAAGAATAAAATGCCTTCTATTTGAAAATTTTATTTTTCTAAAATTTTACTTCATTTGATTTATTTTTTCAAAAAAATTTTTTCAAATTTTTTTACCGTCACAGACCTGATCGATTACCGCTACCAACATCATGTCATCATTACTGTCACCTATCACATCATAATACATAATAATTGTATCAGAATACACTTAGCAAATTTCCTTGTTGTCTTGCAACAAGCACTTCTGAAATAATTCTATCGTAATACAATTTCACTCTCCTGCCCACCATCACAAATACACTTAACCTATTACAATACAACTCAAACAAACGGCCCCTCAATACAATAAACTGTATTGCTGTATATACAATCAGCCTTCTCCCGTCTCTTTAAAATACAATGCCATCCAACTACACACCCAAGCTTGCAATACAAATTTCTTATCATATACAATCAAGTGCAGTCCCAACTCAATACTTTCCTAAGACCTCTTTTCTTTCTGCTTTTTTTCATCTTTTTTTTCCTTTATTTCAAATATATCGAGTCACAAAAAAAAAAATACATATATAAATTTTTTTTTCTCACATGCTATTGGAAAATACCCAAAACATAAGTATACATTTTTTTTCATTTCTTCCAATTTATCGGGTAGATATACACAAAAAAATACCTATATTTTTTTCATTTTCTAGAATACTCAAATAAATTTTATAAAATTATTTATTCAATTTTCTTCAATTTTACTAACTCTGTAAAATCTTAGAAAATTATTTTCACCTCTCATTTTTTTTTTTTTCATTTTCCAGAAATACCCAAATAAATTTATAAAAATTTATTTTTCATCTTTTTCTTCGCTTTACAATCGTAAAACCCAACCACAAAATTTCTCCAATTTCATTTTTTTTTTCATTTCCATCAAGAAGCCTTCTTTGCTACTTCTACATGTAGTAGCTTGAATACTGCATCCATATAACTCAAAAAATTTCATGAGTCAATCTAACTTGATTCCCTTTTTCTTTGCGGCAAAACTAGAATAAATATCCGCACTCTGCCAACCCAACCGGTTTCATGTAAACCTTTGTTGTCATCTGCACTTTCTGAACCAATTAGCTAAAAAATTTTCAAACTTTGTTCTCACTAAACCCTAGTACTCCATCTTAAAATTTCATAAAATTTTATTTTATTATTCAATAAACCAAATAAAGTTCATTAAAATGATTTTTATTTTCTTCCGCTTACCATCGTAAACTCCAAGATATTTTCTTAACAGGTCATGCTAATCACTACACATCATCACAACATAACAATCAACACATGTTAAGGCTACACCTTTCAATATACATACATACAACCATTCATCAATTCACATTGATCGCTACTAAAACACAATTCAAATAAATGCATGCCGTGTCCTAGTTTTGTCCCTGATTTCCTAGGTAATTCTATATGATAAATTAACATCGAACCACACCTAGTGGTGATGTTCTTATAATTCAAAGACTATGGCCTAGCCCAATCCCCTCAACCCCCTAGGTAGTTTGATAACAGAAATCGATACCAAGCTGTACGCCCCTAAAACTGGGTCCGTCGACTCACCCGCCAACTACATTAAACACTGCAGGAATGCCTGGGTGCCCCAAAATTTTCTTTCACTAAAAATTTGCAGGTTTTCAGACGATGAGCTCACTTCTAGATACAACCTGCATACAACTTGTCCCAAATAGCTAATCACATGAGTAAAAATACCACTTTAGGCCCATAAACCAATAATTATCACACACACATCCAAACCAAATAGACATATCTTATGGTTTCAAGAGTTATTAATTTGTTTCTTATACAACATACATTAAAATCTCCAGAATTCCATTACACATACACATAAATGCCACAACCCGGCTTTCTTCTGGTAACTCCATCTCTGGGTGAGTCGCCTCAACGCTCCCTCACACTGGAAATAATATCCTCGATAGGGTGAGCTTATCGCTCAAGAGGAATCACCTCTACATGGGCTACTTCCACCCAAGTGCATATGCAATGCTTCTAAAGAAAACATATCTGGCAAAATGCATGATCCCATCGAATGTCTACTCCGAATAACTCATTCCCGAGTCCTCACCGACTCTCTTCAATTTTGCCTAAGCCAGTATGAAAAACATTACTTTCGCAACAAATATTTGTTTCTATTTCTGTGGACTTACCCTCCGTATGTATTACATCAATCAATGACTCACGATTGATATTTTATATGGACTACCCTCCATGTATATCAATCGGGGCCGACCACGCATTGATATCTTATATAGTGACTACCTCCAATAATTATTATTTAGTCAACCCTCCAAACCATTCCTCTCAAGAATCACCCATAATTTACCTGGTCATTCTAAGGTGTCCCATAATATGAATGTGCATGATGCCAATCATAACTATATAACACATGAAAATATATAACATGATACATTTACATAATTTAATCGCCACAAACATGTTATGCACTCCTGCATTTCATTACACCAAAACGTTAGGCTCACGTGGGCTAATTAACAATCCAATGCAGCAATCTTGGATTGAATTACCTGAACCAAATACATTGTCACAAAATATTTTGTGCAGAACACTATTCCATGAAACAATGAAACCCCCTGCCATCGCTCCCAAAGAATCAATACTAATTATCTGTCATACTTTGTAATCTAATTTTACGCTAGCTTCCTACTTTATAAACCAACATGATTTATATATAAATTTCTTATAATTAACAACCCAAATAAATCCATAAACCTGTTACTGGGCTTCCATGGCCCCCAAAGATTTCACAATTCTATTCCAAGTTTGGACCGATCAAATGGCTGCTCCAAGTCCTCATAGCACTAACCTAAATGATCATATAACACTTAATAGTGTAAAACCCAAGTAGGATAAATCTCCACCTCACTCTGAGTTTGTCAAAACTCCGAAAACGTGAGCCCACCGTAGGCCTTGTCACAGCAGATGACTTCCTCTTGTTTCTCAAGGATTTCGACTTATCTGATTCTGACATTTTAGAGAGTAAAGCATCTTTTCCTTACCAAAACTCAAAATTTCAGCTCTCGCAAGTGTTCTCCTTTTCGCTTTGTCTCATTTGAAGGAAGGAGACAACACTATTCTAATCTGCCTTATTATCATTTAAACAATTTCTAAAAATGCCATTTATGTCCCTGCAAGCTTGGATTTTCATTCGCACTATCCCCATCGCCCATTTCCATCATCCCATTCCATGCAAACACATGTATAACATGTGTATGTTATATGTGACTTTTGTCACATCTCAGTCGCTCCAAGACCAAACTCGATGCCTCGAAAACGGAAAATTCCGACATTGTCTCAATTCACGAAATTTGATTCGCTGCTGGGATTTAGCTGAGATCATTCCAAATAAAGAAATCCATTTCTTTCACATCCGGTTATCTAGAGAATAAATTTCAGATTTTCGACGAAATTACGATTTTACCATTTTTCCAGAAATTGGAATTTCTGGTCTTACAAAGTCCAACTCCTTTACACATCTCGCATATCATTTGGACATCCAATCATCTTAACTTTGCTGTTTGTGTTTATGGGATGTTGATAGTTTCATTTGCCTCTCTCCTCAATTTTTTTCCTCAGATCAAATGGTGGAGGTAACACTGCGGCACCCGAAGCCTCAAAGCATATCTTAAAGGCCATTAAATGGAGGTAACCAAACTCTATCGTGTGGTGGTAAAGTTTTTCAAGACCTAAAACACTTATTAGATAAACTAATCGGATCCTCTTTGGGTTAATGAATTGTCAGATGTCCGTGCACAAGAATACCAAAATCAAAATAAGATACCTGAGTAGATTCATACAAATTGTCGCGATATTCATACAGCAATGGCAAGTAATGCAAAATTCAAATATGCGAATAATCATCATAAATATTATCACGCACCAACAACATTCAAACATAATGGCATGACAATTTAAAAACAAAGAGGTTATCAAAGTCCCAAGACTCACAACTACATCCATCGCCCTCACCCCCATAGTAAATTGCCCTGTAACATGCAGGCTACCTTGAAAACCCCCATCATAGTGGCTGGCAAATGCAATGCCTTAGAATGTTTCTATAATTCAACCTCTTCTCCTATTCCGACACATATTGTATTCTAATTAATACGATTCAAACTTGTTCCTCCATTCTTTCCATTAAATTCTCTTATATATTCTAAAGATACTCGAATCAATGGCTTCTCCCTTCCCTTTCCTAATGGGCAGAGTTAATTGTCTTTATAAATGTTATTGTCATCATATCAAATTCTGCACCAAGTTTGTATATAGGTCAAGCAAAGACTTAGGGCCTCATTCATGTCCCTTGATAGGCTTTCCATTGATTCTAAATTCGATTGCTTCAAGCTTCCTTTTAATTGCTCCTCATTCGACGCTTGACTCATATCCCAAAACAAAGACTTGAACTTCTTCCCCATAAAGTTTTCTATTTCCACTAGGCCCATATGTCTAGCAGTACAATTTATGTGCTCTCAACATTAGGGACCAAGTCCTCATAACATTCATCAATTCCTAATATAGAAAAATACATGACACACATTCATTAGTGTCTCCATCATGATTAACCCCATTACATGATAAAGGAGTAATAAAATAGAATAAAATACCAGATGCCTCTTGGTTAGTCTCAGATGAAAGACCAATTAAATCCATGAATTTGAAATGGACATATCTTTGAAATAGGCATTCCAAAAACCATGTCCAAGATCTTGGTTTTCACCTCTATACTCACCCTACAATAAGAAACATTCATTGTCATTGTATTTCTAATTGTAGCAAGTAATGCACCACCAAAGGACTGACAAAATATGTTCCATCTAATCCAACAGATTTGCTTCAAGCAAGATTGTTTAAAATAATTCCTCAACATCAGAACTCCACATACACTCTCTTGAAAATTAACTTGTTTGTATTTTCTATCTAAATTGCTGGAGTATGAAAGATCCATCAGACTACTACTATTTGCTCTTCATATATCTCCCTACCTTGCCATAATCAATCTCAAGTGTGCCTTTAATCATTTTCTAAGCTAGGTTGTCAGCTTTTAAAATACTGCTACACCAGAACAATTACTCTATATTTGTCCATCATTCAGAAGCTTCCATTTGTTTCACTAGCCAAAATGGATTCCTCTTAACTTATCCATGAATTCACCTGGCCATAAATTCATGGGAGTAACTGCTTTCCATTATAGTCAGCACCCTGTAGAAAGTGTGCACATTAAATAATGACTTGATCACAAGTGTTTTCTACTTCTCCCTCAACGATTCTGTATACAACTTAGTTATGTCCCTCCATCTATAACATCCAATTGCTCCTCGTAATACTCTTAATCCAAATGCAAGTCAGATCCATGTATTACGGTCCTCTTCTAACATCACCTTCAAACTCCAACATCATCCCAATCCTAGCATCACCTTAACTTAAAGGTGACATGATCAACTCAGGTCATACATATGGCCTTGTCTTTCTCTCTTTCTATTGAACAACCAATCTCTCATCAATACTTGATGGGTGTCCATAATTCATTGTCACTGATGTCATCAGATCTACTAATACTTCATATTATCATTGCCAATCACATTATCCCTCATCGCACTCAAGGATCCTTGGCAGCCAAGTATCTCATAATCCTCCTTCTCTGTATGTAATGATCCTCTTCCACAGCAATATATCCTCATCTCTCATCATAACCCCACCAACAACACCATATCCGCCCATCCTCCACTCACTTCATCCCTACTTTCACTCACACCTCACACATTAGTTGTCTCTATCTTTAATACATATCCACAATAAACTCGACCCACCTTCCTTCAATATTTCAGCATCTCCAACATCCATTGTCTCTATTAAAACGATGTAATGCCTTGACTGAAATCCATCCCTAGCTTCAAATATGTTATCCTCCTAATTCCAGCATAAACATATTTTACATTCTTTTCCAACTCAAAGTACAAAAAGGTGTCTAAGCTAGAGACATCTAAGTTGCCTATACTTCCACCAACATAGACCAAGTGTCTCATTATGTATAACTTCCACTATGGTAGAAGTCATTGTAAAGGCATCCATTCAAAACCAACCCAGAACACCCAAATAATAACAAAACATCTTTGCAAAACAGACAATACAAACAAAATCCACCAAACCTCATTACTAAATTTCAAGACCAACTTTCAAACACAATTCAAACAAAGATCCCAAATAAAAAAAAAAAAAAAAAAAAAGCATTACCATTTTACATAAAAATTTGTGAAATATGCAATCATTCCAAATGAGTTTTAAACATATAACATTTTTAACCATTTTTGGATGTACCTTTGAAAAACAAATTAATTTTAACTAAATCGGATATCAATCCAATTTTGGAAACAATTTTAGACATCATGTAGCACTTCTTAAGCCAAAAAAAAAAAAACAAGATTGCATAACACAATACTAATAGTGTGTTCATTTTAATGAAAACGATCGTTACAAAACTACCAAAAACCCAATCTCTGATTATCATCAAGCAATCATAGAAAAATCAGTAAAAGCTCACTAGAAACTAGTTCTGCTTCTTTCTCATAAAATGAAAACCAAACAAGATTTTTTTTTTTTTGCAAAATGAAATGGTAAAATGTAGGATTTTTTTTTTCCAAGAAGCCGAATCATCGATTTGTCAGCTTGGATCAAAGTTTCCAAAATGACATCATTTTGGATGACTTGGCTTGGTTCTTCCAAGCTGCCAAAACGACGTTGTTTTGTAGGCTTGTTTTTACCACGTATGAAGCCAACTAGGTTCGAAACTAGGTTCAAGCATCAGGCTAGAGAATCAATTAAATGAAAGTCGATATATTTAATAAAAACTTTCTTGTTTAGACATATTTGTAAAAGTCCAAAGCCCATAATACAGATTTAAAACAGAGATTTTTCCTAATAAATTATAAGATTGAATTTGTACACAAAATTCAAAACCAAAGGCAAAGCTACTAAAGGACTACTACATAACCACCGGGCCTATTGTTTTTCGTGGATTTCTGACCTAATAAGAGTTCCACATTATCAAGCTATATATGGCGGATTCTGCACTCAAAGGGATTTCCATAGAGTCCAAGAACATTTTGAACGGTTCTATTAGCAGAAATTATGACCATCCGGGTTGAAGGCTTCTGGTGAACAAAGTGATTCACAGTATAAACTGGTGCCAGGCCTATTGTTTTTCGTGATTTGTGGACTTACATGAGTTCCACTTCATCAAGCTTTCATATATGTATGGATTTTAGACTCAAAGGGCTTTCCATATAGTTCAAGAACATCCGAAACGGAGTTCGGACGAAAAATTTATGATCGTCCGAAATTGAAGAAATTTTGACAGTATCTCCCCTAAAACCCCAATATTTCCTTAATTCAACATTCCTCAATTATGATTATAACCAACCAACCTGCCCAAAACACACAACTGACTATACCATGTGTAAATTCTTTTAGACCCAATTTCATAAAATAAAATGGGTTTATGGTTTCTTCTTCATCAAAATAATTCCAAAAGTCCAAGTCTAATAATCCATACCAAAAATCATAGTTTCCATAATACAAGTTCCATACTCTTTTGCTCTTCTTCGCCTCTTCTTTCCTCTTCTTCTCTTCTCCTCCTTCAATATCGATTAGCTTCCAAAGTCAAATGAGGGACCCTAAATGGGTCGGTCGGCCCACTCTCCTTATCAGACTTAGTCCTCAAGTTCCTTTCTTTTGAAAATCAGTTATGCATATTTCACTTTAACCTATAATCTTCTTATCTTTATGACTTTTATAATCTCATTTGATGTGTTGGCAATTTACCCTTTGTATCTTTAAAATAGTTTCGAGTTTTGAAATTTTCACTTGAAGAAAATAATAATTAATAAAAATTTCAAATGCACTAATAATATACCTTGACAGCCGAAACGTGTGTAAAATGTACGCCTATGTGCGCAAGTGCATGCCTAAGTAACATAGTGTACCAATGGTACCTGCATATCGATCCACGAGGATAGTAGGTGTGTCGATCATTAGATTTGTTTTTCAAACATTATCCGGATATACGTATTGTGTGAAAGTGGTACTAATGTCCAAAGTGCAACTAAATAAAATCGACCGAATGAATACTTATAATGGAGATTGTATTATGTCTCCCCTGCTACATGGATTATTTCTTAAAGATGATATTATTCAATATTTATGATTTATTGATACAAAAGATCTGCTACAAAATAATTCCTCTCTCATGAGCACCATCTCGCTAGTAGAGTTGAGTGTATCTCTACCCCAACTCGGTACTCCAAAACGCTTAAATGTTCTAACCTTAATCGCCACCTTCGGATCTGGAATATCTCTATTTACCGAATCCAACCAAGGCCGCTCTACTGCATCCCCGGGTACCCTCATCTCGATCCTGATCCCATAGTCATAATGCTTACAGACATCACCATGTAAATGATTCACATATAAAGCATATGCTAACAAATTATAAATAATCAATATAAATTACTAATCTTTAATCCATAAGAATGTGACAGGTTCAATAAATAATCTCCAGTATATCTAACATACCGAATAAGAAAATACCAATATGTAATATAAAACATCAAGATTTTATTGTTCAAAGAGGAAAATAATAAATCACTCGGGCTCTCCTTCTTCGCCTCTCGCCGCCATCGTCCGATTTCCGCGCCCCCGCTCGCATTTGTATCTCCGATACCGCGCCAAAATCGCACTTTGTTTTTGAATGCATGAGAGGACAAACCCATACGACGCCATGGTATGTTGCAACGTCACACGTCGAGACGCCATAATTGACGCCGCGACGCGTGTTGTTGTTGACTTCTTTGAGAGAGTTGACCTAACGTCAGCGACGCTTGACGCCACAACGCCGCTGGGACAAGCCTCCAGCCATCTTTTTACAAGATCATTTCTACCTGTGCAAAGTAAGCTAAAATCTTTCGCTTCTTTTCTACATCAATCGACTCGCATTCACACCAATTGCACTAATCGATATCGAGCTATAAAAAAATACATATTTAAATGTAAAATGATAACACTAAAAATAAGATAGACGCGGTATAACCCAGTACGAGTAATCTTACCATACCCCCAACTTAGCTTCTCGTCAGTCCCCAAGCAAGAACGGATCAAATCGACACACACCCTACAAACTATAGCGTCTAAAACAAAAATGGTATACATGTCGATACATAGAGTGATCAAATTGGACCGACTCACACTACCACTGGTCATTTGAAGTTCACAGATTCGCAGAAAAGGTGTCTCATACCATCAAAAGAACTACAGTTAAACCCTGAAGCTTCTACCAGGCGCCTGTACCCCTCCTGGTTATCTGTAATAACCTTCCAAGACCCATGTGCTTAAATAACCCAGACTTCAGTGTACACTTAGGTTCCGACTACCCAAACTTAAGTTCAACTCACCTAATCGTGAAAATCTTAACTGGGAAGAAAGGATAGAACGCACTGCTTTCATTTCTAAACATACCTACTCATAACAGAGAACAAAACTAGTGCCCGTATGTTTATGCTAAGTGTTCATGTAGCTGGATCAGCAGTGACTCTGCACCAACAAGTTAAGGGCACCTGGGCATTCAGCCCCTCACCGCCACCTCGACACTCAACGAAACCTAAGGGCCTTAAGAGCCGTGGAAACTTCCCATCTTCCTCGTCCTCAGACCAATGAAGTCAATGACTCCCACAATCAGCATTACTTTAAAAGGCCCTCTGATCAGGCTGCCTGGATTCCAAATCTTGAAGATCCCACTTATTCTATCTCTCTCTCTCTCTCTCTCTCTCTCTCTATATATATATATATAGTGAGTATATATATATATATATATACATTTTTTTTTTTCTTTCTCTCTTTTTTTTATTTTTTATTTCGGGCCTCAAGGCAATCCTTCTTTATTCACGTGTCCCATCCTTATAGTGTTTGTAGATTCCTGGGTTTGTTGAACCTTAGTAATGCCTGTGACTCTAGGCATACCCTAGAGGTCATTTGTGTGTAGAGTGTGATGGGGTCTTCGAGAAATGGTTTCTTGAATAACCTGAGGTGATTCACTATGCCTCCCACCATTCAACAATCCCACTCGTCCAACATCCATTGAATCCTTTCTTCCATGACAATAGCTGGGATTCAATCCCTAAAAGTAATCCCTACTCCCCAAGGCATGGCACTACACACACAACCACACACAACTACCTAACACTATAACACCACATGCAAGGATGATCACACCAAAACACATGCACATGACTAAACACAAAATAAACATCCTAAGATAAGCAAGTGTAAAACAAAACTAAACAAAAATGTAAACTAAATACATAAAAACAAAACATAAACTAATCTAAGAAAACTCGATCACTGACACCCACACTCTCCCCCCCTCAAACAAGTGCACTGGGGTGGTCCCCAATCGGCAACCAAGGAACCCCTTGCGATCGTGTAGGTCACCTGCAAGGTAATGGGTGGTGGGCTAAGAGTCAGCCATCTGTTCCTGGAGCGATCACGTCGGGCCGGGCGAATAGCACACCGATCGCTAACACTAAGAGTGGCACGGCGGCGCTCCCGCATCCCGTGTGATGAGGACTTGCCTCGGTCTCAGTCCCAATGCATCAAAGCGCTTTACGCAGAGCACCGGTCCCCAGAGGCGCGGGCCAACAGGCGCTCCCGCGGCTCACGGGGTGCGGAGGTGGGTGGGATGGCCAATCGTCCCCGGGGTCACCCAGAGTCCACAAAAGCGGCCCGAGAGTCGTGAAGCTCATCCTAGTCCGAGGGCCATGGCCTAATCATAAGCTCCCCGTGCCGTAGACACTGTCATCCCTCTTAATCGATATCTTTAATCAGCTGAATCCACGCCTCATTGTCATGTAAACTACTGTCAGATAAGCCATAAATGAGGAAGGGTGCCCAAATCCATCTAGCGTCCCCATATGAGGACGGCTACCGATAACCTCGCCTGAAACATCAAAAGCGAATATCCGAATACGGTATACTGAAATAGGCACGCCATAGGCTGTTTACACACGCCCATCGCCACATCAGATTTTCACTGACGAGCGATGCTTTTAACTGGGATATAGCCAAATGTGACCCTGAAGCGGATGGCATGGTCTCACTGGCTGAGTTTCCATTCACCCCACTTCATTAGTCAAGATCCGAACACCTCGAGGTACGCCGCCCCAGCCATCAAAAGGCCCGAGGACATGATCCAGACATATAAGAAGATTGACTTGACCCAAGATCAAGCTCTGTAATCACCAAATACACCCTCACTCGAACCTTCAATATGTGAGGCGTAGGTCATGAAATTCCTGGGCCACACCATCGCAGTTTTGATGAGGCTTTTGCAAAGGCCCGCCATCCCTCGGTCAATAACTTACTTTAAAATCATCGTGTGCTGGGAAACTTTTCCTTTAATGAACTAATGGTTCTTATGATAACCGATCGGCAGACTCGCTAATCAACCGCTATGATATCGTAATTTGTAATGGTCCACCGCCAACCCCCATTTAGAGGCAACTTATGCCCTTTTCCGACATTGGAGGAAAGGACTTAGGCCCTGTGGAGGGTACGTGAATGAAGGCACCAAGGCGAGAAGCCACCTGAATTGGGCTAGACACAGATAAACACCTAGGAATGCACTAGGTAGAAAACTAAAATAATCTGGCTTAACTGCACTCTAAATCGCAGACCCTACCAACCCGAAAGAAATTCAATGTAACCCTAAATGTGACTCAACTGAACTCCTAAACCTATGCAAGATTGTGCTGTGCGAGACGCCTAAGTGAAGTGGAAAGCACGCTAGGATAGGAGACTGAGTTTGGATAGAGACGGTGAGCTCATGTCTGAGAGGTGCTGGGCAAACACCGTCTCGGTTGTGTAAAGTGAATCTGCATGGTGTAAGGTGCAGGGGGATTAGGTCTGCGTACTAGAGTAGGGTAAGAGCAAAAAAAATGAGAGGTGTGTGGCCTTAAAACAGGCAGCAACCGCGACGCTCCGTAGATAGTCAACGCTGCAGATGGCTGGATCTCACACACACGCCCAGAGGTCGGGGCAACGCCAGTTTCACGCAATTCACGCTGACGCTCCAGAGGTTCAAAATCAACGCCGCTGACGCTGGATTCTACGTGAACGCTCTGTGAGGGTCAAACCGACGCTGCGGATATCGGGATCTCACGTCGCGATCGCCCAGAGAGGGGCACAAAATCAACGCCGCGACGCTGATCTCACGTGAACGCCCAGAGAGGTCAATCGGCGCGACGCTAAGAAGTCGCCGCATGACGCCGCGACGCTGCACGTCGCGATTGAGAACCAACGTCGACGCCACTGGGAGAAGCCTACAAATGTACAATGTCATGCAACCAGGTCTCAAGAGAAAACTCCCCCTGTAAATGTGACTCTGGACTTTGTCATGTCTCGCTGAATGGATCCTCCAAGACTTTCGATTGCGTGTCCTCAAAATCTATTATACAATCCCAAAAATGATTCCGACATGATGCAAAGATAAAGAAACCAACATAATCTAAAAGGTATAATAAAATAAAAAATAAAAAAATGAGACATAAAAAGGAAAATTGTATTTAAAAGAAACTGGGTTGCCTCCCAAGAAGTTACTTATGTTTAATGTCAAGTAGTTTGACGACTTAATCATCGCTACCGTGTTCGAACCTGAGCTCAGAGAATCAAGCATCGACTTCACAACATCAAAAGGCCAAAGGAATGGATCCGCTTATCCGCTTGAACCGCCTCAAAATACGGCCTAATCAAGCCGCGGTAATCGAATGCCCTTCGTGGATGTGTAATCTCGCCCCACCCAGCGGAAAAACTGGTCAATGAGCACCCTACCATCTAGACTTCACCTTCTCGGAAAGAGTTTTTGTAGATTTTAGAGCGTAAATAAGAGAACTTGAGAACCCACACCTTCCCCGTAATGTGTTATCGTACAAACTTTGTCTTTTCCTTGTAACACGTGGCATTTTTATGCTTTCTGCTCAATTCAAGCCTAGTCTTAACGAAATGTAAAGAATCGCTTCTCACCGGCCAGTGTACCGGCCCATGTTCAACTGCCGAGTCGGGCCAAAGAGGGCTCATGCTCCAATTCCAATCGAAGATGGGGCGCTTTGCCATGTATAAATTTAAAGGTGACATACCAAGGGTGTTTTAAATGCCGCTCGCACGCCAGAGGCATCTTCAATCTTTTGTATCTGAATCCTTCCCGAACCAATCGCCTTCTCCATGAACGGACTTTAGCCGCTCTACACTGGCCGCTTCATTCGACCGCCAGCGACATTAAGAGACGCACGACATGCAGACCTCCATACTTTCTTTGCAAAACTTTGTCAATCACCTTATTGCGTAAATGGAGTACCCATTATCCATGATCGTCCGAGGGGTTCCAAATCGCAGAGAATACGTATCGCGCAAATTCGAGCCACAACCTTGAAGTTCGCAAAGCGTGGTCGGAATTGCTTCTCAACTCCACTTTCGAGACATAGTTTACTGCCAGCAAGATGTAAAGGTTGTTATAAGACGGGGAAATGGTCCTAAGAAATCCATCCCCCATAGGTCAGAAACAAATTTACCATAATTGTACAAGCAGTTGTCCTTTCGTAATGCCCCCATTCGCTGACATATTTGTCATATGTGAAATAAAATGATGAGCATCTTTGAATAAAGTCACCCAATAGAAGCCTGGAGCTGGAAGTACTTTTATTACTGCTTCTTCGCATTTCCAAAATGTCCACCATGGTAGAGTGGCAAAGGGTTCAATATACTCGTTTCATTTCATCTCGGCACACATCCTCCGACCACCTGACAAGAATCAGAAAGAATTGGCCCTCCCAATAGTAGTGTTTCAAATGTGCCAAAACCTCTTTCATGATGTTGATAGTTAATCTTGAGGGACTACTGGCCACCAAATAATTCATATAATCTACAAACCATGGAACCGCTATTTCACTAATAGTTTCTCTCTAGGAAAATCTGCTATTCACTGAACCTCACTTACCCTTCCAATCGTGAAAGATACGATCTACCACTAGGGCTTCATAGTTTTCGTTTTTAATCTCAACGCCGAATTTGCAAAGAAGAACCCATTCTGACACCTGGTTTGGCGTCTTTTTGTCATCATATTTGAACCCGCGTAATGATCACAGAACTTACCACCAATTTCTCAATCAAATAAGCACCACCTATTATCAAAAAGGAAGACAATAGCCAAAAGTTCATCATTCCTCCCAGAGTGGCATAATCTAATCGAGCATCATTCAAGGTCCCGCTTGGTACAGTAAATTCACCCGAAAATTTTCTCTCAAGCTCGCCCCAATGACGCCCATCGCAAATCACAAGGCCGCACATGTCTAACGGAAGGCTGACCAATCCTGGCCATGCATAATGGGGAATGATACCAACTTATCTTTCAACACCGAAATGTGCATGCAACACCGGCGAATCAAACTCAAACATCCCCTCGATTCGTAGAGATTAGACAATCATGCTTGGTAATAACTGAGAAGTCTCACGGGAGCGCCTAGAACTGTACAGTGGCCTAAAAACTCTCATCCCTTTATCACGAGGGTGAGGTAATTTTTCAATCGCTCTTCACCTTTGCCTTCAGCTCCACCTATATTCCTCTCATGAAATCCGACGACCAGTATTGTTACTCCTCTACTCCATAAAATGAAAATTTATCCCCAATTGAGTACTAAGTCGGGTCTCCTACATCTTATCAAGATTCTGATCTCAAATTCTTCCAGATGGGCTTGTCAAAATGAATTACCCAACACCAAAAATCATCCATGAAGATTTCATTGTCTTCAACCATGCCTGAGAAAATGGGCCATCATACATCGCTGAAAGCCGCAGATTGAGATACCTCTGTAGGCATTCGCTCAATGCGATCGTCCCATGTGACATGAATGCGTCACTTCCGATCTTCTGTGGGCTATAGTATCAGATTGTAGTCGAATATCCAATCCAAAAGCAATAATATTCATAGTCACTAATCATCCAAAGATCGATCTAGAAACAGAATGGAAATGATCTTCAGTAGCTTTGTTCGGGCCTCCATAATCAATTACAAATCCTCCACCCAAAGAATCAGTCACTCGAGAAGGCGCAATATGTTATTCTCGCCTTATGATAGTTGTTCCGCCCTTCTTAGGTACTATTGACTGGATGACTATGATATCTCCTCCTAAATAGATAAATTACTCTCAAAGATTCAAATGCAAGTATTTCAATACTTCCTTTGATCATCTTCTTCATCGTCGGGATTTTAAATTTCCCTCCCGCTCTTAACGGGCTGGGTTTATGCCCATCTCTAGCAAAATACGCAGGATGCATGCACATGGAAGGGCGAATCCTTTAAATCGGCCAGAGACCACCCAAGCGCATTTTTATGGTCTCTAAGGACCTCAATAACTTCTCCTCCTCTAGTTCTGGCCAAGGAGCGAGATGCCACCGTAAGGTAGATGTTATCCCAAGATATGCATACTTCAAAATGGCTAGGCAGGCTTTGCTCCATCTGTGGGTTCAAATCGATGTGGTACCGGCGGCTAGCCCTTCACCTGCAGATTCAAGCATTTCCCTCCTATCGGGTCCGAAAGAATCCATCCATCTATATACTCCTCCGCCTTCACCATATTCGGGATCACTCCATCAGCAATCTCCAAAGGATCACGAGATCACTCGCTAGACACTCATAGCCCCACTATCTCTCGCCATGAAGCAAGCATCACTCTCGCCGATGTCCACAAATTCTTCAAAGTCATCGTTGAACTGACTTCATCTTCCCGTGACCTCAATCTTAGTTCTCCTCTGAACGCTAATCATCACTCGCCCAAATGCAAGAAATGGTCCGCCAAGATTATGTATTTCTTTATCTTCTTCCATATCTAAGACAATGAACTGGCCGAAGATAAACTTGTCAAACCCTTTACTAAGACATCTTCGACACTTCTCTCGATGCTTCGCGATCCGCCGGGCAAGCCACGTGGACTGTAGTCGGACGAGCTTCACCTAATCCCAAACGCGAAAACGATGCGGCATGAGATTACTGCCGGCACCTAAATCACATGTGGCTCTTCAAAGATGATTTAATGGTGCAAGGAATAGTGAAACCTGCTTTCAGTCTTTAAGCTTTGCATAGCTTCTCTAAGTATGGCACTACATTCCTCATGGCTAATCGTTTCTCAAAATCAGCCAATCTTCTCTTCTCCGAGATGCATGTCTTTCTTATAAACTTCACATAATCTGGGGAGATCTGGGTTCCAGCATCAAAGAACGGATATTGATGTAGCTTTTGAACACCTACAACTGGTGAATCGCTTGGTCCAAATTTTATGCTTCTTTAGGCGTTGTGGATATGTGGAATTCTTGCTTTAGTAAATGTTTCTCGCATCGCTTCTCCCGAGGTCGTTCTTTATCCGATGAGATTCGCTGACTAGCCGGATTTACTTTCTGCACTTTTAGAATCCGTTGTTTCAGTTTTCAAGAACTCTTACTACAAGCATGATTACTTTGAATATGTTCATTCCCATCTCTTCCTGGTTCACTTCTCTCAACTGACTGCAAGGAACCCTGGTCACTTCTATCAACAAATCAGCCATTCGGCCCACATGCACTCCAAGTTTCAAGAACCGTGCGCTTTGATCGTCTACAATCAGGCCTGTTGCATATCTGCCTCTGCCTCATCCAGAAAAGCAGAGCGGAGGTCGCATTTTAAAGTAAGGGCTTGCTCCTAAGTCCACCTTTTCAGAGGTGGTTCAATTAACTCGATTATGGCATGTTGTTCATTATCTCCATCCATACCGACTGCTCATTGTCGATTTACTACGCCACCTCGCCTTGATTCGATTCTCGATAATTGTTTCCCCATACCGCCCTTTGCCAGCCGTGATCGACTCTCTCGATCAACCTCGGCACATAATCGGGCCTCGCTTAATGTTTGGCTTCGACCGCAGGCCCTCATATCAGGCCGCCTCCAGCTGCACCGCCAATCCGCCGGTCAGTTTTGTGGCGGTACTCCGCGTCTTTGTCGTCTAGCAATCGCTAGCTGTGCAACATGATTAACCAGACACAGAACCTTGGCTATCCGTGCTACCGCCGGCTTTCTACTCGGTGTAGTCTTCCCAGGCCACGGATTTGTATTATCAAGCATTCTAAATTCTCATAAGCTGGTCCGTGGTTTTCTTCATTGTCTCCACTCGAGGTGTATCACCAATCACTGCTCGTTGCATTCCTCAAACCAGGAAAGTGCATGGACCGTAAGATCCATCTATGGGTCGGGCCTCATGACGTGGGCACCCAATAGCCCTGCAAATCATTCCATGCCTCACAGTTCTCCCCTCTTAGTCGCCTGTGTGTCATCTCGGCACGCTGTGGTAATTCTTCTGGTGTGGGAAGAACTTGGTCAGAATTTTTTGCAATTAAATTGTTCCATGAGGTAATGAATCCACTTCCATTTCTGACTTGCTAACTAAATGCTCGTCTCTATCTCCATGGAGTGGAAACAATTCCCACCCCGAGTGCCTCTTCTAAACTACTGTATTTTGATCGTATCGCAACTTCAAGGAAATGGTCAAATGCATATTTTGATTCTCATTGAAACTGTGGAACAATATGTTCTAAAGCATCCAGAAGTGATCGACTCCAACCCAAGTTATTCAGTCGCACAGGTGGTCTTCTTCGCTGGAGCAGTCAACTGAACAATGCAGTGGTGCTGCAAACTCCTCTAACAACATGAACGGACTATCCGTCGATAAACTGGCCGGGTGCTGGATTCCTTCTCGTTATTCCCGCCGCCTCTCGGCTCGCTTTGCTCAATGCTAAGATCCCTGCCTCTTCATCGTTTCTCCGTTCGCTTGAATTTAAATCCTGTCTGGCCTCTGCCTTCAGATTTTATGAAAAGTTCTTCTGCTCAGATCAAACAGATATGCTGATCAACTGATCTCGTCATATGTACTAACAAATCTGCATCAATCACATACTAAACAATAAACCAAATTACTAAAGACTTTGTAAAACAAATAAAACAAACAAAAAATTCCGCAGTAATATCTAATTGCTTTATTCTCTATATCACTCTAAAACTATCCCCAGACAACGGCGCCAAAACTTAACAAACGAAACGGGTGTAAAATAAAATTCTATGCGCAATAATGCCACACAGGCTCTAAGTAATATAGTGTACCAATGGTACTTGAGTATCGATCCACGAGGATAGGTGTGGCTGATTTGCAGTAGATTTGCTATTTTTCAAATCATTATCCGATATACGATTGCGGTGAAAAGCGTACTAGTCGTCCGAAAGTAAACTAAAATAAACTGATTCAATGAATTACTATGTAATGAGATTAGGCTATGTCTCCCCGCCTACTTTCGAAGGATTATTTTTTAAAGATGATATTATTCATTTATTTATGATTTATCATGGCTAGTGATCTTGCTTACAAAATACCCTCTCCCGAGGTATGATCCACCCTATGTCGCTTAGTAGAACTGGTGTATCTCTACTCCCAACCCGAAGATAATTCAAACGCTTTAACAGCTTAATCTTAATCGCCACTCGGATCTAATATCTCTATTTTCATCAATCAACCGGTCGCTTCTACTCAGATCCGGTATCCTCATCTCTTCAATCTCGATCTCCAGATAGTCACGCTACGTCAAGGAGCATCACCACAAATGATTCACAGATATAAAGGTATACAACAAACAAAGAATCAATAATATAAATTACTAATCTTTAATCCATAAGAATGTGACATGGTTCAATGTAACACCCTAGGTATATATCTAACATACCGACAAGAAAATACTAATATGTAATATGTAAAACATCGCACTATTGTTCAAAAGAGAAAAATACAAATCACGGCCTCTTCTTCGCCCGTGGTCAGCCGCCTGACGGCGCCGTCGACGCATTCTCGATAATTTCCAAAAATCTTCCAGACCCTTTTGCTTTAATGATGAGAGGACAAACTCGCACCGACGTCGCGACGCTGAGATGTCACGACGCTGACGCCGCGACGCTTGTTGCTCGTTGACTTTATAATAATCCAACGCCGACGCTGGGGGACATCACGACGTCGACGCTCGCGACGACGCCGCCGCCACGCACGCTCCAATCCATCTTTATGCACCGCCTCTCGCCTCCAAAGCAAGGCTCCAAACCCGCTCTTTCTACATCAACGACCCGTATCTGCTCTCAATTGCACTAATCGAGAATGAGCTATAAAAATATATATTTAAATGTAAAATAACACTAAAAACGTAAGACAGATGCGGGTATAACCTGAGTGTTTTGGGCACTCATCAATACCCTAAACATGTTATAAAACTGTTAGGACATATTTTGGGGTATTACAACACTCCCTCACTTAAAGAAATTTCGTCCTCGAAATTTTTACCCAGAATGGTTACTACACGCTTAGTTGCTTCCACCCTCCCAAGTAGCCTCTTCCCCGCCATGGAAGTTGCCAAGCAGAGCACTTTCACTAATGGTACTTGTTTTTTTCGCAACTGCTTCACCTCTCGAGCCAAAATAGCCGGGCCTTCACTATATTATAAACTGGCCAGATTCAGACAACAGACAGTAGTATGCGCGACTCATCGAGCGATTCCTGGCATCGACACATGAAACACATTGTGTAATTTGGCCACCTCGGAGGAGTGCCAAACGATAGTTTTTCACATGTGGCCAATTCGCTCCAAAACTTTACATGGCCCTAAGTGAACCTGACCAATTTTCCATTTTTACCAAATCGTAGAATTTTCTTCCACGCATAATACTTTCAAGAAGACCTGCCTCCCACTTCATATGCAATGTCTCCCTCCTTCAACCTGTGATAAGATTTTTGTCATCACACTAGTCACTTTGAACCCTTTCCGAATAAACCCAGACTTCTCCGTAGATCTTTTCTATGTCCCGAACCAATCACCTTATGCTCATTCAACTCCTGGTCTAAATACATAGGAATTCTACATCTCTTCCATTTAAGTTTTTCATACGAGGCCATACTATCATCACACCGATAACTATTGTTATAGGCACCCCATGAGTGAATATACCTTATCCTAACTTCCTCAAATTCCATTACACAACTCACATATCTTCCAACATTCGACCACTTTTTAGGGATCGCCCATCTGCTTTCAGGATGGAGGGCAGCATAAAATTCGGGCCTTCACTAAGCCGGACTAATCTTTCCAGAATTCCTTGACAGAACCGTTGATCGCTGCTGACAACAATACGGGAATCCCATGCAATCTAACAATTTCACTACATAAAGTTCCTACAGACTATCTGGGCGTGAGTACTGTTAATTTAGGAAGTGGGCGTATCAACATCCGCTCACAATTACCTAAATCGCATCGTGTTTCCTTCTGGGTAGGGAAAATTGATAATAAATCCATAGTAATATCCCACTTCCATCGGGGAATTGATGGGATTCAATAAACCTAGGATGGTACTTGGTGTTCAAATTTTTATCACGCACATCGACACTTTATTAATGCATTTTGAAATGTTCTTTTCATCCATCACCACCAATGGTAATCGTTTCATATCCCGTACATCTTATTACCTCCAGATGGGCGCTGGTAAATACCCGTATTATGAGCCTCAAATAACAACTTTTCTTGGGGCTCTTTATCATCTGGAAGACACATAACTGCTCGAAATACAAACTTCCAAACTTCTTTCATTGAAAACCCTCATTCCCGTCACCACATTCAACCTGTCCACGTGAATCTTTCCTGTATGTAGCTCTTCTTCATCATTTTTCCAAGACATCTATAATCATTTGCTTTAAAACTGTCACGCTTCTAAAGCTGAGCTCAACATAGTTCCATCATCCCCGCAGTTCTAATCATCGCATCAGAAGTGATATCAAGCACACTCCTTCAATTACAAACATCACATTACATTAAATTTCTTCCTGTGGTGTACTATGACGCACATAATCTTTGAACTCTAACCACCTTCCTATGATCTCATAGAAACAATCCCTTCCGCTGCTAACAAGTACTTGAGACTCTTAAGATCGTGTAAATTTACACTTTTCCCCGTATAAGTAGTGTCGCTATATTTTCAAAGCAAATACCACTACAGCCTAACTCTAGGTCATGAGTGGATAATCTCGTTCACAGCGTGGTTTAAACTGCCTGCATTTGACAAGCCGCTCACTTTCCTATATCTTGCATTAACACGCATCCCAAAACCAATGCCTAAAGCATTACTATACAAGGTATACTTTTTTCCCGAAGTAGGTCACACACGGGGTGTCAAACTACATCCCTTTCGCCAACCCACAAGCAAAACTATTATGACATTTGTCTCTTCCACTCAAACTTTATTCATTTCCTAAGAATCGTGATTTTAGCTTATACGTAAAGTTCTTCATAAATCTTCATAATAACCCGCTGCTTCCAAGAAACTTCTCACATCGTTAGCTTCGAGTGGCTCGTTCCTCCAACTGCCTTAATCTTCTGTAATAACTCTTATACCATGACAAGCCAATATGGCCTAAGAAGGAAACTTCCCTTTAATGTAAAATCACATTTTACCGAGCTTAGCATATAACTTCTTTCCAGCGATGTAGTGGATATTTCATATGTTGTTCATGTTCCCGTATCCTTAGAATACACCGTGATGTCATCAATAAAGACCACTACAACCCATCCAAGAAGCCCATTACCCATTCTCATTAAATCCATCGCTTCGTGCATGATTATTATTCAACCAAATGGCATTATCATTAAAAACTCATAATGGCCATATCGAGTTCTAAATGCGCCTTCAAAGACATCTACTTCCTTTACCTCAACTGATAATATCTAGATCTGAGGTGGTCGATCTTCGAAAAGACACCTACCTTCAATCGATCAAAAGATCTCGATTCTGAATGGCAATTTTGTTTTTCACCATTGTCTTATTGATTCTGATAATCGATGCACATCCGTGAGTGCTACATTTCTTTTCTACAAATAAAATGTGTGCACCCTGCTGGCTTAAACACTAAATATCAGACAAACCCTTTATCTAAAAGTTCTTGTAGCCGAACCTTTAACCTCTAACTCTCTACTGGAGCCATCCTATATAAAAATTCTAACACGTGGACCTGCTTCCTCGGGTACAATTTCATGGCCAAGTCCACCTTTCTATGAATACCTGCAACTCTTAAGGAATACATCTGAAATCTTTACCACGAATCCTGACTTCTAACCTAGTTCATCCAATCACATGCCTCACTTCTAAATATGGTGACTACGAGCATTTAATTGAGTGCATCTAACTTCGTTTAATATCTTTCAACTTTTCTAACCAAAATTCCGCTTTTGATCTGACTCCTTCCTGCTCAATTCATGAACTTCACCCCATGTCTTCACCATATCTATCTGGGCTTCAGAGGTCGTCATCTCTCCAACACTGAGCCGTCCTGGTGATGTTCTCGCAAGGCCCTACACTGGTCTCACTGGGGCATGACTCTCACTTCATAGATTCATGATCCCATGGGCAACCCTTGATCTCAAGTGGCTAACACTCACTTGCTTTCTCACTAGATTCCTAGGAGAATGATCCATCTATACAAAACACGATCGACATCCACATCAGCTAAACACAATAAACATGTTTCTTCATCATACTATCCTGTTTCTCCAAACTCTAGTTTTTCTAGAAAGTCACTCCAAACTAGGCTCACAACACTTAAATGGCAGGACGCCCCAACCAAGAATTTTTGTCATGAGGTGTCATTTTCTTTTTTTTTTATAACTTATAACCTTTAAGCCAGTTCATTCATATAATGTTAAACATTTAACTCTGTACCATATTTTGCAAAGTGTTTGATTACAAAATATATTCAAGATCCATAAAATGGGAGTGTTCGACTTATGTCAAAACTTACATTTACTTATAAACAACAAAAAGAATATTACATATATAAATGTAATTCAAAAAAGTCTGTGGGGATCTAACCATGTGTCAAGGTGTTCCAGAGACTAATTCAGGGTCATTCACCTTCGCCTCCGTCTCGTACCTACACGCATGAAACCCATGTTTTTACACTTAATGGGAATAAAACTCATGACTGGCCCACTAACACTATCAATACTTCTGCTACACACATGCATATAAGCATCAATAACAACCATATCATTTAAACATGTTTTAGTATCTCACATTTACTTATCATATCATGTTACATTTATCAGAATGTTCATATAAATTTCAGATGTCACATTCAAGTCATCGAGCCATGTTTCAAGCCTGTACAACTAAAGTGGATAAATAACTATAAGGTCCGGGCGCGTTGTACCTACTATACTAAATAAAGTGGGTCTATAAAGGTCTGGCAGGCCATATCATCAGGCGAGACAATGACCATCTATAAGGGCCCGAAGGAAGTTATCATTGTATTGAGACAGTCGATCACTTATAAGGGCCTATATGCCAGAATGACCCAAATGTATTAATCGACGCATAGTCGCAGACTTGTTTTTCCTAATAGGTACGTCCATCTATCCTCTCTACTAGGTTCTAGCATACAATCTATGTGTATTTTATGTGTTCAATACATATCTCATATTCCCGAATAATTATTTCATCCAATCATATGCACATTTACAATCATTTATTCAGATTCTGCATTTTTCTTATATTTCATTATATGCATGAATAACTATGGTTACCATGTATGCTTATGAGCTATTTACTATCATTCAATTTCA